>CAAKHB010007408.1:393379-423300 GCA_901007665.1 Aeoliscus strigatus | reverse complement strand
TTTCCCCCCCCCCCCCCCGCTCCCATGTGCAGCACGGCGCTCATCCCCTGTGCACATGGACTGTGCACTGTTTCCTTTTCTCACCCGGGGCGCCGTCACAAAGAAATGACCCCAAAGTCAAGGGATCAACTACACAATGGACAAACTATAAGAAGAAAACAATTGAAAGCTATCTGGCAGTTGGTGTGTGTTTTGACAAATGTGCTACGCCTCAGACAATCAAAAGTAAATTTGATTACAGATTCATTTAAAGTTCAAAAGATCAAGGAAAGTAAACTGCAAGTCACAATGACAAAGAGCTTCCTTATCCGAACAAAACAGCTTAAGTCCACACACGTTTGATTCTTAGTTAAATCTTCCAAAGTACCCTCATCACTGCTTGGCTCTCATCAAGAGACCAGCTTTAAACCATTTCTCAGTGAGTAAATTAATTCAGGATAACAACCGCTGCAACAAAGGAGTGCAGATAATGAGGAAGTGGATGTACAGAGGCAATTTTAAGAAAGCAGGAAAAGCAGAATGTGATGCTGAAGAATCATTTCGTGTGCAGACTGAACACAGCTTAGAAAAGGAGGGAAAGATACAGCAACTGAATATGTGAGTGTGGCAGAAAGTCAGAGAGGCATCGATCTGCTGCACAGCCAGCTTAGCGTGACTGAGAGCCTCTGCTGAACAACTTTATCCAAGTGTGTTCACCCGAGTCTCTACCCTTGTTTCAGGTCATGTGTCGAGAGTTTGCCATGGCGTCACTAACTCACACAGCTTGATGCTGACCCCAGGCAGCTTTGCAGCTCTTTTACATAAGTCATCTTTCTGACAGCACCACAGAAACGGAAGGGGAATGAGGGTGGACGACTGGGCAAAGAGAGAGAGAAAGAGGTACTCACCGGGACAAGCACAACCTCCAACAGACATCTTCTCACATGTTGGGCTCTGCTCTGAACGAAACAGCTGCACTCAGTCCACACACACTGCTCGCATGGGCCAACTGTGAGGAAAACAACACAGACAAGAGGGGTGGAGAGATAAGAGGGAGTGGTACAAAGCAGGACATGTACACCAGAACCAACTCCACTCCCCTCTCTCTCTCTCTCTCTCTCTCTCTCTCTCGCTCGCTCGCTCGCTCTCTATCTGAGGCAGGAAGTTGGCAGTGGTGCATCATTAACAGGCATATTGCAACACACATGAGAGAGAGAATGAAAGAGGAGTGAAATAGAAAGGAAGAGTCTGAATTGTATGTGAGATTGGAATATGGTATTGAGCAAAGCTGTGTGTGTGTGTGTGTGTGTGTGCGCACATGTGGGTGAAATGAAATGAGGAGAACAAGACGGAGGCAATTAGTGCAAAGAAGTAGAAAAAGAGAAAATCTAAAAGGCGTGTGTGTGTGTGTGTGTGTGTGTGTGTGGCAGTGATGCATCGCCTATTTGTGCCCGCTGCTGCTGTGGGAGATAAACATACTCAGTAGGAGCCCAGAGGCAGAGGGTCATTACTGCCAAACAAACACAAATATGTGTGGGCACACACGCACACACACACACACACACACACACACCCTGCCTCATGTATGACAGATTTCCATCTCTCTTTCCGCTTCCCTCCCTCGCTCCCTCAGTCTGTGTTCCTGCTGCAGAGGAGACTGGTGTTAATCACTACAGACAGTATCGATTAAAAATGCAAAGCCCACCTGGAGTGCAGGGACACTGGAGACCCATGGGAGGCAGGAAGACCGCACACATGCGAATGTGCACACGTGTACGGTGACAACCAACAGGAAATATATGTAAACACAAACTCAGCTGCAGTCTGTTCACCTTACAGCCTCACTTCTCTATGTCCCTTCTCACCTAGTTGATATTACCTCGGCCTTCCTGCAGTCTAATGGGATTTTATTCCATCTCCTTTCCCTTCTCCTCATCTCTGGTTTCTTTTCCCCTTCACCCAGAACCTCTGTAGCTCCAGTATGCCTCTTCCCTGAGCCAATAATCGTATAATCTCACACTTCACTACACAAACACACAATCACATAGACTCCTGTGAGCTACATGCCTCTGCTGTTTGTGAGCCGCTGATGTATTCTGACACTGTACGGACATTATATTATCTGACCATTAAATTTCTGCTGACAGCCGACAAGTAAAGTCTTGGAGGAATCCAGTCCCTGATGTGAGTTGAAGCAGTTTATAAAACCTTGGATCCCTATTGTCAGTCACTCACAACCGGTGCTTGAACAAAAGACCAATAACTGTCTCTTTTGAAATGAAAGCTGACAGGCACCAGTGAACTGGCAGCAGCAGCAGCAGCAGCAGCACCGTTTCGTGTCATACACAGTGTCAGACACTGTTCTCAGGGCCGAGACACAATGAACGAGCCTGCAGGTCTCCTCTTCTTCTCTTGCACCACATTTGGTTATATGTGCAGCTTGTAGGTCAGGTTCAAAACGGTGTGACATTGACAGTCCATCCTGCTACTAAAACAAACTCAGAACAAAGGCAGATGGGGGAGAAGGTCGGGAAGGCATCCCCAGCACCACATGAGAGGATGAATTAAGGAGGGTTGCATGGATGTGATCTGGGAAATGGCTTCTGCTTCCAGGAGCAATTAGGCTCAAAAGCTGAGCACCTCACTCCTGACTGCACAGCCAGGCATGCTCTCTCTCACCTCATCATCCAGCCGCCCCCCCCCCACACAACCCCACTCCTGCAGATACAGATTCCCGCTCTGTCAACACATCCACACATTGCTGAAAACACTCTCCGAGAATAATGAGGTTCCCCCTCCTTTCGCCTGCTTCACTCCACTGTGGGAACACGCAGCAGCAGCAGCAGTTCCATGACACTATGTGACAGACAGCTAAGTGCCTGCACAGAGACCGACTGCCTGGGTAACTGAGGCTCACATCTGCTTACGCACTAATACACTCTCAGCATGTCCGACAGCAGGCAAACACCTGCTGACATACATTTCTTTTTCCCAAAATTCCAAACATGTTTTGTAGAAATACACCTGGTGGAGCAGTGACCTGATCTCAGGTGAATTCAAGCTGTCTGTAATGATCTTTTGTCTTGCAGCTGTTTTACCACCCCACCTTTTTTCCTCTCTGTTTCCTTTCACCACACTCTCCCTGCCACAGACAAACCGAATCAAACATCCTCCATCTCAGTGCTTACCTTTGTCTTTCTCCTGCACCCACGCGTACTCTCAAAAGTCTGCTTGGGTCAGCCACGCAGAGGAAACCAAGCTGAGCCAGCAGAGAGAGGGAGGGAAGGAGGGACAGGAGAGAGAGAAGCGCAATGAGCAGACGCAGACAGGACTCACAAATGGAGCGGAATCTAGCTGTGTGCAAATTGGATGATAAGAAGGACGGAGGGAAGGAAGGAAAGAAGGAAGGAAGAATGAGGAGGGGGAAGGGGGCAGTACTCAGCTACACTGGTATGAATATGACGCAGAGGCAGCAGACTGAGCCACTTCTCCTCTTCCTTCTCCACTCCAGCCCCATCCCTCCATACCCACGGAGAGACAGGGCGAGGGGGAGAGAGGGCACTGTATCCATAGCAACGGCAGAGCAGAGTTAGGTAGCACTTAGGGAGTGTGTTGGGGCACAGCGGCGTTCATCTCTCTCTCCCTCTCTCACACACACACACACATACAGAAACAAGCTCAAAGTCGCTAAGCTACCGTGATGTAGTGAAGGGAAAGCTGTGCAGGAAATATGAGCACCAGGGAATTTAATTAGAACATGCCACGTAACAAGAAGCAGACTGGTTGGACATGGTTTGTGTCAGCTGGGATACTGGCACCGAGAAGCCACTTGTTGGTTTGTCATGTAAAGGTGAAGAGAAGTGCAGGAAGCCTGGAGGCTCATCACGGCAAGCTATGAGTAACTGGACACACGTATTGATTCCAATCATCCAGATTACGACAGGTAATTCTGACACATTACCTGGCTGCCTTTACAGGAATGTTGTATGAAACCCTGCCAACACATTGTTGGAGGAGATAAAGCAAATGGCCACAGCATTTAGACAGACACTCGTTAAAGGTAGGAGGAAATGCAAGTCATAAAATGCAGCTATTTGACTGACTGACTGACTGACTGACTGACTGACTGACTGACTGACTGAATGAATGAATGAATGAATGAATGAATGAATGAATGAATGAATGAAACGAATAAAAGCTGTGCAGGTCAAAGGAAGCATTAATAATTAAGTAACTTATAAGTATAGTTATTACATAATATAACTTTACTAATAAATATTTACTTTACTTTTGGAAAATCCCTCAGAATTATTTGTGTTACTGCTTCACAAATAATCATGAATGTGAGCGACTGTAAAACTCTGTCTCCAAGAGTAAAGACAAAATACGTCGAAAAGCTCGAATCTTCATCGAACTTAAGTCATAAGTGTATTTACAATGTGCTGCACATTGGAGAGCCCTTCGAAAAGAACTACAAAACGTGACCACGTAACCCCTGACCCTCTCCGTCAGTTTGCGTCATTTTGCCGGGAATGTTTTAGACCACGTGTCCCCTGCCGGCTCGATTCATGACTTTTTCATTCGAAAGCAGTCGGCTACGGGAGTACACTTGCAAGATGGCGGCGCGGTGGGGAGTAGGCGAGGAGACTTTAACTGCGTGCAATATGGACTTTTTCTCTTTGGGCACAATAGATGAGGTATACAATATGTTTCCTGTTCAATCCTCTGATATTTGAGCCCACTGTTAGCTAGTTCTGCTGCATGTTGTGCGAGTAGTACGTGTTGTGTTCACTGGCCGTAAGTTAAATGCTGCATGGAAAAGTGACACGTGGATGCCACCGCAGCTTCGTTAGTTATTTTTCAAACCCCGTATTTGTTTCGGGGCATTTACGGTCACATGTCCGCTTGGTCGTCTGAGTTTGGATACGACCGGAAGCATTTATCATGAAAGTGTCGGGGGGTTTGGTGGAGGTTGATGCTAGTTAGCCGGTGATTCAGTGAGGGCTTGGCCGGCCGTTCAGCCCGTCAGGTTTCACCCCGTAAAACAAACCGTCTTTTAACTCACTGACGTGACAGTTGTGCGTTCAGGTTATTGATCGATCTGACATATACACCAGCTGTACAACTAATATCATATTTCGATTCGTGACTTAAATTAGAGGCTGAAGCGAAATGCTCAGACGCCCCTCTCGTTAACTGACTGACACGTGGTGATGGAACAACAGCATGCTAGTTAACTGACTGTATTTCACTCCATATTTTACCTTTGGCTGACAGGGAACTGAGTTTTTCTTCTGTGTTTTTTAGGCATATTGCCTGCACAGTGCTGCAATGTGTCATCGTTTTAGTGGTGATGGGCACAACCACAGCGGGCTGTGTGTAACATTAGCCGGTTTGGTACATACCTGTGCACCTCACCACCTGTATCGGACATCAGCTTTTTCATTCAAAACATGCACGTGTAGTTCAATGGTGGTGAATCACACGTTGGACTTGACGCATGCGCAGAAGGTTTAATCGAAACCCAGCACTGTTGTCATTTCAACGACCGTCGTTTGTGTGTGTGGGTAACACATTATTACACGTGGCAATAGTCCCAAAGAGTTTGTGTGGTTCTCTGGTTCAGTACTTCAATTACAAACGGCAGTTTGCGGTTTGTTGTAGTGGGACACGTGGGTGAGGTGTCCTCCCTTTGGACGGGGTGAGGGAAGGATCAAACATGTCTGACTGAGACACGTGGGACACTGCAGACACGATTAGCTGAAAGTGCAGCTAGTTATCGGTCATGTTTGCCTCATGCTTAGGACCTGGAGGTTGTGTATTGTTGAAGTCATATTCAATTTGCCCTCCACAAATTATTTCATCTAATTTTAGAATTTACAGTCAATCAATATGTTTATTAGACAATGCGCGTTAATGGATGGGAATAAAAATAATTTTAGTGACTTTTAGCTTTGAGTCATAACATGGTTTTACCAATTATATTTTTGCATATTTTACAACTTTTGCATGTACCAATTACTCCACATTCCCTTATGTTTTGAGATTTCAGAGAAAATGACTGGTGCTTTGTTTTTCTTGCCTTCAAGATGGAAATAGAAGCCTGTGACCTCCTTTACCTTCCAGGAGTTTCCTTTTCTGGCCCCTTATTTAACTCTGGAGTTTGACTTCACTACCTTGTTTATTTTGATATTGGCCTCGATAGCGTTACACGATAGAACACCACTGTTGTTCACATACATTTCTTTGTATTAATATTTGTATTAATGTCACTTAAACCGATGAACATGTCCAAGACAAATCTCCCGTTTGTACAAAACGGCCAATCCAACCATAAAAACATAGCATCCAGTCACAATGACTGGTCACTTGCAAGTCATTCTTGTTTTTAATGTCACATATCTGCCCTGTCCAGACTGCTGATCTGACCTCTGGAGAAACTCTGGAGGCCCTTCAAAGCTGCTTAGATCCCTCCATCCTTTCTATCTTTGAGGACAACCCAACAATTGAGGTAATAGCTCATTTAAACAGACTTATTTAAAGAATTTGCAGATGCCGCTGAGAAGATCTGGGATGTGTTGTGCACTTTATGGCCTAAATTCCTTATGTTTGTTTAGACTAAAGGACTGGATGAGGAGAGTGAAGCCACATTGCTCACCGCTCTGACAGAGATCCTGGACAATGTGGATGATGAGAACCTGTCTCCTTTTGACACACTGCCTGAATCGGACCTACTGTCGGGTCAAAAGGGCAGGGAACACTCTCCGGTTAGTGCACAGCTGTCGCACATAACTCTCAAAGTGTCTCAGGGATTTCTGCTCTGAACAACTCCCCCCCACATAACCCCACCCCCGCAGTGAAAGGTGGTGAAAGTTGTTGACCTCTACTACTCTAAACGTACAACACTTAAATTTTGATGCTTTGTAGATTAAAATTCTTTTTCAATTTTTTTTCTGTAAGATCATTATCAATGTTCTTCTGTGTATGCCGTCTGCACTGCAGCTCAGGAAACTGCTCTGTCTCTCCCGATCACCTCCCGAGAAAGATGGGCTTTGTACTGGAAGACCCTTATCGACTGGAAAGGTGGGCTGGTTTTTTTGCACCCTGTGTAATAAAAACACGTCTGAATTTAACTGTACACTTGTCTCCCTGTGTGTTCACAGAGCCTCCCCAGGATGCAGATGGACTCTCTCCAGAGGAGCGATGGGGAGGAAGAAGACGACGGCTCTCTCACTCTGAGCCCAGTGCGACACAAATTATTTCCAGACAAAAATTTGCAAGACTGGGAAGGTCTGACCCTCCCACTTCCTGTGACCTTTGAGCAGGAGGGTGATGACGGTGTGTCTGTTAGCCTCGGGGACTTGGTCAGGCACATGCACCCGTACTGCATGGCCATTTGTGTGGAGAATGACGGCAGGGAACAGATGCTGCCCGAGGGAGGCATCTTACTGGAGGTGGTGGACCAGGGGGAGAATGGAGAACCCATCCTGGCTATCCCCGACATGGATCTCCCCATTTCTCAACCAGTGAAAGAGCCATGTTCAGAATTTGAGCAAAACATTTCAGGTGAAGCTGGAGTGGCCTCTGACTCTTCTGAACATATAGTTGTTGTTGATGATGATGAAGTCAGTGAGGCTCCAGTGAAAGTCACAACACCAGTACTATGTTTAGATGTAAAAGAAGAGTCGGTCACTAAGGGGCAGAAGGAAGAGATTAAAGCCAAAAGCCCATCCCGGAGAAAAAAGAGAAAGAAATGCAAGCAGCAGCCTGAACCTGTAGAGGGAAGGGTCCTCCGAAGTGCATCTGTAAAAAATTCACCCCAAGAATTTATGGAAAAGCCTACAAAAGGAATAAGTAAAGAGAAGAAAGGCAAAGTCCCAAAGGTTCCAGTTGCTTCAGCCTCCCCTGCTTCGAAACCTAAGAAAACGTGTGAAACGCAGCCGGAAACCACTAGAACACTAACAACACCTGAAATGAATGTTAAACCTGCCACATCTTTGTCACCAAGACAGAACACAGTTCCAGTTAACGGCGGCCCTGAGATGAGCCCCCCTCAGAGTGCGACCACAGCGGTGAGTCCCCACCAGCCTGAGAAAATACCAAAACAGTTGCATGCTGCCCATGATGAGCTCAGCAGCTGGCCTGGCCCGGTGTCTTCAGGCAGCCCTGCAGCTGCTCTTGGTGGTGCAGCACATCAGACCACACTACCTACTAGTGAGCCCCCTCCTCTTATGGCCCCTGTCGCCTTGGAGCCAAAGCCCAAGGCACTCAGTCTGGAGGAGTATCGGCGGCTTCGACAGCAGAAGAAACCTGTGGCTGTGGGAAGACAAGATGGCAACAGCACCAAGTGGCCCAGCCTTCCTGAGCTGCCCAAGGAACTCCCTCCTATTCCCTGCCTGCCTGACCCAAATCCCAAAGATCCTCGACGCCTGAACTCTCAGGCAGCAAAGAAGGAAGTGGATGAGATCAGGCCTGCCTGGCAGCCGAGGGGCCCGTGTGCACCACCCACCCCGGAGGCGTTGCTGGTGCCTCCATCCTACATGGTCGCCTCGTCCAGCCGGGTTACTTCTGCTCCGGCTCTCGCTAGACCTCAGCAAACACCAGCCCCCCACACGGGGGTGACTAAGTCAGCTGCAGTTTCTCAGATGCCCACTTCAACACATCAGCCCGCCACCACACCGCCTACAGCTGATTGTATCCCACACAGCTCAGAATGTCAGTCTTTACACCAAAGGCCCTCAGCAGAGAGCAAATGTCTTCCTGTGCCTTTACAAGACAGTCAAGTCACTAAAAGGCCTCAGCCTGTGTCCCCCAAGTCTGTGGACTTAAGTTGTCAAACCACAGCGCTGGCGATCACTACACCTACTGAAAGTTGCCCTCCGAAGGCCGCTGTTCCCCACAGTGTCCCCGGAGCCACTGCTCCCATCTCACTGAATAACCCCAGCACACTCATCAAGCCCAGACCGTCTGCAGGGAACCAGCCCCGTTCTTCCCCTCCGTCACAGAGTCCAAAAGCAGAACCCACAGTGCTGAACTTTCAGGAGAAACCCACTACAGCACCAGAACCTTTGAGGCCAAAGAGCCCCACACAGGAGCTGATCGAGTCCTTTACCAGTGAGATTGGTGAGTTCATTGAGTTAACGTCATTAAGACGTCAGCTTTGCTCATAAAGTGCTTTATATTGAAACAATGTTATCAAAGTTTCAGCTGCGCTGTTGAAAAAACATTTATTTCTGCTGTTTTTACAGTAAAATCTTGACTGGATCTTATTCTGCCTTCATCCTGCTGGTCAGTTCTGTTTCATTGTTTTAACAGTGTTGTAACAACTGTTTGTAGGTATTGAAGCAGCCGACCTGACCAGCCTGCTGGAGCAGTTTGAGGAAACCCAAGGTGAGAAGAAAAGCAGCATTAAGGTTTCCTAATGACAGGGAGTAACCTTTTTATTTAGATTCTTTGCCAAGTCGTGGGTTTGTGGCCACATTTATGCCCAGCAGTAGGTCACCTGTGATGATTCAAGGATTATAGTAGATGTCAATTAATGGGGGGGTATGTGGGGGGCAGAGAAGCTGCTTTGTGCTTTCGTCTGCTCAGCCACTGGAATTCTGCCTCGTCTGCAAATCTATTTAACTCTCAGCCTGCTGCCTTTGTTTGGGTGGATGTATAAGCCTGAACCAAAACAAGTGACTGGACTCTGAATGTACAAGTACTCGTGTACTAAAGCCAAACAGTGGGAAATGTATTGGATGTATTTATCACATTAATGCCGTGATTTGCTTTCTTTCTACTGACTGAGAACCCCCCTCCACACACACTGACACTTCTTCACACCCCGTTATGTGTGTTCTGTCATGACTGGTCCTGATGTACGTGTTCACCTCTTCTCTCTTCAGCCAAAGAGCAGCAGTGTGTGCTGGAGGTCTCTGGTAGAGCAGCAGCTGTAGGAAACTCTAGGTGAGTTACCCTACAGCCTTCACGCTGCTCAGTGCGAGTGCTGGAGTCACTGAAAGTCCCAGTGCCACTGGCACGTGTGCGTGTGTGTGCATGACAGTGACTCCACATTAAGCCGAGACCTACCACTGAATCTTTGACCTATCTGTGGTCCGATCCGTCAGCCTCGTATGCATATTCCTTCGACAGATGAACAAGTTAATTTACACAAGTGAAGCTCAGTTTTATGAGAAACGTGACAAGCAGTCGAGAGGTTTTATTTGCCTCCTATCAGCTTCGTCATTTACCTTTCAGTGGCATCGTAGAGTATACTTCAATCAAACAGTGACAAAAAAAAACTTGTTGACGAATCTCCTGGACGAATGCAACGGTTCCAACAGGCCTACTTGTTTTCACACAGGAATTGTGAACCACTGTGTTGAGCGAAGCGGATTCTTTGGTATTGATAGTCGGACCAGATTCCATCCCTAATCCCCGTCTTGTCCTGCGTCATTTGTGCCCTTTTGTTTGCAGTGTTGATCTTGCCCTGGAGAAGACCATAGTGGATCGCGTGAGAGCTAATGATGTCTTGAGCACTGCAGGTAATTCAAACAGTGTAACTGAATTGTTTTAAAATCATAACAACCAACTAACTCTCGGTGAGTCAAAAGAGACGGACTGCTGCTCTTGATCAGTTCTATTCTCTGCTCTTCAGCTCTGACGCCTCCAGCCACTCCTCCACACCAGATGTGGAAACCTCTGGCTTCTGTGACCCTAGTGGGGAAGAGGGTGGCTGAGTCCTCCAAGCCCAGCCCCTCCAAGGTTATCCAGATAGAAGCCCGCCCTTTGCCCTCTGTCCGGTCCCGCAGCAGACCCGCTGCCACTGTCACCACTGTAGCCTACGACGTGGCCTGCAAGGATCACGACTACTGTCTCCCCAGCAATGGTGCCCCCCCTGGGGAGGCAGGCAAGCGCTGGAATGTCAAACAGCAATCTTTCATCACTATTAAACCGATCAAGCAGCCTGCTGAGACCCCCTCAGCAGCACCCCCATCTGCCCCAGAATCCGTCGTCCAGTCCGCCATAAAACCTGTGACCACAACACTGTCAGAGCCCCTGGATCACCGGACTGATGGGATGAGCAGGACCTCTGTCCTGGAGACTCCTGATGCTTCTCCAACTCAGCAGGAGAATGAAGCCGCTGCTAAAGAATACAAGAAGAGGAAAGGTTCTTTGGGGAGGTCTTACCGTTGGCATGAGCCTTCTTACTCACCCAGCCCCAGATCGAGCCCCAAACAGAGGCGTGGAGGCCGGGGTAGAAAAAGAAGAAGCCATCGTTCTCCCAGTTCTGAGTCCAGTGGGTCAGAGTCAGATTCCTCTAGATCTCGATCCCGCTCTCCATCTAAGAAAAGGTTAGACCGTTTTATCACAACATATGTATTTGAATGCCTTTCTTTATAAAAGACGTAACATTCACATTCTCTCCCTCTCTAGGTATCGGCCTCGACACTCCCAGAGCAGTTCCAGCTCTTCTTCACGTTCTTCCTCTCGGTCGTCTCCTTCTGCGTCACGCACACCTCCCAGGAGGAGAAGGTACTCTTACTCCTCCTCTCGTTCTGGCTCCTGGAGTCGTTCCAGATCACGGTCTCACTCCCCTCAGAGACGAACACAGTGGAGTAGAGGCAGACGGTTGTGCAGGTATGGTTTATGCGTTACTCTGTGACGGCCTTTTCACGTACAGAGCACTTTACAAGTAATCTAAGACTCACCAGCAGTCCTCTTTTTTTTCCAGTCCCTCCTATCGGAGCAGCAACAGCTATGGTTCAAAGATGAGTGCTGAGGAGGTGAAGAGGCGGAAGGAGAAAGCCATTGTGAGTTATATTTACCGTGAAGTATAGATAGAAAAAAATAGACTTATTCAATGACTCATGTGCTGACTCACGTCTTCTTTCAGGAGGAGAGACGGGTTGTTTATGTTGGTCGAATTCGCGGCACAATGACCCAAAAGGAGCTCAAAGAGCGTTTCTCTTTCTTTGGCGAGATTGAGGAGTGCACCTTGCACTTTAGAGAGTATGGGTAAGAACGTCGACATATAGTCATCGTTTGACTTTTGCGCAAAATGTTCACTGTATTCTTGATATACCGCACTGTCTTTGAACCCTGTTGGTCTTGTCTGTGACCTCTTGGGCCAAGCTACGGTGCCAAAGCAAAACCAGGCTCGTTCATAACTGGGGCCTCCTGGCAACGCCCCCAGGACGCTCTTTTAAATGCAAGCCACAGCTTTTACACAGCATGAACTGGTCAGACCTGAGATGGATCGTTGGCAATGAGAAAATACATGCAGGCTGATGTTTTGATCATCTGTCACAGGGACAACTACGGGTTTGTGACTTATTACAACACCAAGGATGCTTTCACAGCCATCGAGAATGGAAGCAAACTGCGCCAGGCTGATGAGCTCCCATTTGACCTGTGCTTTGGTGGAAGGAGACAGTTCTGCCAGACCAGCTACTCTGACCTTGGTGCGCCAAACTTTTTTTGACTGACATGATACATGGCTGTTTATCCAGAGTATCACCGTTGTACTGTACTGCAGATACATATGCAGCATGTACGTGCTCTCATTGATTGTTTTCATGTTTGTCGTTTCAGATTCCAGCAGAGAGTACAACCCCTTGGCTGCAAAAGGCAAGTTTAGTGCACTAGACTTCGACACTTTACTGAAGCAGGCCCAGCAGAACATGAAGAGGTAACAGGAGGCCTGTCGCGCAGAGCAGCTGAAACTTACCTCAGAGCCGACGGTCGGCTCACGAACCCGCAACACTTGTCTTTACCTTTAGTTGTTGCATTAAGTTTTGTTTTGTTTCTGTAAGCTACTACCTTCTATTGAAGTGAAGATTTCTAATGAAATTAGTAAAAGAAGTTAAAAAAAATGGACTAAGTGACAAATAATTTTTTTAAAGTTTATTTAATGCAAAAGAGAATTTGAATTGTACGAAGAGAATCACTTTTAAAAGGGAAATAAGTGGAACTCCCTGATTATTGGAGAGAATGAAATGTTCTACACACAAATAAAACAAAAATAAGCACCAGGTGTCTGTGTTTTTTATATTGCTTCATTTCAGGAGACATGAATATTTTGGAAGAACAAACGTTTTTTGCAGCCTGGCAGACATTTAAATAATTCAGTCATTTTTATTGACTGAAGTCAGAAATTTTCTTTGTCCAGACTTTTCAAATGTCAGTGTTCAATTTTCTGTAAAATTTACATTTGATTCTGTGCATGAAAGCCCAAACTTACATTAATTTATCACTACCAGAAGTATTCTGGCACAAAACTTTTCAGCATGCACTTCCTTTAAAGGTTTGATAGACACAAGTACAATAGTCAACAGTATCAGCAAGAAACTTAAAGTGTTGAAAGTACTGTTGCATGTTTCAAGCTTTTTAATGAAAAACACGTGTTGCCATATAAGACCACCGTTGCCATACAGATTTCAGTAGCTTGTTTGGAATGTCTGCATGCATAACTCTCAGTAAGCAGGACGAACACACAGACATAACTGGCAGGAAAACACCGAGCACAGCAGCTAGCAGCACCTCCCCCATGTTTGAATGTGGCGTTGGAGCTCAGCGACATTCCAAATATGGTTTGGCTTGCTAGTACATTCGAAAGCAGTCGAGATAGCGAACTCCCAATCCGGAAAGTCAAGCATTCACCCATTGAATGCTGCCAGGAAAATCCCAATCATGCGAATAATTTACCATTACCTATGAGGTTGGTCTGTGTTCCCGAGATGAACCGGATTGGCGTGCTTGGTGGGTATTTAAAATACAAATGTAGGTCAGATAACACATACCAAGCAAAGGCGGATAGCTATGTTCGTCTCATCACAACCTTGATGAATTAAAAACATTATGCATCGTCTTCATGGTTATTTTTGACAACACCATATATTATTGTTGCCGGAATACTTCTGTTCTTCAGTAGAAAACAGCTCTGCTGTTCTTTATCTCCATGACGCTGTGGCATCTTTGCGCTGTTTTGTCACGCAGATCTGGTTCTGACTGGTTCTAGCTGGTCCTGTGAGCATGCGCACGAGGTGTAAACAGGAAGAACGGAGCAGAATCAGGGCAAATCCAGCAGCCAGTGAGAAGGAAATGAACTGACAAAAACAAACCAACACATCGTTACCTTTGAATATTCACAAAAATAGACGATGTTCGCTACCACGTGATATCGTGCATGATTGAAGATCGTACGAGCAGGTGTGCATTTTTTTATAGACTTGTTAATACGGTAGATAAAGCCAGTGACGCGATCTGTCTCCCCGGGGTTTTTGCGTTTGCGAATTCGCCGCGTAAGCGACAGTAAAAAGGCGCTCTGCCCCTCGTTTAATTGCGTGAATTTGCTCACGTACTATAGACGGGAATTTTCGAAAATGGTTCAAAAAGATAAGGCATTGGAGACGCCTCAAGTGGACTGTGAACCGAGCCCCAGCCCGGTCTCCGTCGAGGCTTGTGTGGAGGCCCCCGGCCCGGCGCAGCAGACCACCGTCGGAGTGGAAGCGTCGGCCCACAGGAAATTCATCAGCGGAGTCGTGGAAGGTAAAAAAAAAAAAAAAAAAAGTCTAATAATGCACGGACATAGGAATAAGGACATGGATTCCATGTCGGTATGGAATCTGGTCGTGCACATCTCACTGCAGTCAATGCACTTTACATATGTGGAAAAATACAGACTAAAATGACGTGTGTCGTAATCTAAATGAACCGCCCAATAGAGTAATACACATTTCTACACTTGTAGCTGTGATCTTTAGTCAGTGGCTCCTGTATCGATTAATTGGATCGATCTTGTGAAATAAACCTTTAATTCGGTTTTAAGTCGACCCATGTCTTTAACAGTGTTGCTATATAAGCTATTACTGTTTCATTTTTGATTTATCATCTGATGAAACACCCACAATTGTGAACATGCACATGTGTTTATATAACACTAGTAAAATTGTATGCATTCTCTGATGCTCATTGGGTCCGAAAAACGACCACCATGATATTTGTATGTAGCTGTTAATTTTTGGTTTGATGCTTGTAACCTGTTAGTGGGTCACACAGACATCTGTGGGAAGCAGGTCACTGCAAACACATTATATGACACTAGGTGGCGTGTTGTCCGCTCTACAGCAGCCACACTGACAGGGCTGCCTGTGGACCAGCCTGCTACACATCCATGTTTATGCTTCTAATCGGCCTCTTGAGTGAGACAGTGGCCGATGCAAATTGTCATCATTGCAACAACTTGATTAATGCACTGACCGATAGATTTGTTCGTCACTCGTGAAAAGCCAAGATTCTGGGGCCAAACAAAAACTAACTACCTGTTTATTAATGCAGGTTTCTATGGCCGGCCATGGACAATGGAACAGAGGAAAGAGTTGTTCAGGAGGTACAGCGGTTTTATCCTAAAAATGTTAATCTGATGCCATGAATTTACAAAGTGTTACTGATTCTCTGTGTCTTACAGGCAGCAGAAATGGGGACTAAATACGTACCTGTATGCACCTAAAGATGACTACAAGCACAGAATGTTCTGGAGAGAATTGTACTCGGTGGAAGAAGCAGGTGATTACACAGAGCAGAGATTTTGGGTCAGGTGTCATGGTGGTCAGACAGCGTCTTCATGTGCATCCTGAGCGATCAACATCGAACATCTGGGGTGATGCTGTTTTCCTTGTGCAAATGGGGCCATTTCTGCTCTGTTCCTTCTTCTCTGTGGAACTAACTATGTATTGTAGGACAGAATACCACGCCTGAACAAAGGCCAAATGAAAAGAGAAACCTGTATTGACATGTAATAAAAGAACTGAATGATTGAAATCTTCCCCAACTGTCCATTAGAGCAACTGATGACCCTCATTGGTGCAGCTAAAGAGCATGGGATCGAGTTTATCTACGCCATTTCCCCCGGCCTGGACATCACCTTCTCCAATCAGAAAGAGGTTTCTGCACTCAAGAGGAAACTTGACCAGGTATGGGAGGTGTTGAATGTATGAAGCCCACATTTCATTCATTTGTCAGTGCAGCTCTGTACAGTTAGTTCAACCTGTCTCTTTGCCCCTCAGGTGTCTCACTTTGGCTGCAAGTCTTTTGCCTTACTTTTTGATGATATTGACCACAACATGTGCCCTGCTGACAAAGAGGTGTTTAGCTCATTTGCACACGCTCAGGTTTCCATCACCAATGAAATCTACCAGTACCTGGGAGAGCCTGAAACGTTCCTGTTCTGTCCCACAGGTAGTCCCCTTTCTCTGAATCCCGTGTGCAGCAAACTGCTTCTAATGACCTAATCATTCACTGTCGTGGTTTTCTTGCCCTGAAATGCAGAATACTGTGGAACATTCTGCTACCCAAGTGTCTCTCAGTCACCCTACCTCCACACAGTAGGAGAGAAGCTCCTGCCTGGTATTGACATTTTGTGGACTGGTGAGTCAGCAACTCTGCTCCTGTTGTCATGGATGCAATGCTCCAGTCGCTTTGGCAGCCGCTCAACCAAAGCGGGATGTGCTTTTGATTTGTCTAGGTCCCAAGGTGGTGTCCAAAGATATCACCGTGGAGTCTATCGAGGAGGTTTCTAAAATCCTAAGAAGAGCCCCTGTGATCTGGGACAACATTCACGCCAATGACTATGACCAGAAGAGGCTTTTCTTGGGTCCCTACAAGGGCCGCTCCACAGAGCTGATCCCCAGGCTGAAGGGCGTCCTCACCAACCCTAACTGCGAGTTTGAGTCCAACTTTGTAGCAATCCACACTCTGGCAACCTGGTACAAGTCCAATATGAATGGAGTGCGCAAGGATGTGGTCATGAGTGAGTATGGTCAGGGTTTTGACACACCTATGAGGTCTGCCTTGTATGTAATAATGATAATGGTCAATTTGATTTCTAATACGCTCTTCATCATCGTGCTACAAGTGTTAGTAAGTGCGACTCATTTCTCTGGTTTTCTTCCACCACCTTTCACCAGCTGACGGTGAAGACAGCACAGTCTCCATCCAGATCAAGTTAGAGAACGAGGGCAGCGATGAGGAACTGGAGACAGATATGCTCTACAGCCCTCAGCTGGCTCTCAAACTGGCTCTCACAGAGTGGCTCGGAGAATTCGGCGTGCCTCATCAGTACAACAGTAAGATCGTTATTGTCGCAGCTCTGAGTCTCATGATTCCATTTGCAATTCAACTTGCGGCGTAGACGAGATAAATACAGAGGAAGGTAATGTCCTGTTGCGCTTTCAGGCCGTCAGGTGCCTCAGAGCGGTGCCAAAGGCACAGCCATCGACGTGTCGTCCATGGCTGCCCCCTCCCTCTGCTCCTCCACCACAGTCACCACTGTGTTCCAACAGCCTATAATGTCTCCAGCCATGCCTCCTCTCTGTCTGGATGCACACCCACACCCCATGGCAAAGACACCCCAGGAGGAGGAAGAGGAGGTGAGGAGCACTTGAAGCACATTCGGTGTTTATTGGAATGTATTCCTGCAGCAGATGGTGTGAGCATATGACCTCATCAAACCTATGTGCACTGTTGTAGAAGAGTTTTTATATGGCGTTTGTGTGTGCAGGTGGAGGTGGAGAAGAAGGACTCAGATGAAGAGCCCATGGAGATGGTGGTCGAGAAGCAGGATGAGCCAGAAGCTGAAGCTGAGCAGGAGGTGAAGTCTGACGGTCCCATCTCAGCTGACAAGATGGCTGAGGACCTGAAGCCCATGGACACAGACAAGGAGAGCTTAGCGGAGTCAAAGTCCCCGGAAGAGTCTCTCCAGGAGGACTCTGGAAGTGACATTGCTCCTATGCAGACTGACGATCAACTCAAGCAGGTGCTCGAAAAATGTCCTTTTTCTCTAGTGCACTCTTTCACAAATAAAATGTCAGTATCTGTAGAGTAGCAATCCCGTACAAAGTCCCCTTACTCTTTTTTTGCGTCCACAGGATGTGTTTGTGCCGGGGCCCGACGAGAAGCCCCTGTTCACAGTGGAGCCCCTCTCCATTGAGGACCTGAGCTTGCTGGCAGAGCTCTTCTACCTGCCTTACGAACACGGACCCAAGGCCATGCAGATGTTGAAGGAGTTCAACTGGCTAAGAGCCAACAGCAGTGTCGTCAGTGTCAACTGCAAGAGGAAGGAAAGTGAGAAGGTGGGTCTCCTCAGTCAGCATGTCCAGTGTTCTTCACTGGACCGCAAAACAAAATGGTGGAGGTGTAGTTTCTCATCATGTCCATCAGGTGGTGTGGCTGCCAGTGTGCCGCACCACAAAGCACTGAGCCGTCATGTGAAGCTGCTTTGGATCAAATTCATTTCCAAACGTTCTCCGCCTGCAGGTGGCAGAGTGGCAGTCGAGGGCAGACAAGTTTGAAGAAATGTGCTGCTCAGTCATCCAGATGTTCACACGCCTGTCCAATTCCGCTAACCGCACCATCCTCTACGACCTCTACCCGTACATCTGGGACATCAAGAGCATCATTTCTATGGTCAAGTCCTTTGTCCAGTGGCTAGGTGTGTATGAGGGGAACCACGAGCCTCTGAGAGAGACAGAGAGAGAGAGAGAGAGAGCAGTTCTAACGTAGCCCATCAGGTTTAGGCCTCAGACATAAGTCATTTACTCAACGATTGATCATTCAGTTGATCAGGTTTCATTTTGTAGTCCAATGCACTCACATTTATGTATCATCTGCACAACAGATGTTACTACGACTGGTCAAAAGAAAAAACTGGCTGCCGCCTGTCTCCAGGATAAGCCTTCATTTCGAACTGATGACAGTTTAGCACACATCAGCCCTGATTCATCACCACTTACTAGTTACTCTTGAATTAATACGTTAATACTTCAGCACATGATTGTTTTTGTTTCTTTTGTCTCTTTTCATCTGACTGAATGCCACTTGCACGCTAGCGTCCTCCTAATTTGTACGTATCAGCCGCTCCATCGTGATGAAATCCAAACCAGGTGTCTGTGGCCCATCAGGGTTACTGCTGCTTGCTGTGTGTCCTGTAACATCACTACTGCATTCCCACACAGACCCACTTGCTTCCATCTCTCTGTCCGTGGGGATGGGCACCAGGGGGAAGTCCCCCCATCCCCCCCTCCTCCTTCTCCTCCCCCTCCTCCATGCCCTAGCGCGCACGCGAGCTTGGAGCGCAAGTTGACTGACTGACTGTGGAAGGCCATTCTGGTGCATAAACAGGAAGTAGACATGTTTGAACTTTGCTCTCAAGTGTATGTTCTTGTCGAAATTGAACCGTCTGAATCCTTCTCAGTCTGTATCAGGGTGGAATCCTTTTACCTCACACTTGCAGATGGTCACACCCTGATTCACTCTGAGTGACACTCGGTTTTTGTGACTACATCCACACGTTGTTTGGAATAGTTTGAAGCACCAGCATGGCCTGCAGGTTACTCCCTGTAACCCAGTTTCATTCACAGGTTTCTGTCCAGTCCGGCTGTACGGTAAAGCTGAGGACTCTAACCCACAGTACACAGCAGGCAGCAAACCCTCACTGGCAGCGCCACATCAAAACTGGACACTCCTGTATTGGGAAAGATCTCGAAACCCTCTAGTGACATGTTGAAACTAAAGGCACGAAAGAACAAACATAAAGCACACCGCAGAGTCCTTGAATATCCTGGACGTCTGATGTTGCTACTAGCAGGTTCCTCTTGTCTTATTGGAAGCTGTGCAGCCGGCACTTAGTCCCACCCTCCCTGGTTGTTGAACTGAGAACACGTACTAATCGACACTTTCTACTGTTTTCTCCCTCCACTGTGTACAGATGGAAGAATCCACAGTACAAGTTTCTACTGCTATTGGATCGACAGTGGCCGATGTATGCACAGTGCGGCTGTTGTCTCTTTTGATCCCATCAGATTGGACGTTCTTAAGTCTGTTTCCTAATTCGACTGACAAATGTAATAGATCAACTGGAGCAAAGGAAGTAGCCTGATGGATGAAGTCACATTTTGCGCAGCGATTAAGCATTGAATCTTAAATGTTAACTCCCAAATTTCTCTTTGGCAGCTTCTTTCTAACTTGTTTTTTGTTTCTGTTAGTAGGCGAATAGAAATGACTCAGACCAGCCTGATGCACCTGCTCCAAGGAATTTACACTTTGCTTTCGAATTCAACCACAGTGATCTTTACGTGTGCTTGCTTTTGCGTTGGATGGACGACGCACACATTCTGCGTTGAAGTCTCAGCAGACATTCAGTGGCAATTTGACTAAAATACGAGAAGCAAGTTGAGAGTTCCCCCCGCCCCGCGGGTGCATCAGCATGCTGCGTCGTGTCAGCTCATCAGAGTAATTGTGTTAGGCATCAGGATGAGTTCGATATGTAAAGCAGCGTTACGTGTCCTGCAGGCGCGCGCCGTTTGTCTGGTCACATGACAAGGGCCCGCTCATGTGGCAGGGTGACACTGGAAGCAACGCTGCAACACGTAAACTCTGAGCAGAGCCTGTACGGGGAGTAAACGGCTGTATACATGCGGTTCCTGCTTGAGCTGTCACATCTGGTGCAGCTGTGACTGTCAAGGCTTCAGAGGTCCTGTGTTCTTCAGGAAGTGTTCTCCACCGCTCAGTGTGTCTTCCTGGTTCGATGAGTGGTGCTCCCCAGTCATGTGACAAGGCAGATAAGATGAGAATGTGACTTCACACAGGGTGACAGCAACTGAAGCTTACACGCGGCGCACATCAAGTACACAGAGTACAGAATCAACCCTTCTCGTAAGAAAGGAAACAAGCTGAAATGGAATGCCAAAGGAGTTGAACTGCACTCAGTTCTTCCCTCTTTTTGCTTTTGACAAGTTTGTCAGACCTTCATACTCTTGCTGCTGTAAACCTATGAACATGAAGTTGAGATGCAGAGCTCGTAAGCTTTAGTTGCTTTAGCCCCAGGTCATCAAAAAAGATTTCCTCTAAATATAATCAACGAGTCCAAATTAGGCCCTGTTTCTGCTTTGATGGTTAAAACCCATTATTTAATTCTGCTCTTAGATACATATGACCCCCCCTTCCTCCCCATCTCCCTTCATCTGTGTCAGAGAGCCCCATCCTGTGGTAACACTGTCCGCTTGGCTCTGCTCCTAACAGGGTGTCGTAGTCAGTCCTCAGCACAATTCCTTAAAGGAGACCAAGAGCCCTGGGCCTTTAGGGGAGGTCTAGCAGGAGAGTTCCAGGTATCTAACGCACTGATTTTACAGCAATCAAATGGGAAAAAAAAGAGTGTTATGAGCAGAAGAAGATGGTAACTGCACAGGTATGAAGGGGTTTGGTCTGTCAAAGGTGAGCTGATGGTAACATGTCAGGTTTTGGCACGTCCGTCTTCCCTCCTTCACTCCTTGAGAGGGGATGTTTGGATGTTATTGTAGAGACTTGGAGGAACCTGAGCAAACAAAGGTCACCTCTGACATCCGACTCGGCCTTCTCTGATCAATTAATTTCATTTCTTTCAGCAACTGCCCAAGGAGATGCTGCTCTTCCCTAGCGCACGCAGCGCACGCAAGCATGACTAGGTTTTTATTTTCATGACATCTCATTTCTTTGCAGGACAGCACAGCGCACAATTTACCACGCCAGCCCTTTGCAAAGCGCACGCGCACACAGCAAAGCATCGCAGCGCTGGCGAGAACGCATGCATGACTCCGGCGGGGAAACTCCATGATAAAACACCCCAGTTCTGACCAAAGCTTTGTCGCCAACCGTGGAGAGTAATTCACTCAATTGACTGATTCAAGCTGCACATTAAGTCAGCCTCTTTGGTTTTTTCCTGGAGTTGTCTCTCAGCGCAGGCATCATTATTTTTCTCAACAGGAGGGTTTGCGCAGCGAACTATTGCGATGCCGCTCTAAAGGGAAAGGAGCATCTCCTTCAGCCAGTGAAACCTTAGTCAGACCAAAGCACCACCCTTGTTAATTGTGTTCATGAGAACCAAACCCATATGTGCTTGTCACGCTATCCTCCTTTAGCAAACGATGAGAACGATTTGCTGATTCTGTTGTCCACTATCAGATCAACAAGGGATGGGAGTTAGCGTCATGATTTGTTTATTAACAACACGTCTCAAGCGCTTTGCTCAGTTCTCCAGTTCCTGTTGGTTTAATAGTGGCTTAACTGCAGCAAATCGACACCTCCGCAGCCGGCCGCCGCCCGGTCTCAGCCAAACTGAACCTGTGTCTTTTGATATCCACAGAGGTTGTTGCCAATAGACGGGGCAAACGATCTTTTCTACCAGCCTCCACCCTCATTGCCAACTTCCAAAATCTATTCAATAAGGCCGTACTTTCCCAAAGATGAGGTGAGATGTGTTCATGTTCTCAAGTCTGTTCCCCTGAAATACCAGTGTGTACTGAGCACCCACATAGCCACACACAAAATGTATGTTTGTACAGATTATTTTGGTACTTGTTTCCAGGAGATGCGTTTACTCACGGACCACGTTTTCCTCTGGTGAACTCCACTTTGTCTCTTCTTCTGTTTTCAGCCTTCTGTTTACAAAATCTGTAAGGAAATGTACTGCGAGGGAATGGACTTACCCTTCTCTGACCAGGTCCCTGACCTCATCGGAGACAGGTACGTTGTAGAGAGAGGAGTCTTCCTTCTGTCTGACATGTATTCGTTACTTAAGGCTCCACTGTGTCCACAGGTTGGTCGGAGGTCTTTTATCTCTGAGTCCGGACTACGGGTTTGTGCTCGAGGACGACGAGGGGATCTGCGGTTACGCTCTCGGCACAGAGGACGTTAAGCCCTTCATCAAGAAATGCGAGATGAGCTGGATTCCCTTCATGCAAGAGAAATACCACAAGCCTGATGACCAGAAGGACCTCTCAGAGGCTGAGGTACGAGCTTTTGTTTTACTCATCTTCGTCTGAGCGTCAAAACACCTGCATGTGTCGGTCATCCCTGCAGAAGATGATGCTGAGTTTCCATGAGGAAGAGGAGGGGCTTCCCGACTCGTTTTTGTCCAACTTTCCCTCCCTCATCAAGGTTGACATTCACGCCAAGGTCACCGACCCCAGTGTGGCCAAAAGCATGATGGGATGTCTGCTATCATCCCTAAAGGCCAACGGTAAGCATCCACTGCCGCACGTATAACAACGGTTGTCACAGAGAGAAAATATTTTGAGTTGTGTCGGGACGAGGAGGTCAGAACTTTTCAGGAGTTTGAATAAAAACTGCTGTGGTTCGTTCCTTCATCGTTTCTGATGACATGTGGAGTCCTAAAGACTTCTCATGACAATGTGTCTGTTTCATAGTAGAACCCTGTTTTTGCATCATGAAGGTATTTTATTCTAGCCAGTGATAAATACCAACAGAGAACGAGGAATGTTTAGACAGGAAATGGGTTGAAGAAATTGAGTTTGTCAGATCGTCGTGAAGAATCTGGATGGCTCGTACCTACTGACATGAATCAATATTTCCTTTTTTTTTATTGTTGTAACAGTCCTGTGGTCGTATTCATTTAGCATCAGAGTGACTGATTGTTTAAAAAATCATCCTCGAGACGTTTTGACTGATTTAGCTGCGCTTGTCCCTTCTAGGTTCCCGTGGTGCATTCTGTAAGGTTCGCCAGACTGACAAGAGAATGTTGGACTTCTACAGTAAACTCGGATGCTTTGAAGTGGCCAAAATGGAGGGATTTCCCAAAGACATCATCATTATGGGCCGAAGCTTATGAAGAGTCGTCTCGGTACAATGACAGACAGAGAGCAGCCAACACAGAATTACCAAAAAAAACAAAGAAAAAAGTTGGCTGCCTGTGTGAGACAAACCTTCAATGATGGTTTTGTGCTTCATTATCAACTGGGTGAGGCCGGGGAAACCTGTTTTTAAGATTTGTGTAGAGAAGCACAGAGCACACAAATTCCCTGCGCTGTCCGTACCATAGATAGGATGGCTGAAAACAAATCTGCAACCGGTTGATTTGAGCCAAAATGGAAGGCTGGTGTCCTTCATATACCTCCAGGAGGCAGGACGTGACAGCTCCATAAGCCTTTTTCAGTCATCCACGAGCCATTACGTGGTTTCTGCCCACATGCCCTAATGCAAAGTGTCTTTATCAGAGATGGATGCTGAGCTGCGCACTGAGGCCAGCTGGTATCTCTCGTAGTGTTTTACTACCCTCACATCCTGTTTGTCCAGCTCTGGCAGAGAGAGACAACAGTTGGACACCATTGTACTCAGGAGGTGATGTGCTAGGGGAGATTTAACTCCACAGTTGAATTTGTGGACTGAAGAAGGAAAATCGTGATTTTAAACATTTATACACGTGAAAGGTGGAAAAACTATACCTATTCTACTTCCACCTGTCGAAGATAATCACAGACCAGAGAGTATTTGCTGTGACTATACAAGACTGAATTTTAGTTCAAGTAGTTCATTCGGAAAGCAATAGAAAGCTTCCACAAGTTTACAGTGCTCAGCTTTTGTCTGTTTTCTCCTTTTTCTAATTTTCTTACTAACAATATTTTGCTTATTTCCCCTTTGAGCTTTTGCCTTTCAGTTCTTTGCCTTCAGATGTTTGTTAATACCACCGACCCTCCGTTTCTTCTCTCTTCAGGCTTCGCAACTCGTCTGATTCCATAACACATGTTATTTTGACATCAGCCTTGTTGCGCAAATTCCTGGGATGCAGCCTGCTTTTCTATGGAATCTGGCGGTCACATGTCCAGCACACAAACCTCCAGTAAACATAAGCTAACTGACCATAGAGAACAAATTGTTTTTCTCCTGTTAAAAAAAAAAAGATTGACGACTGATTACTCTTCCAAAGAATTACTGCTCTGCTCTTCCATTAACACTTTTTAAAGCCCCGATCGGGGCGTTAACTGTGAGACTGGGGCTGTAGGAGCAGGCAGGCTGTGTGAAGGCTCAATCAGACCAGTGAATCTGTTTCCTCCCTGCGTTGTGTCTACATTGCACGCTGTCGAATGAATGTCGTCTCAGTTGAACCTCGGCGAACACTCGCTCAGGTCGTTACATCATGTCACCAAAGTGGCAATGACTCCCACACTGGAATTGTGGGCGTTGGCCGCAGAAACTCCAAGGCCTTTTCCTATTTGTCCTTTTGAATGTTTTATATTTTGTCTCATTTCCCCATTTCTTTCTTGTACATGTATATAGTAACAAAAAAAAGCACTTTGACCAGAGATAGTTTGGTTCTGTTGGTTACGCCAGGATCATCAGTTGCTCTTCAGTCGCTGCCTGCCAATGTGATGTTTTGATACTGTTGTACATAGACAATGTGCATGAGGTGCTTTGATTTGCTGTGGCAGTAGTTGGAATAACCTCATTTGATGCTACGTCGAGGAAGAAGCATGCCACTCGCCTCTGTTGACAGCCTGTAAACACTGTCGCTCATAAAGTGTTACTTTTTTGTACATTTTCCCAAATTCTACCTGGTATTTTTTTTTCTTTGTATGATATAGGAACACTTTTCCTTCCCTGTGTCCTGAACCCTCCAACAGATCTGGAGTTCATTTTTTAAAATGATTCTGATTTTAGAGTTCTTCAGTGATGTACTTTCTCCTCTGCCAGCAGAAATGGGCTGTGACTAAGAGAAAGGGCTCCAAGTGTACATTTAGATTTTCTGACTCATGGGCTGGGGGAGGCGGGTCACATATGTAAAGTTTGTATGTAAGTTAAATATGGTTAAAAACTAATAAACTCTCATAAGTTATCGTGTTGTGTGTCTGACAAACTGATACTGAAAGACAGTTATGTTATTGTGCTTTTACAAGGTTTTATGTTTCTAAGCCCTAAATCGGTAAAAAAAAAAAATAATAATAGTAATAACATCACCCGTATGTGGTCCTTTATTACACATACACCACCAAGCAAATAAGATATATATACATATATACACAATAAAATGTTCACATTTTCATTGCTTGCGTTTATGTTGCGGTAATTCGTGGATTGTACTGAAAACTAGATTAATAATTTGTACACCCTGTTTCTGTGAATTTTATTTATTGTCGTAACATTTGTACGGATCATTAAACGAGACTTTTACCGTGATTGGTTTTAGAGTCCGTGTGTGGAAAAACATAAGCGGACCTCACCGACGCAGAATGATGACGTCACGCCTACGCTGACAGCTTGCGCCGTTTTTCGTGGCGGTTTCTTTTGGCTAAAAGTGTCTAGAACAAACGCAAACTGCACGTTTTGTCATCATGTCTTTTCATGACGAAGAGTCATCGGATGTCGGACTCGCCGGCCAGTCGAAGCTTGAGAGCTTCTTGTTCAGTAAGAAACATTTTTAATTCTTTTTTCCCCCGTTCGGTTCCGCTCACACGTGGGTTTTCCGCGTGTGACGCTCCCGCACAGTAAAATGTGCTTCGACGGTTCTAATGTGTCCAAACACCGTGTGTCCTACCAACATTTGTCTTCCAGGCTGCGAGCTGTCCTCCAAAGTTCCTTTTTACACTTTCCAGGGCGATGAAGAGGAGGACCTGGAGCACTTCCTGGAACTCCGAACGGTATTTACAGTCCTGTCAGCAGATGTTTTATATGTCAGACAGAGATTTACACACACGTCGACGGGCCGAGTTCAACATGAATGAATACACGTTTCCTGCTCTCCTGCAGGTTTGTCTGGGAGAAGGTGCCAAGGAGGAGAACAACGTGGTGGAGGTCACAGCCATGAACCACCAGGGGAAAACTGTTTCGGTGCCCATTGCCAACCTGCACGTGGGCTGTCTGCCGATGGTCAGTGCATCCCAGAGGGTGTCTGACACTGACCAGAAGTCACAGACGGTGTCTGACGACACTGACCAGAAGTCACAGACGGTGTCTGACGACACTGACCAGAAGTCACAGACGGTGTCTGACGACACTGACCAGAAGTCACAGACGGTGTCTGACACCACTGACCAGAAGTCACAGACGGTGTCTGACGACACTGACCAGAAGTCACAGACGGTGTCTGACGACACTGACCAGAAGTCACAGACGGTGTCTGACGACACTGACCAGAAGTCACAGACGGTGTCTGACGACACTGACCAGAAGTCACAGACGGTGTCTGACGACACTGACCAGAAGTCACAGACGGTGTCTGACGACACTGACCAGAAGTCACAGACGGTGTCTGACGACACTGACCAGACGGTGTCTGACGACACTGACCAGAAGTCACAGACGGTGTCTGACGACACTGACCAGAAGTCACAGACGGTGTCTGACGACACTGACCAGAAGTCACAGACGGTGTCTGACGACACTGACCAGAAGTCACAGACGGTGTCTGACGACCACTGACCAGAAGTCACAGACGGTGTCTGACACTACTGACCCATCCTAACCCTCCCCCTCTCTCCTCAGGTGAGTTTGGGTGAGTTTGAGCTTAAAGCCCCGGTGACCATCCGGCTCAAGGCTGGAACAGGACCAGTGACGATCAGCGGGCTCCATCTCATAGGTAACATGACTTTTTCTTTAAAATCACCCAGTATAGTTCTTTTCACACGGCTTACTTGAATATATTCTAACCCAGTGAGAAGCATTGTGAAGGATATTTTGTAAGATGTATGTGACTGGCCTGCTCTCTGCCTGTGTGTGTGTGTGTGTGTTAGAGAAATGTTCCTTCAGCTGGAGAGGAACCCCATGGTACCTTTCAGTCGCTGTCATTATCTAGCGGTTTAACACGGACCTTTGTCCTCTTGCAGCCTCAGAGGTCGAAGACTCAGACCTGTCTGAAGCAGAGGAAGATGACGACGATGAAGACGACGACGAGATTACCCCTATTAAACCAGCGAAGAAGAAACAGCTGTCGGCAGAGAGCTCATCAATGGGCTCCAGGAAAGACACGTTTTTGTAACAGACGGACCCTTCAATGTAAAATCTTCTTCCAAACAGCCGAGTGAAGCGTGTTGTGGTGACAGCTGAACACGCTGCTGAGGAAGGAGATCTTGCCTTTCCACTTGTCACTGCAAGCTGAGTTTGCTCTCAGCAACTGTTGATGATGGGACGTTGACTTTTAGACGAGCTGTCTTTTGCTATTCAATGTTTCGCTGTATGTGATGCAGACACCGCTGACATCCTCATTCGTTGCACCAGTGGTGGACAACCATCTTCTGAGTTTGATGTTATTTAGAGATGCTCGTGGTTTAATAGTAAAAACTGTCGACTAAATGATTCAACTGAATAGACTTTAAAGGAAGTGTTCATAGTCTGTTTGTTCCCGGTTTGTACCTCCAAAACACTGTTTTTCTATGTAACATGTCAGTAACAACTGTGAACATTTTGTACTTGTAATGAATGCATCGAGAAATCTGCTCCTGTGTTTTTGTCTTCCTGTAGATCGATGCTGTCCAGCAGCAGTTTTTAATCCATTCCAGTGCAGTTTTTAATGGCTGATGATTTGTAGACTAGTAGACACACAATTAGTCGATTGGAGCAAATGAATAACAGCATATAAATAATAGTAATAAAACAGCATCTGTAATTTCATCTATGCTGTATGTCACACGTATACAGTATATTTGACAATAAAGTTGGCTTTGACTTTGATAACATTTGTTCAGCTGCAGTGACCGTGAAGTTACCGACATGAGAAAATACGACAGTTCATCTGCCTGGTATTTACACGTCCACCATTCAGTCGTTGACATAATGGGCGTAGTATGGTAGTATCCTTAAGATTATCTAAGATATTTATTGCATTGAAATAAGTAACTTGAACACTAATGGGTTTCAATTTAATAATCCAATAATGAGTAAAGACTTCACTTACCACAAATCTTTTTTTTTTTTTGTGTTGCAAAAATAAAAAGTTTCCACAGAGCTGCTGCTTCTGATTTTCCGGTTCATAAAGCCTGTAAGTGCTGAGCGAGTGGGAGTGAGTGATTCTTCACAGCTCTGTTTGTGGGTGCACGAGTTTTATGGTGGTGTCTGTGCAGCCTTCGTTTAACTCTGTGGTGTGTGGAGGGTCGAAGTGAAAGGAGCATGTCACCGAAATCAAAATGCCTGCCACCTGCTCGCAAACCAGGACAAACATCTCAGAAGGAAATGAAGATCATGTTCTTCCCTCCAGACCAGCTCTGGATGTCTGCAGGAGGTCTGTTCAACCCCTTTTAGATTTCTACAGTTCTGCTACATACTACACAATGCGTCGACGTGAAATGGCCTGTTCCTCCCGTATCCCTTTCATTCTCCACACTGGGCGCTAGTATGAGACGTGTTTGGACACAGAGACGCATTTCCTGAATATTTCATCACCTCTGCCAATCCAGCTGTCTGTCAGTAGTGTGACAGACCGACGTTCAGAAACCTTGGAGGAGGAGGAGGAGGAGGAGCAAGTGCCAGAGATGATTCTACCGGTTCCATAGTTTCAGTTGAGATTATAAATTGGGACCGCTGGAGTGATCAGAGGCTTTTTGTTTTTTTCTTATCAAAATCTAAATGTTCTTCTGTCACTCAAAATAAAAAAAAGAAATCCAGGTGATAGCAGTTACAGTCTATGATAAGAGATTAAGAGTTCCTAACTGACTCCTCGTAGTTAAACCTTGGCAGTTATTGTCTCCATGGCAACCTGTGACTGCAGTTCAACCTCCTGTACCTGCAAGCAAACACACATGTCAGAAAAACATTGCTTAATCATATAGAAAAACTTTGCGCGAATGATGACGTGTGGGAATGAGTGTGATAGGTGTTGAAATGTTCATATCCCCCCTGGAATTTTCTGTATCAAGCTGCAAATAGCAGAAATAATCACCGAGAACAAATGCAGCGTTTGACATGTGCTGTCTGCCTCAGTTACAGGTGTCACTCCAACGGCGAAACCCTCAGTTACCATGACAACTGCTCAAGCGGCACTTTGTACTCACATCAAATCTGCTACAGCTGTTCTCCACTGAAACGCCTTTGAAATCAGATCTAAAATGTCGCCACATACACACACACACACACACACACACACACACACACACACACACACACACACACACACACACACACATACACACAATGTTGTT
>CAAKHB010007408.1:361457-374979 GCA_901007665.1 Aeoliscus strigatus | reverse complement strand
ACACACACACACACACACACACACACACACACACACACACACACACACACACACACACACACACACACACACACACGCTGTGTAAACAGCAGCCTTGCATTCATTTTCCTCTCTTATGTGCATGGTGTGGACGAAGTAGCAGATCTGAAGTCTGATGTTGGAAGTCCCACCATAAATGTTTGGCGGAGTAGACGCCACAATAGCTGAATTGCATGACAAAAACAACAACTCTGCAAACCATCCTGGTGACGTTCTGTTGTAATAAGCGCTTGTACTTACTCGTGAACCCTGTTGTCCCCATACAGGTCACTCAGGCCAAAGCTGACATAGTGCCAGTGCTCCTGGATGTCCTGAGCTGTGGAGCCCATGTTCCTGTACATGCTGATGTAGTCTAACGGGTCTGGACCACCTAACCTGTGAGACACAGTCACTTTCATTCACACCAACATCCATGTTGCATGTTGTTTTCGTTCACTTTTACACACAAAAGTACCCTGACTGTGTGTTATACTGCGATCATTTTACATGAGTAACACATGTCGTGTTTTTAGAGACCCTCCTGTTATACAACTTACAAACTAACTTATTAAAGCTATCCGTTCTAGCTAGCTGTTAGCTTACAAGCTAACAGTTAGCTAAAAGTCTCGCCATCACTTGATAAGTCCTACATTCGTGCAACGCCCTCAATGGAGGCAGAACAAAACACAAACTTACCAGTATTTCACAATGGCTGTAACTTGCAGCGGATTGGCCTGTTCGGGGTAAAGTCGCCGGCATTCCCCGTAAATCGCTTGCAGTCCGGGGGGGAACAGCGACACTAGCCCGTGGGCATGAGCACCACTGGTAGGCCGAACCTCATCCATGCCACGGCCTGGAACTTATCCGGTAGTTCTCATTAAAAAACAACGCGAACGGAATTACCGCCTTCAACCTCCCTTTAGTGGAAAGGTAACACCGAAATAAACCATAAAATATTCACAAACGTAATGCTGTCTAGGAAGAAAAAGTGTTAAACTCTTGCTGTTGTACGACACCAAGCAGGGGCCAGCCTGTTGCACATCCTTTCCAAAACACTGCCTCCCCATTGGCTGAAACGAAGTTGTGACGTCACTGAGCGACGTCCATCAATAGCCAATCACGAAGGAGTGGAAGAAGCTCTGGGGTGAAGCTGTCGATGACAACTTGAGAGTTGAGGATCTGATTTCATGAATTGGACATTTGGAAGGCAGGAATCGGATGAATTTACTAAGGAAGACCTGCTTGATGAACACTTAATAAAATGTAGCCTGCAGAATGTTTCAGAAGGCCTCGATACTTTATGACTTTATGAGTGTTCAGGAAACTATTTCTTCATGTATGACACATCAGATGCTTATGGAAAAAAACTAGTTTACATGGGCCAAGAATTATTCATGAACACTCATATGATCAAATAAGCACTATGTCTGGGCATAACACCATTAGCAACTCAGAGGTCAAAGGTTAGATGGTACACTTGGTAACCCCTATACACAGTATATACAGTATACATATGTGCTTATGTAGTAATTTCATAGAATATTCATCAAACATTTGGACTGAGGATGATCAGACTTCCCAAAGAGATCAGCCCATTATTAGACCATCATTTTGAATATGATCCGCTTTCTTAAGCCCAAATACGGATGTTGGAGGAATGCACAGTGACGTTGAAAAGCACCCACATTTTGATCATAAAACCGACACTAGTTATCGAAACACTATCTACAACTTTTTCATAAACTGACCGTTTTATATTAAGTTAATACTGTAAAACTGACGTTGGCTGTTGTTTCTGATTAGGTTGATAGCTTACATAACAGGCTGACATGGCTGTATGGTTCAGACTTTATGGCAAAAGAGATATGATCTGAATCAAGTCCCTGAAAACTCTCCATCATGAAACATACGACTTAAATACTGTAAATTGTAAAGTTCATACAAGACACAAATTGATAAATGACCGGAGAAATGATTCACTTTAATCCACTTTATTCAAAAATATTGCAAGTGTGTAACAGTTAGATCACTTTATTCTGATCATTGACAGAGAAGTGCGTTTATTTTATTCACAGTAATGTGCACCTTCAAATGATCTCATTAGAAATACATATGTTATCTGGTTTCACACAAGCTGCAATTGATCAAAACCATGCGAGAGTTTTTAGTCATGGCGACAGACAAGTACCATGCCAAAAGAACTGGACCCATAGATGACACCTGACAACGCACCATCTATGGAATACAGTTCTCATAGCAGAGCACTGAAAAAGAAAAACTTGAGTCCTCAGGAGCTTCTTGATGTGTGAACTGAGCAACAGAACAGATACAAAGGTGTTTGAGACAACTACCTCATTGATGCCCTGTAAAACTGCTTATAAATGAATTCAACAGTGTCATCTGGAGCCAGTGAAATCACATTAATAGCTCAGAATAAGAGTCATGGGACATATGACATGTACCACACTGTAGCACATTGAGGTTAAGCCTCCCATGACTCACTACTTCTTCAGAGAACCCTGATGATGAGTTGATGATGTCATCAGCTCAATGTCTTTCATACGAATGAATACAGAGTGTATATGTACATTTTCCCCGTCATCAATATTCCACAGATGATTTTCTTACTGAATCTTCTACAAATGATGTTTGAACAGATGGACTCTTGTGGGTAAACAGAGGCTATGTGCTGTTCCAGGTCCACCAGAGGGGTCCCGCCACTGTCTTACATTTCGTGGAAATGTTTCACAGGCACTGAAATGAAAGTTCCTCTATTGAGCTAAGACAAGCGCTGAAACTGTTGGTGATCCTTATCGAGGCATAGAAATGACTCATCACTTATAGCCCCACACTCCCAGGAAATGAACTTAAGGTCACTTGCATGTACAATAGTTGGTCAGTGTCTCTTTCAAAGTAAGTTTGACATTATGCTGATGTTTCCTCTGGCTAAAAACACCTCATTCAAGGGCCAGAGTCAATATTGACAATGACAGTACAGTGAGATAATTCCTCAGTGTGACTGTGTGGGTACATTCTTTTACGATAAATGCAACACAGTGCAATAAACATTCTTGGGAAGGCCACACCTGAGCATATCCAGGAAACTCCTCTTTTCCCAGTAGATGCACTCGGAAACAACCGGTTCAACAGCCTACAACTAGACATAAACTCCCTTACGAGGGTTTTGACTCGAGGTGAGACGTTCTCCAGGTAAAACAACTCTCTAAGAAATATCATTCATCACACAACAGCACAAAGCTGATTGTCAGAACATGTATCGTTGTTACAGGAACAAAAGTTAATTCAAAATTGAAAAAGAATACCACCATGTTTTCTACCCGATACTTACCCCAGTTATTTACTGCTGAGTATACCCTGAATCACGCCTGCATCTTCTCATAAGGCGTCCAGAGGTGCCACCTCTCACCACACACACCTCTTTGTGAATGAACCCACATTCAGACCTGGCTCGTTTCTGGAAGCTCCCCCATGTCCTCCAAATCCTCAGGAAGAATACAGCACTCTGTCTGACATTCAGCGCAAAGAACCTTAAATACCACATCTTTCACATCAGCCTCCCTCCCTCCCTCTCTCCTCCTCCCTATCTGTTATTCATGCTGTCCCTCTGTACGGTAAGACCAACAGTCACTTCCCAGTAAGAAGGAAACAGTGGGAGTGAGCACACGCCCCCTCACAGTGATTCAACACATCATAGTTTCTGAGGAAAACTATCTGACTGGCCCTGCCCCTTGTTCCCTTAAAGTAAGCAGGGGAAAGGCCGCGTCTTCTGTCAGAACCAGGAATTCCCCCACAGGTCAAGTACAGCTGTCAAGATGATGACGACGTGGGCCGGGCTTGAAAAAGAAACTAGGTTTGGTTCCGAGAGTGAACGTGGTTTGAAAATTAAAGTTTATTCACATATATTGAGTAATTGGAAACTGTCAAACATTGTGGGTGTTGTAATGCCGAGTCATGAGTGAGCGCTGACTTTCTGTTGCCTCATATAGCTTTTTTTTTTTCTCCTAATTATAGGTTATCAGACGTTTGTCCCACTTACGTCACAGACATATTTTGATGCTGTTTATTCAAGTGACTATTTGAATAGCTGGAGCCATATAAGCAGCTTGTTTGCTTTGTGGTTACCTTCAAACCTGGAATGGACTACTGATACTGGCTGATGGACACAACATGGTGGACTCATTGTACAGTGACTGTTAAAAAAAAAACCCGTCAACTTCCTTGTGCCCTTTAAACAATCAGCTCAGATGTGAGAAACCAGCCAGGACCTGTTGCAGAGCTTTACACAAAAAGCCCTGACAGATTAATTCAATGGATTTCCTTGACGAGGACTGAAAGGGGATTCCACACACCACCGGACAATGTACAGCGTAGTTCCAAGTTGACATCTGCATCTTTGGACACAACAAAGTACAGCCAAAGTAAACTTCATTTGTGTGTAGTGATGATTACATCATGAATTAGAGGTGTCAGCTTGAGAGCAAGCAGTTAAATAAGTTAGTTAGTTAAATGAGACTTTTGGTCTGCAGGACAAAACCAGATGATGAAAAACTGAATTTACTCATTTTTATACTGTTTCACTAATACCTCCTATCAGATATTTTAACTTTGTACACATTAAAAGTCAGTATGGCACACACACACACACACACCCACACACACCATTAATGTGTCGTGACTCTAGAATCCACTTTCAAGCTGCATCCTTGGGCAGGTGGGATAAGTTGCAATTGACATTTTGTGCTGGACTTCAGAAACAAGCCGTGCTTTCATGCTGCTGTTTGAACAATGGGGAAATCGCCTGCAAAGGTCACTGAGCCCATTTCCCTTCTCTCGTCCGCATCTAAAGACCTGGAACAGCCCCCATTCAACTGCTCTTCGGTTACCGGCAGACATATTCAGATGTCTGCATAGGAAGTGAGAGGAAGTGTAAGCACTCAAAGAGCAACTGGGACATGAGACGACATCTTTTATTACAACTGTTGGTTAAAACACAGTCCAAGCTTCTTGGAGAGGACTAAAGGACAATCCGTATTTTCTCGAGTAATCCTCATTTGCTTTCATGTGTCCTTTGCTGTCTTAAAACGTAGCGCTACCACATGTCTCTGAAGTCCCTCTTCCCCGTCCCAGCGGTGATCCACAGAGAAAACCCTCCTCTCCTCCACAAATGTCTCAAACAGGTGCAGCCCACCACCGACGCCGAAGTAGTGAGATTTGGTGGCGACGTAGACAAGCCCATCTTTTGCTAGCAGTCTGTGGAGGGCTTCATGGAGGGCTGGGTAGTACGCCGTGTTGTAGATCGTCTCTGAGGTGAATATGATGTCATATTTTGGCGGTGGGACGTTCTCCAGAAGCAACGCAAGAAACATGCTCCAGTCACCAGAGAAGAAGCGGCACCTGACCAGCAAAGGGAGCTGGGATGTGTCTGTGGCTCTTTTCTTAGCTGGTGGGTCGGTGTCGTCTTCTAGCTCTTGTTTCTCTTTCACCTTTATTTCACAACCGTCTCCCTCCTGTGTTTTTCCCCGGCCCTTCCCTTCTTTGTCATCTTCACCGTCAGCATCTTCCAGACAGTTTAATATCACATTTGGCACTGTCAGCTGTTCAATGACTGTACTGTTGTAGTCTTGGAAGTGGACTTGTCTGGCTCCTCTTTTCAGAGACAATATTCCTAACAGGCCCGCACCACAGCCCAAATCCAAAACTGACTTCTCGCCAAAGGTCTCTCCGTCTCGCTCCATCAGCTCCAGAAGGTCATAAGTACACTCCCACACCTTCAGTCCTCCCTCGTACATACCCGAGATTAGGTCAGACCTCTGCTCAGCAGTGCGGGAAAGGATTTTTTCCTTGTCGTCTCTCTCTGAGACCGTTTTCTCAAAAACGGTCTCATTGAGAAAGTGAAGAGGAGGAAGTGTTCCGATGGTGACCGTTTCAGAAACAGCATCGATAAGGAGAAGCTGTGGGTCAGAGGGTGGATGGTGCTCTTTGGCCTCCTTCAACGGCTCTGCTGGTTTGGCGTTGTTTTCCGTCTGCAACAAAACCCAAATAAAAGTACTGTGAGGAATATTCTCTCACACATTTGTCTGACGCATCTGTGTGAATGTCAGACTGACCACAACCAAAGTTCAGGCAGAGTTAAGTTTTTGTGTCACATGTGACTACTAGCCAGAGCATGAACATTTATTTCATACTTCTTGGTCCTCATATTTTGATTTTGAAAAATAGTAATTTGTAAAAGTAGTTTGAATAAAAATTATGTCACCTGACAGATCAGCACTTAGTAACAATGGTTTATAAGAAGTAACGAGGGCAAAGGAAGTAGACGTTCAGTTACGGTGAGTGGAAACATCGATTAAGTAATTATCTAAGAATTTTCTTTATTTGTCTTCCTGGTAATATATGATTCATCCGTAGATGATCTACCGTACTTCCCTGCTTTGCGTTTGGATGGTGATTTTACGTTCCTGTTTCTAATTTTGGAAAAACTGACTATGGAATACAAATATGAATCATTGTTGGACTCTATCACACACGTTGGTCAAACTCTTCACACCGGCCGAATGAATCATACGATTGTGTCTTTAAATCGTTATTCACACACACACACACACACACACACACACACACACACACACACACACACACACACACACACACACACACACACACACACACCTACCTACCTGAAAGGTGGGTGATGTCACGTCAACCTGCGCTCTCTAGTGGATGCAAGTAAGTGTGTGTGTGTGTGTGTGCGTGAGAGATCACTTGTAACTTTTCTGACACATTTCAGTCAACGCCTTACTGTAAACTCATTACTCTTTCCATTTTGTTGTAATCTGGGTTCATACATCAAATACTGAATAAACGCATCCTCTCCTTGTCTTGATGCTGTGCAATTCCTGCTTATGGATTTATGCAGGTTTAACAGACATATACATTTCTATATGTGTCCATCAATTGCTCACTAAATGAGGATGTAAGATGTAACTTTCCGACTTTAACATGAGTGACACGTTCAGAGTTATGAGCTAACACCACTCACATTAGCGGCAGGGTCTGTCTTTCCACTTTGATTTCCATCCACGTCATCTGGGTTTGTGGTTTCTGTCTGCACGTCAAAATTAAAGCTAAACGACATGTTGGAAGTCAGGACCTCAAAACAATAATTTACGATTTAGAATCTTGCTTTAAACTGCTTGGCAACGAGCACATGTCGTTTCGACCCTCAAGTTTACCGACTAGCTAGCGATTACACACGGCGGCAGCAAGCAGGAACTACAAGTCCCACAATTCCGTGAAACCTTGTCTGCGCCTTATCTTTTAATGAACAATTACACCAATGCCTACAATCTGATTGCATACGTGTAAATTGTATAATACAAAAATAAGAAGGTACATAAATGTAAATATCAGTATAAACCATTCCGTTCTCGACGTTGCATTACTTCCTGACTCTGATACCCATGATGCATTTCGCAAAGTTGCTGCGCATGCGCTCAATCTGCGGATCAGGATTCGGATCTGAACTGTCACTCGAACTGTCCTTTATTCTGCTTTTCTTCGTTTATAAGACAAAACAGCCACTGTTTTCCTTGTGTTTGAAAATGTCTCTGGGAGGGTGGATGACAGCAGATTTCTTCGTATACTTACAAAAGTGAGTATCCACCGGAATGCTTTATTTTGTGAGATTGTCATGCACCCTGCGTCGGATATTTATTTGAATCAGGAAATGTGGATTGATCCACAGGACACAGATTTGGAAATGTATGGGTTTCTCCAGTACTGTTTGAGTCATCTGTATATCTTAAAACCAGTAGTTATGTTTTATGGGTCGACTGTATAGATAATAATGTATGTAATAAGTACCCTAATTGTAATTGACCAATATCATTGTGTCATTGATCGTAACGAGACTAATTAAAGAGACTAACTAAATATCTGTAATTTACTCAGCAAAGCCAAACCCAGACTACACCCTGCATGGAATGCAACATAACAACATTGTTGTGTCTTGCTAGCTGTTGGCATATTATTGGTCTGAAATGTAGACATTTTCTTAATCTGTTTATCCTTTTGTTTTACTGGACAACGTTTTACATTTACACCTTTCTGGTGATCTGATGACATTCAAGTGTCATCTGGCATAGACTGGTATTCTAAGTTATGTAAACAATTGAACTGTCTAATCCAGGCTGACAGCATACGTGCGGTAAATTTGACACACCCAGTGCAACTGGATTATTGCTGAGACGAAAATCACACATTAAGGTGACAGACAGAAAGCTAATCTGATCGTTGGAATGTTTGGGGTGGACAGGATTTAGCATCTTGAGTATTTACTGCTTTCATGAATGAAATGAACATTTTGAATGGCATCATTAGCAGTCAGAGGAAAGAAAGTACCTTGATTAATGTTGTAGTTACTATTAGTTATTCAACTTGCCATAAGGCTGTCTTGTGTTTTTTTCTTCCTCACAGGTAAATGCATCTTTCAGACTCAGAATGAGGTGGTGTCCCAGCTCGGTTGTCCACGTGCTGCGCTGTGTGCTCCTGCGCTCCTGTACCAGGAGAGGAAGACACCGGCTGCCAATGTGGATGAGGTTGATGTGGGCGTACGTGAAACTCCTAATCCACTCACTTTTCTTCAACACCCTCACGGACTCAGATGTGGTCTTTGACTCCGTGTTCGAACCGGTGTTCTGGACTGTGGATTACGTCACCCGCTGGTTTGGCATGGTGAGTGTGTGTGTGTGTTCTTATTTAATCAGTAGCCTGAGAAGCACTACTCTAATCTGTCTGTCTGCTCCCTCCTCCCCCATCGTTGTGAAGGTGTTTGTGTGTCTGGTGGTCACACTGACCAGCTCCATCCTGGTCATCGCCTATATAGTACTTCTGCCCTTGATACTCAACACTTACTCCCCACCGTGGATTGCTTGGCACATTTGTTACGGACACTGGAACCTCATCATGATTGCTTTTCATTACTACAAAGCTGCTAAGACGTCCCCTGGGTACCCCCCAACAGTAAGATGTCTTTATATTTCCCATCCAGACATGAACTGGACAGACTGGTTCATTAGGTAACACCTGTTCATTTCTCTCTTTCAGGAAAAAAATGACCTTCCGTTTGTATCTGTCTGCAAAAAATGCATCATTCCCAAACCAGCAAGAACACACCACTGTGGCATCTGCAACAGGTCAGTTCATTTCTGTACAACATTCATCACAGGATCTAATTTAAAAAAAAACCCAAACAAATAAAAACTAACTGGTGTGAGAATGAACAATAAACCCCCAACTGTTGTTCCCCAACAATCTAGGAACTTTAATTATCTAACTTTGATGCTGAATTATCTAATAGCTTGACTTTCAGCACATGAATACCTCTTTTCCCTTTGCAGGTGCATTCTGAAAATGGACCATCACTGTCGTATCCTTTGTCCCAAAGTGCATTTTTTTTCTGCAGTATGTGAAACCACACAACGATAAAGATGGCTTTCTTTAATTCTTGTGATTCAGCTTGGTTGAATAACTGTGTGGGACATTTTAACCACCGTTACTTCTTCTCTTTCTGCCTCTTCATGACCTTGGGCTGTGTCTACTGCAGCATCAGTGGCAGGAACCTCTTCCTAGAAGCCTACAATGCTCTTGAGGTGAGATGCTGAAACTCTTTTGCTGTCCTGTACGTCATCACTAGTGTCTCTGGTCTGCTGTCTGTTTCACGGTGCTTGTGTGTGTGTGTGTGTGTGTGTGCACGCATGCACACACTCAAGTTGATGACAATTTGTTGTGTTACTGTAAGCGCAGTAAAAGCCTCTCAAGTGTTAATCTGTCTGAAACCAAACAAGGACAGACGTCTGAAAGTTGGGCCAAAAAACCCAGGCGGATGCATCTGGCGACAGTGACGAGGACACTGGAGGCTCTGCTTCTTAGTTCTGGGTCCCACAATAGTACCATTGTCCAACCTGTTTAAACTCAAGGTTTTGTGAGTTTGAAACTGTGAAATGAAAAAAAAAAAAGCTCATTTATCCTCATTTCAAGATTACTGGTGAACAGAAATCGTATTAAAGCTGTTTGGCTTCAGGATAGAACTGAACCCTCAAACTCAGGGTTTCCACTGAACCTGCTTTCTGAATCCTGGTGTCTCTCTCTGCTGGGCCTTATGGTTTCCGACCTGACGCTGCCTTCTCTCTCTCTTCATAACGGGTTGGTGTATGCCGGCTGCTGCTTTAGCGCTTTAAACATTTGGATATGGAAAAACCAGGGGTACCAGTAACAGGGATGGGACCTCTCATAGGGCTTCTCCCCCCAGGCCAGGTAACAGGTAACACATGAGTGATCTTGTTTATGTTTTTAGGGTGGTAACGTTTTCTCTGTGTTCTCTCCAGACCGACTATGTCACACCCGCTCCTCCATACAGCTTTAAGGACAAGATGATTCACAAGAGCATCATCTACATGTGGGTGCTCACCAGGTAAAGTTTCCTGTTGCTCCAAGCATCCTCTTTCAAATTCAGACCCTAACCCTTAGACCTTGGGAACAGGCAGTAACCGCTGGCCCGTTGTGATCGTTCTTGTATTTTGACCTCAGTCAGGTCTTAGAAGTTGATTCTTTCAGATACCAGCAGGCTGAAGTGGTTTCAATGGATGGAACTGGGTGTTCACCCCCATCCAGCACTAAATCAACTGTCTGATCATTGTCAAGTGTCCATTTCTAGTCTCACTAGGACTGGTGCTCAAGCTATGACACATGAACATATTCACAAAATAATATATGTTATAAATAATAATATATCAATTTAATAATAAATATTTTTGAAATAGCTCTGGGGAGATTTTGAAGAATTTAATCTCAGGATCAGCATTTCTCTCCATCATTTCTGACATTCTAAGTTGACTGACATGTCTTGTTTTATGCATGTGCGTTGACTTCTTTTGTTCGCTGCTCTGTAGACAAACTGTACTGATAGTTGTTACTGTTCAAGTGGAACACGACTGTTGTGTTTATCACCTTGGCAGAGGCTCAAATAAAAGGAGTTTCTGTTTTTGCAGCACGGTGGGGGTGGCCCTCGGAGCACTGACCTTTTGGCACGCGGTCCTCATATCCAGAGGGGAGACCAGCATAGAGAGGCACATTAATTTAAAGGAAACAAAGCGAATGGCCAAACGGGGAAAGGTGAGCATGCACAACCTCTGACACATCACAAAGAGCTGAAAATTAACGACTTTTCAAAACTATTCTGTTTTATTTTTTCTGTTACTTTTTAAACAGGTTTACAAAAACCCATTCAGTTATGGCAAGCTGCAGAACTGGAAAGAGTTCTTTGGTGTGGAGAAGAGTAGGTGCGTCTGTCTGCTGAGGGTTTGTGTTTACGGCGCCGATGCATCCGTTTATACCTCTCATAACCTCTGTTTCTGTTTCTCTTCAGTCACTGGGTGACACGAGTCCTCCTCCCTTCGGGTCACTCTCCACATGGGAACGGTTTGACGTGGGACGTACTGCCGGTTAAAAAGGACTTGATACGTGTATGACGGACAGCCTGCAACTGTCACACAGCTGTGGTTTACAGGTTCCTGTCGTGATGGATCCATAACTGATTGGAAAGAATGAGTCAACCTCGAATACCTCAGAAAACATGCTGCAGGTTTCAGCAGTGACTTGGCAGCATGTCATGGCTGGTTTGTGTCTTTACTTTTACAAACTGCTCTCAAACTTGACTCTGATCATTGTGTGAGTGTTGGGTTTAATATATTTTTGACTGACATATCATTGGATAGTGGTAAAATCATGTTGTTGTTGTTTTTGTTTTTTTTAAAAGAGATCACTGCTTGTTCTGCCCAAGCTGATATTTATAATAAAAAAGAAATTAAAGAGAGTCCAATATTATCATTTAATTTAAACCCTCAACGAAACCTGGAGCACCTTGCTAATGTATTGTTTATCTGTATTTTGTACATGTTGCAATAATAAAACTTTATTGCTTTTTAAATAGATGTATGCAGATGTGATTTTTCTTCATTTCTGAACCCATGGTTTTCACCCTAAGAATTTATCCCTGTATCTCATGTTTTGTCATTGTCCGCTTCAGGATGACGTCATTAAGCAGACAAGCTTGAGTATTACATCACAGATTTGGGTTGTTTGTGCAGATGGATCCAGAGACATGCGGTTAGTAGTGGGGGATTAATTGAGCTTCATGCCAGATCCGATCTTCACATGAATTCTCGTACAGCTGATGTAACGCATCAAATGTATGACAGACACACTGTGATACTCAAACCCAGATCTGTCTACCCTTAAATCTAATATTGCAGTTAATGCGCTCGACACAAATACGAATAGGAAATAAATGATATTATGAGTAAAAAGGCGGAACTGCGATAGAACCACTATGTCAGCTAACGAAAGAAGAGGATTAAAGGATGAGAACAGATTTCACCCTCTTTCGCCCCACTGCTGCTCATCACGCCTGCCCTGTCTGACACAGATCACACATACACACACACACACACACACATACACACACACACATCTCTCAATTTGGACTCTGAGCAAAAATCAATAAATTAATACATCAATCAGGCCATTTCCTGCTTGTACTCATGGATATCAATAACACTGTAAAATCTGAATATTCATTTCTGTACACTCTTTATACCACATGCTGATTTATTGATTTACTATGAAGAAACTACACATGAACAAATTCATAAACAATTAGCAGGTTTCCTATATAAAAGTTTACTCACATGTAGACGTTCTTAATAAGTGATGAATGATGAATCATTGCTTGACCTCAGAGACAACAGTCATGCTAACAGCCATGAGTGTGCAAATTTTTATATAAAAATATTTTTCATATATTGTTAATTTTGAAAAAATATTTAATAACCATTCAAAATAAACACCGTTAAAGATGAACCATAAAGAATTTTATTTTTACATTACAATTTATATCAGATACATGAAACTTAGGAGTAGTATTTATTATTATTATTATTATTATTATTATTATTATTATTATTATTATTATTATTATTATTATTATTATTATTATTATTATTATTATTATTATTATTATTATTATTATTATTATTATTATTATTATTATTGTGGCTGTTATGCTTTTATTTTGAAAGTGTGTGTGCTTGCAAACGACACACACTGCGCCTGCGTGAAGGTAGACGAGGCTTTACTTGAGCTATGTGCAGCTCCTGGTCAGCTCCGACCATGATGAGTCGGGGGAAGAAATCGGAATATTGATTGATTGATTGACTGACTGATTGCAGGTTTGAACAGACGTTTTGGAGACTTCCGGGAGCTTGCGTGAGGTTACACCGGCGAGGAGCCTGCACACACACACATACTCACACACACACACACACACACACACACACACACACACACACACACACACACACACACACACACACACTTAGTTTGAAGTCTGCAAGCTGCTGACTCGCACGTTCTGCTGCTGATCGTC
>CAAKHB010007408.1:339221-361437 GCA_901007665.1 Aeoliscus strigatus | reverse complement strand
GGAACATTGATTTCCTAACAGTCTATTTCTGTCTCACACACACACACACACACACACACACACACACACACACACACACACACACACACACACACACACTTAGTTTGAAGTCTGCAAGCTGCTGACTCGCACGTTCTGCTGCTGATCGTCTGGATCCTGAGGAACTTCACCTGCAAGCAAGTTCGGATGTGGCAAGCAAACTGCAGACGGATGCATCATTTAGCAGACTGGATTTCCGGTAAGCAGACACGATTTACAGCCAAACAAAAGAACTGAATGCTGATTTATCTGTGCAAAGGCAGGAATGCATCACAGTGCGTCTTCCGACAGACACGTTGTAATGTGACGCACATTTCTAAACGTGTACGTGACGAACCAAGCGCGTGCCCCCGTCAGCTGGCCGTACACGTGACGTAAACATAGAGCTGGAGCTGTCAGGAACAAGAAGTGCTGAGCTGTCACTTCCCTCCACAGGGGGGCTGTAGGGGTCGTTGGTTGATGCTTGCTTTGTCGCTGCTGACTGAAGTGTTGCCATGGTTTCCGGTGGGATGCTGGGGCTCTAACACACCCTCCTGGTTTGTGTCCCGCCGGGGGATGTAGGGACCGTGATGGGAGGCTGCGTGGGGAGGAGCCGGACGGATGGACCAGGGAGTGTCCGCAGCTCGACCAGGAGCAAAAAACGAGGAGGTAAGAAGGTGAAACACGTTCACACCCAGTTTGCTGCTGTGTGGTTGCATGAAGGGACGTTCCTGCTGCAAACCAACTTCTTCTCCTAGAGCGGTGTCTGCATTTACAGCAGAATCATGGAAACATGACAACAGGGGACATTTGATCAGTTTGGAAATACAGGTACTAGGGTTAGGGTTACGTCGAGTGCCGGCGGATTGTCATCAGGCCCATTTATAGTTCATCTTTCATGTAGAATGTATCCCAGGGGGCCAACAATCCAGAGACAGGGATTCATTTAACTAATTATTACCAAGATTGTCAGCACTCTGCAGGGGGGTGACTTATGGAATACAACTGGTCAAATGGACTATCAGATGAATGTTTTAAATGTGTGAAAATGCAGTGGGGTGTGTCTTTGAGTGTTGAAATCAGTGTTGGTGTAAAGAGTCTCAGGCCTCGTGTGTGCAATCTTTGCTGGAGCTGATGGGACAGTGTTTTATATAAACACCGTTCAGCCGGATGGATCGTCATTCATAATGCATGGAGCAGCAGGGTGCCGTCCTACCAGCCGGAGCTTCTCTGTGTGTGTGACTCACACTGTGTCAGCAGCGCCGAAATGGATTTCTATGCTGGACGACATGAAATACGTCTGAGAGCTGCACGTCCCTCTGTGATCCTCTGCCTGGCTACAGCATTTGACTGACAGCTGATAATCATGTTAGTGGAAGTTCGCAGGGGCGGAGCTTAAGAGGAGGCATGGCAGGCGATACACAAGTAGTGTACATGTGCACACAGGGAGTGAAACCCATTTCCCCTTCAACAAATGGACAGTTTGGAGTGGGAACATCCCTGAAGGAGCTGCTTGGTGCCCCCATCCCATCCCATCCTACAGTTTGTCAGGGAGGGAGGATGGATGATGAACAGAACTGTCCATTGTAATAGAACTGTCAATTGCAAACGATGAAATGAGACCAACCAAAGCAACATGAATTCTGCTCAGGTGTTTCAGGGTCAGATGTGATGATCCTCCTCCTAGGGATTGCTGCTTTGAGCCCCTAACAGGTGTTATACTGGCTTCTGGCAGTTCACAGAACCCCAGCGTTTTCTCCATCAAGCAGACTATCGTCTGACAAGGGTTTATTGTCTGTTAATAGGTTTAGCATGTTGCCTTTGGGTATTTCTGTCCCGTCTCTAAATAGGGCTGATAGGATTAGGCCACTTGTGTTAAGCAACCTTCTGGTGAGGACCAATGAGTTATTCTTGCTGTAAATTGAACTGCTTTCCCTGAAGTGATCTTCTGGTATTTTAGGGGTTGTTAAGTGTTTGTTATAGGAACGACCAGAAAAGACACTTGTGTTTGTTTTTAAGCTACTGGGGAAGTGTCACGCTGGTGAACTGAGCTCTGCACTTCATTGCAAACTAGATCAGGTGGTTGACTTGTTAGTTGCGGTCGAACGCGGGACGTGTCTGTGGCTCATTGACGTCGGCTTTGGATGTGGTTTGAGTCACAACCAAATTCAGCCACAGAGCAGCTATGGGAGTGCCCAACTCCAGGGAATACCACTACTATCACGCTCCAAACACGTCCTTTAGGATTTTACTTAAAAGTAAGTACCAATGTTTGTGAGTCAGTATTTTTAGTAATTTGATGCACTTTAGTGCAGCAGGCAATTTTCTTCTGTTTGTTATTTGACAGTCACAGCTCTGCATTATGTATATAGACAAAATGGAATGTGATGAGGAGTAACTATGGCAACAGATATAGACATAGCTATCTACTATGATGCCTTTGTTGGTTGTTAAACATCTGTTATCACTTAATATGGTATCATACAAATAAAGTAAATGCCATTATTTTAGTCTTAATTTTTTTTTTTTTTGAAGTTCAGTTCTGTATTGCAGGCCGCAAGGCCAACCTGACTACAAGTTCCAAAACAACTTGATACTAAAATTTAATTTGCGATTTCTAAGCTTGATGTCAAGGCAGCGAGGCTGAGGACACACTGAGGACACCGTAGACAATCTGTCAGGTCACTGACACACTGGGCGAAAGAACATCTGTGTGTTTCCACTGAGCCTAAAATATCTCACCAACAATGTCATGTGGAAGCACTGTGGTTGTTTGGAAACACACCTCAGTCTGTGTGAAACCACAAACGCAGCTGAACGTCTTTTTTTCAGCTGTTGTTCATGTGAAATTCGGTACATTTTCTATACTGTTGAAACCAACAGGAGTATAGAGAGGCATTATTATTTTGTTTTACATCGACACTGTGACTTTTTTTTAAATCGTAGATGTGGTTTAATTGTATACACTTCATTATTTTTTGTGGATAAATATATCGATGCACTTGTGTTTTATAACATTATATGGTGACTGGCCAAGAAAATGTCATTGTGTGTTTGTACTCGTATGGATAGCAAATATTCAAATCAAATGAACATTCCACATCAGTCGTCAGTGTATATTTGGTGCCTATGGGCTTTGATGTTTTCAGAACTCTTACAGTGTAAACTCTTGGCTTGTGTGCGCTTTGCTTTATGAATATTTCTGCTGCATTTCATTGGCCGGCGGGTGCTCATCTTTCCAACCAATGACCTTTGGGAAAGGGACAGTAAATCCTGTTATGTGGAACCTGATTACTGCCTATAATCCACTGGTGCGTGTGTGTGTGTCTGTGCACGTCACTGCACATGTATGTGTGACTAGCGCTGCGCTAATCCTCAGCATTATAATTATTCACTTTAATTTCCCTTTCCCTGTGAATCTAATTGACTTTCTCAGTACGCTGGTGAAGCAGATGCACTGTGAATGCAGTCAGATACGGGATCTGGTCATGAGCAGTGTGGTGATTGACGTCTCTCCCAACCTGTGTTGGAAATGTGTCCTGTATCACACATGTGCTATAATAAATGTCTGTTTGACATCAGTTCGTTCCCCAGAAATCACAGGTCTGCTTCGGAGTGAGTCACCCATAAGCAAAACACGCTGAATCTCAGTTTTTATTAGCGCAGTTGTGATCTGAGCTGACCTGGCAGCTGTCTGCATCATAAAAAGGTTTTTAGGGCTCCAGAAGAACATGTGTGTTATTGCCCTGTTTTGTGTTATCTGACGACAGATTACTGTGAATACAGCTGAACGTGTTGGAGCGGTTTCTGCTGTGTAATGGTCTTGTGATCAAATATTAAACTGGCTTTTTTTCCTTCCTCTGTCAGGACGCAATGAGCCCCTGAAGAAGGAGCGTCCGAAATGGAAGAGTGAGTACCCAATGACAGAGGGCCAGCTGAGGAGCAAGAGAGATGAATTCTGGGATACGGCTCCCGCCTTTGATGGACGGAAAGAGATCTGGGACGCCCTGCGAGCAGCAGCTCTGGCTGCCGAGTGCAACGACCTGGAGCTGGCGCAGGCGATCGTAGACGGAGCCTGCATCACTCTGCCACATGGTACGAAACCGTCCACAGACGCACATCAGCTCGTTAGATATGTGAACGTGGTCCAGCCGGTCGTTGACTCATAGTGTGTGAATGACCTTGAAGCAATGCATAAGTACTCTGTTATAATTCTCAAAATGTCCTTGGACAGTTTGCAGCTTCGCATGCACCAGTTGTTCCCAGATTATGGCTGTAGTAGTTACATAAGAGTTGTAGTGCTGCGTGATCACTGCCAACAGATTGGTGCACAGAGCTACAGCAGAGGAAGGTGGAAAAAAAACAAAACCCTTGAACGGTTAGCGTGTTTGTATATACTCACATGCCCACATGGCCCTGGCTTCGATTTAAAGCACATTGGTATTATGACGCAGATAGGTGGATACTTGTGTTACAGCAGCACAACACACACAAGATACTGACCAGGAACAGTATATAGCCATTCTAGAATAGAAATAGTGAGTAAGGTAAAGGCAGTAATAGAAGTGGCTATGAATGATAGAAATATTTAAACAGGAGAGAAAAGAGGGGAGGGGGAATTTAGGAAAGTCAACATCTTGACCTCCCATTCGCCTCTGGAAATGATAAGAGATTTTTAAGTCCTCCTGATGGATGGTTTTGAACTGGTTTGTTCAGTGGACCACCTCTCCCTCTGCAGGCTCTCTCACTGAGAGTTATGATGAACTGGGCAACCGCTACCAGCTGCCGGCGTACACTCTCGCTCCGCCTGTCAACCTCATCTCTGAAACATCCAGCGAAAACAAAGTTTGTGACCCCACACAGAAGCAGGCGCAGCCTCCTCCGTGCAGGCAGGAGTTCCAGCTGCGGGTGCGACTGTCATCGGGTAAGAGGCATCTGATACAACCTGACTGCATCTTAACATCCAAATGCAATGTTTCCCTCGTTGAGTCTGGAGGCTGAGTCAGTGCTTCTCTCAGTCGTGCCGCCTGCTCACAAATCTGTTCATGCTCGCTTGATTTTCCAGGAGAGGATGTGCGCCTGACAGCCAGCATGGCAGACTCTATCGCTGAGCTGAAGAAACAGCTGGAAGAACAAGAAGACATTGACGTGTCCCGTCAGAGGTGGTTCTTTTCAGGGAAACTCCTGACTGACAAGACTCGTCTGCAAGACGCCAAAATCCAGAAAGACTTTGTTGTCCAAGTCATCGTGAACATGAATCCGCCGGTTATAACTAACTGACAACAGGAGACAAAGGACGTGCCAGAGAAAGATGTAAGGATGTGTAGGGCTCCAAATGATTGCAGAGGAATTTTGTGTACATTTTTGTATGAAACTTGTTGCTTTTATATTGCTCCTTTTTGTATTTCATTTCCTTTTTTCCAGATAAAACTAATAATATTCCAAAGCACTCAATCACCTAAGAAAAGTAGACTCCTGAGATTCACACCCCAGTGTTTGTTTGTGTTTATATCGCGCTTCTTCAGTGAACCTCATCTATCCAGGGCTTCATATATTACACTTTCTCCTGTCATGTATGTTTGCGTGCTTATTGATTAACTGAATTTTGTTCATCACAGGATCTGAACAAGGAAAATCCAATTTATTTCTTTTCAAAGATTTGTGTCTTGAGTGTAGAAGTATAGCTGACAGGAAAACTGTAGGGTGAGAGAAAATTGTAAATAATTGCTTCTTCTATGTGTTGTTTGGTCATGTAATTGTGCAATTTCAATCCATAACTGTATTCATAATAAAGACATGGAATGTTGCAAAGCTTCTCTGAAAAGGCATTGTGAGAGGATCAGAGTTTTTAGAAAAAAGGCCATCACTGCATTGTGTGCACTGCAAGTGTCAAACATTGTAAACTGATTTTCTGTTCTTTCTTAATCACTGAACATGTGCCAAATAGATTATAAATATTCTGTAAAAAATTATTTATAAAATAAATAGGAAAAACAAAACTAAAACATTCATACCTATTATCTTCACTGGCTAACTATAATTATAATAACTATTAATTATTATAATAACTATAATTTTAAGCAATTATGATACAAATGGATTTTTACAGTCATTCCTGTGATATTTATTGTACAGGAATGGAATCGTGTATGTTTTTACAAAACATCGCGAATATGTTGTTTCACACAGTTGCCGTGGAGATGGACCACGAGTGTAGTGTTTGTGTTGGACAGCGTCCCCTGCTGTCTGAATCACACCAGCGCGAGGTGAAACTTAACCCGCGTGACGTCATCAACTCCGCGACGAGACTGAGTCGTCTGGAGCTAAACACGTACATTTGGGGTTAGCGTGATTTTTTTTAAACCCTGACAATGGTGAAATCGGGGAAGCTTCGATCCGGGACCGGGTCGAAACTCAAACGATGGAAGAAGGGACACAGCAGCGACTCGAACCCACAGACGAGTCGTCATCGACAGGCTGCTAAAAGTCGCTTCTTCAGCCGACCCACCGGTGAGCGTCCCTTTGCACGTGGGGTTCACGCCTAAAGCTAACGTTAGCAGTAGCTAGCCACTTAACGTGAAGCACAGCAAAACATTTTTTATTAAAACAACAGTAAAACTATCAGAAGGTGCCGTTGTTTGTTAAACTTGTCAGTTTAGTTGGAGACTAAACTTTAGTATGACAACGTGAATATGTGGCTGAGCATTAGCTGTGTGTAACTAACTTCATTAGCTGTTGCTGATTAATGTGTTCGGCAACAAATGCCAAAAGGTCTTGAAGGAAGAAGTTACAGGTTTGAAGTTGTCACTGTCAGAAGGGCTAATGTCAAAAAAGTCATTATTAATTATATTGGGAATTCTGGCATTCTTAGCCTCACATTCCAAAATAATATACACGTGTCAAATTTTTATATACAGTATGTGTTAAAGGCAGCTGTTGATGTAAACCTCTTTTCATTGTGTTTCCACAGCAGGAAAAAGCGACCTGACAGTTGATGCATTGAAGCTGCACAATGACCTGCAAACAGGTCCCCTGGAGCTCGGCGCAGGCAGCCAGAGAGATGCTGATATGGAGGAGGAGGCGGCAGAGCAGGCGTCTCAAAGAACCTCTGGCACCTTCCTTAGTGGTTTATCAGACTGCTCCAACCTGACATTCAGAAAGGTGCAACGTTTCTGGGAGTCCAACTCAGCTGCTCACAAAGAGGTGGGCCATGTCACAACAGCTTTCAGTGTTTTTTTTACAACAATTGTATTGGCTCCATTGGAGTAGAATGTCCCTACACATCATGGAAATGCAAATGTAGTACAATCCTTGGCTATCAATGCATAAAACCACGCAAACCAAAGATTAGTTTTCTTGATTGACCTGTAACATTGTTTGGAACAGATTTGTGCGGTGCTAGCAGCTGTAACTGAGGTCATTCGTGGTCAAGGAGGGAAGGAGACAGAAACGGAGTACTTTGCTGCTTTGGTAAGTGTTTCCTTTTTCATGTATTGTTGGACATTATCAGAAATTAACAGATGCCTTCATGAACATTGGTACAATCCATTGGTGTACGTCACGTCTCAGATGACCACACTGGAGGTGGTGGATTCAGCAGAGTCCCAGGCTGCAGTAGCATATCTCCTCAACCTGATCATGAAAAGGTTTTACACTTTTCTTCCACAAACAAAACAAACTGGCAGAGTAACTCAGCAGTCAGTGTTTTACTGGCATTTGTGTTTTTCCATTGTATTTCTCAGGGTTCCTGCACCAGTGCTCACGTCTAAGTTCTCTGACACCACCAAAGCTCTGATGGACATCATGTCCAAACAGGCCTCGTCTGAAACCGCCTCAGGTCTCAGATGGGTGAGTAGTCACCGTAGATAAAGCAGGAGACATCTTTTTTATGGTCAGAGTGGTTGTTTGTCTTTTGTCACCTCATATAGTGATTCAGGTTTTCTTGCATCAATAGATCCTGTCGTGTCTTGCCACACTGCTGAGGAAGCAGGATGCATCTGTTTGGACCTACCCGACCACGCTTCAGGCGTACCATGGCCTGCTCAGCTTCACAGTGCACAGCAAGCCCAAGGTGGGTCTGGTTTACAACATGATGGTCACGATAATGAGAAGGTGGAACTATTTCTGATACTGTGATTCATCAAAACAGCTGCATGCATGTTTACATTTCGTTTTCTATTTAAGCGTTGTCCAAGTGCAACACAAGTGACGTATCGTGTCTACTTGCATAGTGTTAGATGAGTGAGGGCTAAAAACAGACGCATCGACACACTGCAGCTTTCTTACACCAACTAACTAACCCTGACGAAACGTGTTAAGTCTGCACAATGACCATTTACAAAGTCTACACTGATATTAGCAAGTTCATATTTTGACCATCAGTACATTCCTGCTTTCTTTTGCCTGTTTTTGCCTTCAGGTGCGTAAAGCAGCACAGCAAGGCGTGTGCTCCGTCCTCAGAGGGAGCGACTTCATGTTCGCAGACAAAGCGCCGACCCATCATCCGGCTGCAGCGACCACAGCCAAGTTCTGCATCAAAGAAATGGAGCAGGCAGGCGGTGAGCCAGCCCGCCGTCCCTTCTTGTCCTCACTGCGACAAAGTTAAATTGATCCCGTCGTTTGGCCGCCACTTGAAGTTCACGTCCTTCACCTTCAGGCAGCAAAGAGGACACCACCACGCTTCATGTGCTCGGCCTCCTGAAGGAGCTGATGGTGACGTTTCCCCTCGGAGCTGTCAAGTCGTGTTGCGAGACGCTGCTGCGAGTGATGACACTCAGCCATGTGGTGAGAACCCCAAAATACTCACCGATGCCACTAGGTGCCCTTGTGTTGAAACACGTTCCAGGCTCCAGTATGCCGTCTGTGTTTCTGTGTGTAGCTGGTGACTGCCAGCGCCATGCAGGCTTTTCACCGGCTGTTCAGCGGGAAGCCGAATGCCTCGACCCTCTCGCCAGAACTCAACGCGCAAATCATCACGGTGAGAGAAGTGTTCATGTCGTGCTGCAGTCACAGTGTGAATTCTGCCATGAAACCTAACTGTAGGTCACTTCCACCCCCCCCAGGCCCTGTACGACTACCTGCCCAGTGAAAACGACCTGCAGCCTCTGCTGGCCTGGCTGGCTGTCATGGAGAAAGCACACGTGCACTTGGCGAGGTGTTGCACGATTCCAAACCAGTTCATTGACGTCATCCTGCTTGTATTCAGATAAAGCAGCTGTCTGTCTTGTTTAGTTTTCAAAGCTCTCTGAGTTTGGGTCACCTCCCTCGCCTCTGCTCTGTGGCCATGTCTTGTCTGCTGTCGCCTCACACACAGGTGGTCTCGGCTGCAGCCAACACGCTGAAGGTAAAGTAGATGCTACCTGACACTTTATTTCACTGTCTGATGTTGTACATTGTGTTTCAAATGTAACGTGTTTGTGTGTTGCAGACACTGTTGACAGAGTGTGTGGCCCCTCACATGGAGGAAATGGGCCCAATAACAGCTACAGCCTCGGCAGGAAACGCCTCCTATGTCTGCAAAATGTTTCGGTCCGTTCCAGACTTTCTGTCTTTAATCTCCTTCTCTACATGAACACGTTCATCATGGTGATCGGTTGGGTGTATGTGTGAACCAGTATCGTAGAGGAGGGCCTGTCCTATCGGTTCCACGCCTCCTGGCCATTTGTCTTGCAAATCCTCGGTTGCTTCTACCGAGTTGCGGGGAAAGAGGCGCACCCCATCATGACAAAGGTCAGTTGGTCAGCATAATGGAGGAACATAAGCGATGCAGTTGGTCTAACCAGATGTTGTTTCATTGACAGTCCCTGCAGTCCCTTGGCGACCTGCGTGCCACTCCTCGGTTCCCCTTCAGCGGCGAATTGGATCTGGCAGTGGGAGGAGCTGTAGAGAGCATGGGGCCCGACATCGTCCTGGGCGCCGTGCCTCTCAACATCACTGGTTATGAGTAAGTGCACTGACACAGACACAGACAACACTTACAGGATTTTTTTGTATTTCATTTTTTTTCAGCTAAACCACAGAATGTTAAAATAAAACCCTCACGTGTGTGTAGATGTGATAAATAGAACTATTTAGTCGCAGCTATAGCACCTCCTCAACTCATCTATCACAAGTTTATCATAAGTAAACATTTTTAGTTATTTAGTATTATTATTAGTAGTAGTAGTATTAGTATTTAGTATTATTTATTTTTAGTCATTTATTCTCAACGTCTGTTCGTATGACACTTCTGCCATTTCCTCAGTCCACATTTTACAATCTGTTGGCGATGTAGTGATGTACTTTTAACCTGAGGATATTCTGGGCACAAAATCTTCTGATCTTCATGTTGTGAAATGTCTCTTTGACATGTTTTTGATCAGCGATGACCTGGAGTTCCCGCGCAGCTGGCTGATCCCAGTCATCAGAGACCATGTGAAGAACTCGCGCCTGGGCTTCTTTTCCTCTTACTTCCTCCCTCTGGCCTTCACACTCAAGCAGAGAGGTAAATCATAAGTGGGACACCCCACCCCAGGGCGTTAGTGTCTATTTTTAGGAATGCTAACTGCTCATTATGTGTTGAAGCTGAAGAGTTGGAGCAAACAGGACAGAAACTGGAGGCCAAAGTCTATCAGACCTTACAGATTCAGGTAACGTCATTATGATGCACCCTGAGCTGAAAATGTCCTAAATCAGTTTGTTAAGAAGTACATGTCCTCTGTCAGATCTGGACCATGCTCCCTGGCTTTTGTACGTGTCCTGTGGACCTGCTGTTGTCCTTCAAAGGCATCGCCCGCACGCTCGGCATGGCGATAAATGAACGGCCAGACCTGAGACTCACAGTCTGCCAGGCTCTGCGTACAATCATCAACAAGAGCTGCAGCTCTGGTAGGTCGTCTGAAGAAAAGAGCTGCACAGAAACAGTACACAGAAACATTTTTGACCGTTCTGTGTCTGCAGAAGCTGAAAAGGCAGAAGTGGGTCGCTTCTCCAAGAACTTTCTGCCTATCCTCTTCAACGTGTACAGCCAGCAGCCTGCAGAGGGAGAGTCTGGCACCTACAGGATGGCCGTTCTGGACACCATCAAAGTTTATCTTACCGTCACTGAAATGCCGGTCGGTCATATTCTGTTTCTCAGATTAGCAGTACAAAATGTGAGACAGAAATGATTTTCAGCAACAGTTTTCCGCCTTGAAAAGGTGTGTGTTCATCACTTACGAAAACAATGATCCTCAGATGGTCTTTATGTTCCTGGAAAAAGCCACAGAGAAGTTGAGCAGTGAAGACTGCAACGAGTTCACACGGTAGGATGCAGTCTGCTTCCGTTTCCCTTTGTGTTCCATGTGTTCAAACACCTGATCCCTCCGACCTTCACAGGCTCTCCATGATGGACCTCGTGGTTGCCATGGCTCCCTTTTTAGACCAGGCCACCCTGACCAAGACATTTGAGCTGATCCGGCCTTATTTGGAGGTCCGAATACACAATACACACGGTCGCTTTTTTTCGGTTCAACCCGTCATTTTCTGGTCACTCTTTTGTTCAGACCAAAGAGCCGGGCATGCAGAAGAAGGCGTACCGTGTGCTGGAGGAGATGTGTGGGGGAGAACGAGAGGAGTGTCGATTGTTTGTCGTGTCAAACCTGGAAACTCTAAAAGTCGTTCTGCTCGAGACGCTGAAAAATGCCTCGTCACCAGCGAAGCGGGTGAGGGTGCTGACGTACAAGTCTGATATGTGTGTGTGTGTGAGCGCTGTCTTAAATCGGTCGCTGTGTTTTCCTTTTGCCAGCCGAGACTGAAATGTCTCCTCCACATTGTGAAAAGACTCGACGAGGAGCACAAGGACTTTATCACGGCGCTGCTGCCAGAGGTACACGTACATGCACGTGCACACACATACAAATAAGCATTACGATGGGTCCGTTTCATGAGGTCGTTCTCCACTCCAGGTGATTATATGTACCAAAGAAGTGTCTGTCGGAGCTCGTAAGAACGCCTACAGTCTGCTGGTGGAGATAGGAAATGCATTCATACGCTTCGTGGGGAACTCAAAAGGTGGTTTATAGAACCAGAGCAGCAGTGTTCGTCTGTTGGAGAAACAGCGTGACTGACAGTCTGAGGTGTGTGTGCTTCAGATGCCATGGAGCAGTTTCTGGTGCTGGTGTACGCAGGACTCACCGGCTCCGTCACCATGATCACCTGCACCGTACTGGCGCTGACTCGACTGGTGTTTGAGTACAAAGGTAGGAGCGGCGCTATCATCCCTCCTCTCTTTGTCATCTTACACATTTTGACAGTTTAGCCGGGTGGGGTTACAGTACATCCCTGTGTATGGAACTCACATTAGTACATATGTATTTGTATATACGTGTTTGTCACCCAATAGGCAGGCGGGAATCTCTATCTCCAGAGATTTCTTCAGGTGCTCTCATTACTTGTATCCAATTACATTCCCCTAGCACATGTAGGAAAGCCCCTGCTGGTGTTCCTCAGGTCGAGGACCCCTTTGTGCGTTGATTGTTGCTTCCCTCTGTCTTTTCACAGACTCCATTGACGTGTCCACGATGGAACAGCTGCTGTATAACATTTGTCTGCTGCTCGGCTCTCGCACCAGAGAAATAGTCAAAGCCGCGCTGGGCTTCATTAAGGTCATCCTCTTCATCATGGACCCCAAGACGCTGGCCTCACACGTCACTGTCATGGTACGCAGCGGCGCCGTGGACATTTTCAAAAGACGGCGCCTCCCACGCCATCACGTGTGTAACACTGATTTCACTGTTTCCGATCAGATGGAGGGCATCGGGAACATCCACGATGACGTGAGGAGACACTTCAGGGCCAAACTCAAGAACATCTTTACAAAGTTTATCAGAAAGTTTGGGTATGTGTTTCGCTTCTGGACCATCTGATTATCCTTTCGTTCCTATCAAAGCCTGTCAAAGAGGGGGGATTAACACTCACAATAGACAGTTCGTTTTACTAGACGAATAGACTGCTTCTTGTCTGTCTTGAACTGGATGCCTTTATGTGTGTAACCGTAGCTCCTCTGCGTGTTCTGTGCTTGCAGCTTCGAGCTGGTGAAGAGCATGCTGCCTGCAGAACACCACAAGGTGCTTGTGAACATCCGCAAGGCCGAGGCGCGCACCAAGAGAAGCAAACAGGTGGAGGAGCAGCAGGACGACGAGAGCGACGACGAGCCTCCTAAAACCAAGAGCAACAGGTAGAAGACGTCGTCCGCTTCCCTCAGAACACGGCCCACAGCTTCACCGTACAAATGTCGTCCTCTCCTCGGTAGTATCGAGGACATCCTCGCGGAGTCGGACAGTGACCTGTCAGAAGATGAAGGGAAGGTCGGTAAAGCACAGAAGAGGGGAGGAAAGCAGCAGAAGGGACGTGCCTGGCTCAAAGAAGGAGAGGAAGACGATCCGCTCAACTTCTTGGACCCCAAAGTTTCCCAGAGAGTGTTAGGTGATACATCATCTGGTCTTTGTCTGTCCAAGGGTTAATCATCATGTAGGTGTGCCTCAGAACCGTTCAATGCACACCTGAGTGTTGATGAACCCGCTTCTACCACGTCCATTAGCAGAAGAAACAGAAATGGATCATTAATGCATGTTTTCATGTGTTCTCCAGGTCCTAACTCATGTCTGGTGACTCTTCAGCTGTCACTGCCCTGCACCCCCTTTTTTTTTTGTCTTCTCCATTTCTTTCTCTTCTTCCAGCCAGTTAGAAAAGAGTATTGACAATGACCAGGTGTAAACTGAATGTAAAAACCTGCGGTCTAATAGAGCAGTGCAGTTGTTAATTCTAATGTTTTGTTTTTCCAGCCACAAACCCAGACGTGAAGAAGAGTGGCAAGAAGGAACACGGCTTCAAGGTGACGTCAGACGGTCGGCTGATCATCAGAGAGGACGAGGAGGAGGATGTAAAAGACAAAGGTAGGAGTCTGGAAGTCTGGGGACTGGTCTTCCACTACTTGAGAGGAGAGGGAGGAGAAGTCGTTGGTTTCATGTAACATGCGCCTTCTCACAGATGGCAGCGAGATGAATGATATTCTAGAGGAGGCTGGAGTGAAGAGTGTGAGTACTCCTTCATGTATCACTCAGGAGTAAATGGAGTGTTTCTTACACTTGTCACTGATTCCTGTCCACTACAGAAAAAGACCCAGAAGAGGAAGGTTCAGGACGACCACCTGGATGACGACATGGACATCGAACCTCAGCTCAGATATAAAGGTGAGATTGGTACCAAACAGACAAGAACAAATCACGTTTCAGGGATTTGACATACTGCATATGGTTTGTGTTCTCTCAGCGGGGGGCTCAGGTATCCACCGGCCTCTGGGGGGCAGCAAAGACATAGGAACAGACTACAGGTCAAAGGTCAGTTCAGCAGCATGTGTAGCATGAACAAAACGTTTCTGGGCTCAACGGTAAATCTGAGTGTTCTGTCTGCTGTTGTACCTTCCACAGAAAGGAAAGGGGGATGTGAAGCAGAAAGGCAAACTGGACCCTTACGCTTACGTTCCTCTCAGGAAGGCTCAGCTCAACCGCAGGTATGAGCATCTGTCAGAGATGTCAGAGATGGGGGAAAAAAAACAGTCAGTCTGATTGTGTGCGTGTCCCTTGCTGACAGGAAACGTGCCAAACTGCAGGGCCAGTTCAAGGGCATGGTGAAAGGAGCCCAGAAGGGGGCGCTCTCTGGGAAGAAGATGCAGAAGAAAATGAGGAAATCGTGATGCCACTTCACACTGTGAATGGACTTTATAGTGGCGTTGTTGCTGTGAGGATGTGTGTTTGTGTGTGACTGCGTGGTCATGGACACACTTTGAAGATGAAATCAGTTTGTTTTTAAACTGTGTCTCACCCAGAAACTTTGTACCAACGTGCGTGTGCGTGACGGACGTTCTCTTCCTGCCTAAATGATGACTGAATGGAAATGTTTTGCCGTCTAATAAATCCATTTAATTATTCGTGTAGGCACCAAATAAACCCGCCTGTATGACTAACAGACATATTTATGTGTGTAGATAATACTGGTTTAGGTGGAGCGTAATCAGTGTGTTAATGTTTGGCCACCAGGGGGCACTGTAAGCCCATGGAACGTTTTTGAATCATTAACATTGATTTATTCACACCCATTAAAGCTCAGATTCAAGTCATTTTTCAATTCTTTTGTATCAGCAGTCCACTACAATCTGAAGATCGGTTTTCGTTTGACTCCTGCAGCTTCCTGTAGGTTATAATGAGTTATAACGGCGAGCAAATGTGTCGTAAAAGATGAGTCATTTACTGGCCCGTTAATCACACATTTGTTTATCCCTTAGTCTTATTTAAAGCTATACTGCAAAGTGTCAGTGTCAGCAAAATACTTAACATCAATTTGCCATTCGACACAGACTAAAGTAAAAACAGATTTTATGTATTTGCACCTTTTTCTTAAATGCGGCACAAATTACAAGCATAATGACCTTGAACACACCCGAAAGTAATTACAAATTCAGGGTTACTCTGGTAAACTACCTAAGTGTCATGACAGATTAGAAGAGTGCTGAAAGCAGCTGAAACGACATTAGTGTAATTAAAGAATGTTGCTGAAGGGGGATAAAAGTGCATCACCAACCGATGCTTCAGTGTGTTTGTGAGCTGCTTTCCAAAGCTTATCTGCAAAGTCTATCAAAATCTGTAATGATGAAAAGATGACCTTTGAGGCTGCATGTAAAAAAAAAAAAAAGTTTATTGAAGACAAAAAGTTACAGTACTAATACAGAAATAATGCAGGTGATCATTTCAGTCAGTCAATACACAGGACATCCCTGATGAATCAAATTTATGATGCAATCTTGAAGGTGTTAATACTGAAAGAGTGCTTTCGGTACAATCCGCTTTAACAAAACCAGCGCACGAGGCCTCAAACAAAATAAATAAAGTGTGGAGAAACTGCCCCGCAGTTGCAATACGACCACTGAACTAACTAAGTTTGAAGTGAGAGATGCAGAAAAGTTTCTTTGGCTGAAAAGGCAGAAAGTCCAAACTGCAACAATTCAAGATAGTTTACATAAAAAACAACAAAAAAAACACGTTCTTACTATCTTTCATTACGTGCTGTGTTTTTACCACGCCACCAGTCCGTGCAAAATAAAACCAGGTAAGCAAACAAACTCCCCGATTGAAACGCAACCTCACACAGATGTTCTAGAAGCAACTTATTTGAAATCCTGTGAATGTCCAGAAACGACAGCACTTCCTCTTCATCCGATATCTACGTACTATCAGGCTTTCTCTCTCTGCGACCTATTAGCTGGTAAAGGAAAGATGATGAAACTCAGTAGCTGATTTCGATATTGTGATAAATATTTTTTTGCTGTCCAGCAACAAAGCACCGAGCTTCACATCAGAACTCGTGGCTTTCAAGGTTTCACCTCACCATTGTTGACCTGTTTCATTTGTTTACTGGATGCTCTTTCCCTTCTCCATCAGAGCCTGGGTGGGGGTCGAGATGGTGGGGGTCCCAGGGGCCCAGGGGGTGTTCGAGCTGGCGGAGGACCCATGGGAGCTCGGGCCACAGGAGGGGGTGCACGGGAGGGAGGTGTGGTGCGGGGCCCTCTGGAAGGAGGCTTTGTGCGGGGGACAGAGTTGGAGACCAGAGGTCGCTCTTCAGCAAGCGGAGGAGGCGTCGTAGGCGGTGAGGGAGGGTGGTACACGCGCGAGGGAGCCCGGGCGTTAGTGGTGGACTCGCCGTCTTTAACCCGTTGGAAATTTATACATCGACCCTGTAAGACACCGTTTACAGCACAGATTCAAACACGGCCTTTGTTGTATCAAAGCAGCACGTGCAGGTGGAGCTGGTGAGATGCACCAGGGCGCCGGGCTCGGCTCGCAGAGTCACAGAGGCCAGAGTGTTCCACCACACAGAGCAGCTTCTGTCTGCGGCTCACACCTGCACCACAATAGCTGTGATGCTACACACACACACACACACACACACACACACACTTCTGCAGCTTGCAGCTTCACCCCCTCCCCATTTTCCAAAAGTGTCTGATCTGACTCAGCCTGCTCTTGACGCAGAACAGAAAGTGTTTTATGTGCTCGACTTGTTGGAATATAAAGGAAGGATTTTTAAAATCCCCACAATAGTTAACAGAGGCCTCTTTTTGGCATTTAACATAATTTACAAGCTGGGGAGAATGGAACGCTTCTCTTATTGTTCTCATTGATGGTGGTTCTCCTCACTGTTACATGCATCCTGGTGCATGCACACACACACACACACACACACACACACATAGTTTTGTCTTGCTCAGTCAGTGTTTGAAGGATGGAGAGTAGGTCTCTGTGTCACAGACCCTTGGTGGTCTGATTATAACACCTTATTAAACAGAGAGGCCCTAAAGTCACACAGGGGCCATTAAGAGGGCCCCAGCAGCGGTAGCTTTGTGACTGAGGGGGCCATTGTGTGAGTGTGTGTATGTGAGGGGTGTGTAATTGATTGGGGTCAGCCTGGTTGTGTGTGTGTGTGTGTGTGTGTGTGTGTGTGTGACTGCTCGGGTCTTGTCGCCAGGCCGCGGTGAAAAGGCCAGTTTGTGAGCAGCAGAGCAGCAGCACAACACCAGCGAGAGCATATGGACACAATGAGAACACAAGCTCATGAATATGAGTGTGTGTGTGTGTGTGTGTGTGTGTGACTGTAAGCACGCCTCCACCACAACATATGGCCTGAATGAAAGCTCGGCCTCATGAATAAACACAGGGAGAGGAAGCTCGGAGAGGATGAGGCTTGAAAGAGAGCATGGAAACATTTCTTCTCCTTGTAAGAAGACGATGTGCGAGCGGGAGCGTTGTCTGGGCTCGTGACGCTCTGTCTCGCTGCCCGTCCCTGCAGGTGTTTTGTCTACTGCAGCTTTATCTCCGCTCGCAGCGATTGTTTACTTCAAACCCTGCCTTTTGTTTTGAGGACAACTGTGGAACACCTCGAGCGCTCCTCCTCACACCACTCGTCTCCCCCAAGACTTTGCCCTTCCTCGGCAAACACCCGCACACACACACACACACACACACACACAAAGCTGATGCACGTGGATGTTCGCCCGCACACTTATAGGAAAGAAAACGCGAGAAAGAGAGGAGACGCACATCCGACCTGACAGCTCTGCTTGTCACCTCGGATGACATTACAGCGATCCACTTGCATAAGGAAAGACGCCGCACGTGCATCAGACGACCGGAAACACCTCACACAGTCACAGTCGATTCAAAAAACGTTGATCACATGTCTAATGGTAAATCTCAAGTTAATCTCTAGTCGGTGATGAAATCAAAGCTACTCTGCTAGTTATGATAGAATTATGGAGAATTAGGCCCATGTAGGAGAAAAAGATTTGAGAGGAGGAAGATTTTTTTTTTATTGTGCACTTAGAGAAAAATGTAGAAGTTTTGAGAATCTAAGTCTAAATACAATTTCAATAATAAAGTCAGAATTTTGAGAGTAACGTTGAAATTTCAACTTTATTGCACAATGAAAAAAAAAACCCTTGTCCCGAATATTTTTCTCCGACATGGCCCTGAAACTCCCCTGTATAGAATAGAATAGAAGTACTTTATTGATCCTGTGAGGGAATCACGTTCCAGCAGCTAAAAATTAACGTTTGCAGGATGGTACGCACAAATTACTAGAAAAGGTAAAAGAGACTTTAACTGAAACTAAACTTATTTACAAATAGAATTTCCTCAAGTAAAAAGGGTACAGACGTGATATGTTTGAACAGGAACAAAAAGTGTGTTTTTTTGTAAATTGGACTCCACAGAGCCTTCACAGGGACGTGTATGTGTGTATGTGTGTATGTGTGTATGTGTGTATGCGTGTGTTTGAAGGCGAGGTGCTGCTCTGCTCATTTGCGGTGTCTGTGTGTGATGGCGACCGCCCTCTGCCCTCTGCTCTCTGCTGTGCTGTGTGACGGCGCCATCAGTGCCATCAGCTCTGGGGACAAAAGAAGGGAATCTCTTCTGTCACAATATGGCTCGTGGCCTTTAAACTCCCCATCTGCTTGTGTGACGCTCACACAGGAGAGCTGACACTCAGCTTACAGTGACACACACACACACACACACAAGCACAGGAAATGCAAATGGAGAGTGTGGCAGAAACTGGCAGCACGCTGATGGCCGTTTGCGGAAGCAGTGAAGGAGGAGTAATGTGGGGAGAAAGCAGGACGAGCTGGTCGACGAGCTGCGCTGAGATCAGGGACATTTCCTCCTCGCTGCTCTTCTCCAGCGCGTCCTCCGTCTACCTGATGGTGGTTCCACAGCCTTTAAGTAAATATAAACCTGATTTCTTCTCATATCGGACACTTGATGGAAGAATATCTCCGAGTACAGAATGAAAAAGTCTCCTAGTGGCACACACAAACGTTCCGGTACTTTCTGGTCATCCAGCTGCTGTTGAGTGACAGTGTCCCTGATAAGAAGTCATTGTCATCGTTCACGCCTGATGTGACTATTAGCCCCCACACACACACACGCCCCTCACCCCCCCTGCGCGAGGAGTGTCGTTTTATTTTCCTCAGTTAATGGTGCATGAAGAGAGTTGCGGGGGTCAGTGCAGAGGACACCCGCACAGAGTGTCTGCCAAACACCCCTCTGTCGCGACAAAACGTGGATTGTGCTGCTGAGACACAAACTGGAGATGGAACCATTGATGGAGACGTTTATAGACTCCGCGTACAGTGGACACACACCCTCGCTGTTGCACAGGAAAGATGAATCGCGCCGTACGAGGGACAAATCGATACGATTCACAATGACGTGACCGAGGCGATGAAAGCGACAAAGAAGCCGTTGACGACGGGGCAGATGTTGCACCATGACAACCAGCTTGACCATGAAAACATGTCTGGGGGGTTACGGGGTGCGAAACGCAGGGGCCAAGGTTAGATGACGGGGCCTGCTCCATTCTCTCCAGCTCTGACACACACTGACGTCATGGCGGTACTGGTTGTACAGAGCTGCACCTGACGGATGAGCAGCTGCTGGATCTGGCAGAAGTGACACTTTCAAGTAATCCTGACAAAACTGAGAGTCAGAGGGAATCTAGTTTGAACAATGGCGGCTTTGAAGAGCAGAGTGGTACCAGTAACTCATTCATGCACTGTGTGTGTGTCACTGCAGATGTTGCTCGCCGACACATGCCGTCTTCATGCGATGTGACAGACAGAGGGAAGGAATGCAGATGTGTGCTGTCGGTGCGTGTGAGCCGAGACAGAAAACACTGGGTGCCATCGAACAGGCTCTTATGAGGCTTCTTATGTGGTTGTTATGCGCCCAAAAATGACACATAATTACAGTCTGTGTAGGTCGTTATGCCTGCGTTCCTCTTTGGGACGTGCACATTTTTGTCATGTTTTCCAAGCCGATGAAACGGGACGTTGAGCTGCGTGCGTCTCACCTGGTCTCCAGGCTGCGGCCTCATCAGAGATACCTGGTCGTAGCCCCTCCGGAACAGAGCCCACAGAGCATCCAGCTTCCCCTGAATGGAAACAGTTTCTGAATGGAGTCACTGAACGTCCATGTAAACGAACGTAAAGGAAAAAAAGGTCACACCTTAATGGGCGTGTACCACCTCCTCTCCTGTGGGGGGCGGCGGGGAGCTTTTCGAGGCTTTGGCTCGTAAGGTTCAAATTCTTGTTCTGGCATCTTTACAACCGCGTTTTTAGGTTTGTCCAGCTTTGCACCTTCCTCAGTCGAGCCCTTCTCCCCCCAACGCACCTGTGCAGAGAGAATAATACACAAATGATTAAGATCAAGCGTCAGTTCCGAGGAGAGTTGAAAGTGTGTGTGTGTATGTGTGTGTGTGTGTGTGTGTGTTTACCTCCATGCGTTTGATGCCGCCGACTCCTCGTCCTCCGTAGTAGGACGCGTCCACTGTGGGCCACCTCTTCTTGGGCATCCCATCTTCATCGTCTGATTCCTTGAAGTAAAACGCCAGTTACCACCATGATGACAGAAGAAGTGACACGTTCTTCTTTGTCGTCAGGTACTGAGCCGATGATTGTGAGCTGACTGTCCGTGGTGCAGGGGGACTTACTGGCTCTGGAGGAGGAGGGGGTGGAGGTTCTTTGATCACCTGATGATTGAAGAACATACGTCAGTGTGTCGTAAAACACAAAGGAAAAGGATGTCCGACGTCCAAACTTACCACGGTGCAGCAGAGCGGCCAGAACCACCACATCAGCAGCAGAGCCAACAGCAAGAAGACCACCAGCAGAGAAATCAGCACGATGGTGCCGTCGAACTACACGGCAAACACAGATTAGAGCGCATGACAGCGAAACTGAACAGGGAGGACGAGAGAAAAACAAAAATGAAAAGCCAAGAAGTACTCACAGCCTCCTCTGATGACAGACACAACAGAGGAGACGTCAGAGAGGAGAGAGGAAGAAGACTGGAGGAAATAAACAGTTTCAAAGAAGAGGTGACGACGGTGACCCCCGGAGCTGCAGCGTGTACTCACACATTCAGTAGTTGTGATGTGAACCGAGCTGGTGATGTAGGAGAGGCCCTCGTTCATGCTCACCTGCAGGTAGATCACCCTGCAAAACACCAGGAACTCATCACTTGATCTGGATCGTCCTCTCTGCTACTGTACCAGCCTGCCCGGGGGGGGGGAAACATTCCTTCTCGTTCTCTGTCCATACTTGTGCTCGTATGAGCAGACAAAGCCTTCAGGAGGTCAGGGAGTTCTCCACCCACAGGAGGAATCTGGTGGAGCAGACCCAGACCTGATAAACGGCTAAATCACGACTTTTTCCTCCACGCTGCTGTTATCGGCAGCCATGAGGGCAGTTGGAAGACGTTAGAGGAACTCGTGTTCTCGTGAGATGTTGTGTCCAGGTCTTAGGAACTCTCTCATCGCTCATCCGACTTAAAAATTTTTTTAAAGAGTCAGAAGAGATTATTATAATTTAAAATGCTTTTTTCTTAAATACGTTTTTTTTAAAACGTTGGAAGTCAAAAAAAACAGGCCAGAGACAGTGGAACCAGCCGACAGCTGCACTGAAGTTATAGGTTCGGAAAAGAATGGAGAAAGGCTTCTTGTGCTGCACTTATGGTTTGGGGGGACAGAGACAAGGGGGCATTGAGCTCGGGGTTTAGATTTGAGGAGGGGGTGACAGTGGGGAGGTCGCTGCCGTGTGTATGTATGTGTGTGTGTGGGGGGGGGGCAGTAA
>CAAKHB010007408.1:280181-296057 GCA_901007665.1 Aeoliscus strigatus | reverse complement strand
GGAAAAAACAGACAAGTCTGTGAGAGAGCAAGAGGATTTACAGAGAGCACATGAGCACATTTCTGCACCCTCTTCAGGCCCTAAATCACATGCGCTCTGATAATGGATTTACCACTGACATCATCTCACTCTAAAATCCTCTGCTGACAGCACTTCTCACTGCTCAGTATCACCCCCGAGCCCGTCGATAACTCTTGTTCCCCCGGACTGTAGTTTAAATTTAAAAGGACAACTGCTTAATGAAATGATGCAACCGTAAAAAAAGGGGGAACGAGCCTTGAGTAAGCGAGTGGCTGCCGCTCCGGCAATAACTTAGAGCAATAACAAGGTCTGAGCTGAGGGAGAAAAGGAGGATTTGTGTGCGAGTGGTGCGAGCTGAGCGATGGAGCACAAGGGCAGTGGGTGTGTGTTTGCGGCGGAGGAGAGAGCAGAGAGAAAGTGAGGGAGTAAATCTGCTGTGCCACTTCCCCCTGCGTCAGGTTTATGTGTGTGCGGAGCGTGCAAGTGTGTTTCCAGGGGTTTCCATGCTGTCACAAAGACCCCTGTGAGACCGGCTTATTTACCTTGCAGTAAAACCAGAGAGGGAGTGTACCCTGCAGTAAAAGTGGAGAGGAGCTCGGCGGAATTAGATTTAAGATCGACTTTGCCGCCGTGTTCTGTGTGTGTGCCATCAAGGAAAAGGCGCTCAGCTGCTGCAGATCACGATGAGGATGAGGATGAGGATGAGGATGAGGATGAGAGATGAGGATGAGGATGAGAGATGAGGATGAGGAGGATGAGGATGTGTCAGGAAGAAAAATGTGTCGCAAAACAAACAAACAAGTCTCAGAATAGCTTTTAATTAGAGAGGTAATATATCATTTGCTCTTGCTTACATTGCAGCTGATATCAACTTAGCATAAATACGCAGTTGTGCAGTTCAGGATTATTACATTTCACAATGCTGCTGCATGAAGCACTTGCTGTGCCTGTACACGATGCATTTTCACAGATGAATGCAAAATGTGCTTTGTCGTTTTTTTCGTTTTGTTTCATTTTCACCATTTTCCAAAATCTGAGGGGAGACACAGATCGACCAACGTTAAGTGATGTTCTCTCCGTTGCCCACCACCCCACCCCCCTTCCTCAGAGAGTATTGCTTTGTGACATTCCACAGTTTGGTAAATCATTCAGTCCAACTCTCTCCTCCAAGCATGCAGCTGTAAGAGCTGGTGTTTGTGATAGCAGCTAAAAAGAACAGTGCCTACAAGCGTTCACATCCAACAGTTGAGGTACAAATCAGCAGCTATAAATCCTGTGTTGCGTTGTTACTTTGTACGTCTCGTGTAAACCTCTTTGTATTTTTTGCATTTTGGCTGAAACTGTTAAAATTGGTGAAGAAATACAGATAAAGGATGTTGTCGCATAACAGAATGCAGCTAAAAGCCCAGCAGCTACTTCCTCAAAAATACAAGAAATCAAAGAATACGAGCTTTGTCCTAATTCTAGCAAAGAGTTGCACACATATTCCAAAGAGCGTTATGTGGGATCATACTTTATCTGTATCAGGATGTGCAAGTTACAAGTGTGTGTCGTCAGACTTCATATAAAATGGGCGCACAAACAACAAACTTGTTTGTCTGTTACTTGCACTGACTGTAGGGTGAGTAGATGTTATCTGTCTCTTTTTTTTTACTTTGACTTCACATCCCCCTCAAACACACTGAAGCCGCCGCCGGCTGTTCCTCGCTCTCTCTTCTCTGACCGCTCGTCACCAGTCACTTGGGGTCGACGTGGAGCGATGAGTCATTCCAAGGCACTTGATTCCTTTTCCCTCACGTGATTGACCGACAAAAACAAATTCAAAATTCTTTTGATAATGCCCTTTTTTTTCTCCAGGGTACAAATGCACTTAATGGAAATGCAAAGAACACGAAAAATCAAATGCGACTAAGTCTTCAAGCCTCGTGACTTTGGTTTGACGATCTTTTTGTTCAACATAATGATTTTCCTTCCAGACATAATGTTACCCAACTTTCCATGACCATGCATCATAAACCCTAAAAAAAAATACATGTAGAGAAATAAATCAAATACTTTCAAATAATGAAAACATCTCTAAAGATGCTATCGATACAGAAGGCAAATCACAAAAAAAGTGATCTGTGATGAATAGATAGAACAAACGTGTGCGTCCTAACTAACATCTGACAGGCCTCAACACACGGTATCAAACCAGAAACAGTTATGACGCTAATGAAAGCCAAAGAAAACATGTCTGTGCCGTCGTTCTGGGTCAAACGTACGCAGTCGGTGCTTCACGGCTGAGGCGGACGTGGAAACGGTCAAACTACTTTGTGGTCTCTGGGACTTTCCGGTTGCCACTGGGTGCCATGAAGCTGTAAAATGCCCTGTAAAACTTCCAACCACACTTTGTAGCAGAAGAGGTACTGGTCCTGAAACGAGAGGGACAAAAGGAATTTCCCACTGTTGGCCCCCCCACACACACACACACACACACACACGCTAGAAAGTTTGACCTTTGACCCTCCTACTGCCACTGACCTTAGTCTGAATCATCCCATGCCGCTGACGTCTCATCTCCTTGACAATGTTGCTCACGTTTATCTGAAGACGGGCACCAAAGTATTTCAGTTGTACAACGTGTACTTGATTATTTGACCCTGACGATCACGTGATTCATCACATCAGTAGAAAAAACAACCGGGCTCATACTCACTGGCAGATCCCTCTCGATGAGGCTGAGGAGAATGTCAGTGCAGATGAGAACGCCCGTGCGCCCGATGCCGGCGCTGCAGTGCACTGTGATCGGGCCCTTGTGGTGCAGGGCCCTCAGGTAGCGGATGAAGCGAACCAGCTGCTCGGAGGAGTGCGGGACGCCGTGGTCGGGCCAGTGCGTGAACTTCAGGTGGTGGACGAAGTGAGTCCCGCCAGACTGCGATCACAGTTAGTTTGAGAAGACGTCCCACCGAAGCAGAACGTTTGCACATTTTGACTGATCCACACATCGCTCACCTCTGTCTCCACCATGCGGATGACCTTGATGTGGAAATAGTCCAGGTACTGCTTGTTCTCCAGGTGAACCTGATACTTGCCGGTGTCCACAGTCTCACCGAGCTTCTCTGGCCAGTACTTGTGACATTTGACTCGTCCCCGTTCCACTTCCTGCGTCATCATGGCGATGATGTCTGATTTGTTTTCCCACACCATCTGCCAGAACGCCGGCACCGTGGAGGGCAGAGGACCCTGGCAGGAGATGTAGAAGAACTCTTCACCTCCAACCTGCATGCGGATGTAGCTGGCGTTGATGTAGTCCTGGTTCTCTCCGATGGCGACGCGGGTTTTGTCGTCTGCGGTGGGACAGAGAAAAAACCACCGAGCGTGAGAATCGCCACTGCGTTTTCATTCAGAAAAATGAAGCGGCTCGTTCACGTTCTTCATCATAAACAACAAACACTGCTGCCTTGTTGTTTCGCCAACAGCACGCAGGCTAAGTGTACAGTAAATAACACCGAGTCAACATCTCAGAGGTCTGGTGTGAGTTTAAACAAGCGGCGCTGTGAGGAGGTTTGTCGCTGATGGGAGGCGTGACAGACCCGACGCAGCGTGGCGTTCTCTCTGGGTTTGTCCCCCCGGCTCCTGCTTGTGAGGTCAAGAAAGCCACAGAGTGGAAATCTGCCTGTTTAAATAAAATGGTTTTTGGCTTCAGGTAATGGATCGGATCTGTGATTGAACAGGGTTTTTGGGGTTTTTTTGCACCACTTGCACAAACACTCGTTGGACGCGGCTGCAGGCGGCGAGGCATCTGGCGGGGGTCAGCCGTGTTCCACTGGGGGTCACTATCTTTTTCATCGCACTCATTCATCTCGACTCTTTGCACTCAGACCTGCGGAGGCTGGAGAGTAAATGTGATCTGAGAGTTTACGTGTGTGTGTCATTCCGGCTGCTAGATGACTTTCCCTGATATGTTTACTGAGATCATCTTACATTAGTTCATCACACCTTTTTTTTTTTTCTCTTACTGGAGCAGATTACAATCTGCAAAACACTCAGTTTTAGTTTAGTTTTCAAATTTTAATTATTTCCCAGCAATATTTGTACAGTATGTAGTTTAAGACGCTTTTTAACAGAAGTTACAGAGGAACCCGAGTGGTGAAGCTGGATTCTAACGTCATCTGTTTGAAGTTTTATTTCCTCTTTAATTCTTATTGCCTGACTTTTGTTGTGGAATGAGTATTATTTCACCGAGGGAGGGAGTTCTACATTTGTGTCTCTCTCATCTGTCAACAGATCCTGTGATGACGCTTCATTTGGTGCACATCTGGCTACCTGATGTAAATTACAAAGACCATTTGACAATAGCAAACTAGGTAATAATACCCCAAATAAAGAGTATTTGTACACAGACTGTAGGATTCAACAAGTGAATGAGAGCGAACATACAAAAATCAATCAATGTTAAGTCTTGAATGGTTAATAACAGACCATCTTTGACTCCAATACAACTATGTACAGTGAATTACTGATGAATAATCACTATTTGGATGGAAGTTTCTCATACAATCTATGAACAACGTCAGTAAAGTCGACGTAAAAATGAGCAGTTGAGAAATGGGCTCACAAAAACTCTTGTAAACGCCAAGTTTATGAATATCCAGCTTTTACAAGCTTTGGCTCAGCCATAAAAAAATCCAATAAGGGGACATAAACTGTAGCAGGGGGACTTGGATATGCTGAGTCTGAATGCTCTTACAGGGCAGGATGTCTCTGTAGCGGTTCTTGTCTCTGTTCTCAGGAGCTTTTCCCACCACGCAGTTATCTGAAGGCTTCAGATGCTCGAGAGCCTGAAATCCAAAAACAGAACGTTCATAAAATGAAACCTGTGTTTTTTGTCTCGATTGTCACTCACACACCATGAACTCTTTGATCAGTTCCTGCTGGTCCAGTTGGTGCTGCAGAACCTGGATCAGGGCTTTGACCCTGGAGCCTGAATACTGGCTGCTCCTTTCAGCACCGATGAGCGCTAAACTGGACAGTTCCTCCTCTGATACTATCGGCGGACCTGAGAACACAGATAAGATGAGAGGAGGAGCAGGAACGGTTCGCTGTCAATCAGTTTGGACTGAGAGGAACAGACACCTGTTTGGGGTGAGGTCATTTCCTGCCCGCTGGCGTCAAATACATCATCATCATCGTCCTCGTCGCTGCTCCAGCCATCGGACTGGGTTTTCTGGGTGTCTTTACACGAATGGTCCAACAGTTTGGTCACAATTTGTTTCCTGAGGGAGTCAGGGGGCAGGGGTGAGACCAGACCAGAGGAGATGAAATCATGCAAGGCTGAGCTTCCTTTCTCTGCGACCTTTCCACCTAAAATACAGCACAGACACCAGGCTAAGATATCTACACACCACTGCAGGCTGTGTTGTTTTGAGAAGAACACCACATCCATCCCAACTGGTGCACTAGTGTCTCATAGCGGGGTCATCATGCATCCCAACTTTATTCACTGTTCTCTGCTGCCCCCTTCTGGTGATTAGGGGCACTCCAGCTAACACAGAAAGGAGGAGGGGAGAGGAGTAAGTAGAACAGTTTGGAAAGCTAGTACCTGTCAGAAGCTCCATGCAACATGTCAGTGACGTTGAGGGACGGGCAGCAGACTTGATGTGAGGGCGTGCTGTCACAGCTCTCCTGCTCCACAGACACGTCAGAGTCAGTGTCACGTGTTACTGAAGAGGAACAGAGGCTACATTTTGGTCTCTATGTGCGTGTTTATGCTTGGCACCTGAGTCATTGCTGCCTCGTCCGTCACCACGGTCAGTTGGCGTGGAACGGGCGGCGGGGTGGTGAGGACCCGAGCAGATTCGATAACCACAGACTCTGAAGTCAGCTCTGACACAACAAATCGACATTAGCATGTTATAAATGACCCCAAATCAGTTTTATGGTGATAAATATCCATTCATACGTTAATATTACGAACCGAGTGATGATAAAAACAGGTGAACGTACCAGAGGGACACTCAACGGCCTTGTCAACCATGACTTTAGGTGGGGAAACGGTGTCGGGGATGGAAACAGGAGCTGGCTGCTCAGCTAAAACTGCCTCTGTCTGAGTAGACAGGCTGGATGGAGCAGGAGCCTCGGAGTAGGTGAGGGACAGGATGTCTCTGCAGATGGTGAGCTGCACGCTGCCCTCAGCTTTACGCAGAATCTCCACCACCTTGCCGTGGCTCAGTCCGGACACGATGACGCCGTTTACCTAGTCAATGCACCGTCAGGACCCGTGTCTTCACAGAGATGATGAACGCAGACCTGGAGACGTAGGAGGTTGTTACCTCTAAGAGGATATCTCCCACCCTCAGCCGACCGTCCTGCTCAGCTACTCCACCGGAGCAGATCTCCTTCACTCTGAGCACGCTGCCATTGGTCCCTCCGACCAGGGCAAAGCCAAGACCTCCTCCTTCTGGCTTCATAAACTCCACTTGCATAATGCAGCTCTGCAGGGACAGAGGGAGAGAACATGATGCAGAACATTTACGAAGACAAAAGAAGAAATAATATCGGTCTGTGTCGTTTTTAACTCTGTTGTGTTACAGCACGTCCGTCACTTACATCCTGTCCTTGAGCGACAGAGAGACACCTGAAGCTTCCTGCAGTCCGACACATGGCTTCAGCTGGAGGAGACGAGCAGTGAAAAACACAAATATTCATCAGTCGGTGTGAAGTGGAAGCTAATTCACATCTGGAACTGACACTGGCTATTTCTCCTCTGCTTCCGGTTCAGCCGCTGAAATATCTGAAACTGAGACACGAGCACACACCAACCTCCTGCGTCTTGGGCCATTCTGAAAGAGAAGTGTTGATGGCTGCGTCTGGTCTATGACAGGTGGACAAGGCTGCTGCTTTCAAACAGACCCTCACTGTCCCTTACTGCTGCATGGACTGTCACCAAGCAACCGAGTTACCTGCCCTGTGTGTGTGTGTGTGTGTGTGTGTGTGTGTGTGTGTGGTATGTGTGAGAGAGATGATGCCGACAGCCTTGCAGTCCAATACACCAGGGGAGGTCAGAGGCTCAGAAGCTTGCTAATTATTAATCCCACATTGAGAGCCCAGAATGCGTCTGTCCGCACGCAAGCACACACACATGGGAACGCGGGAAGAAACGCAGGAGCAGATGAAAACATCTCACCATCTTCAGTGGGCGAGTCTTTCTCTGGAGAGGCAGGCTCCTCGAAACGAGCAAAGAACTTCCTGTCCTTTTTCCAGTCAAACAAACCTAGGCGAGGAGGAGGACACAGGGGGTCGTTCAAACAACATACAGAAAGGAAAGAACTCTTCGGGTAATGATTGAACCAAAATTATCATTCAGTTGAGCACAAGCATATCTGGTTTCCAGGCAACTGTCTATGACAACCAAACAGCTCACGCTGACGACATCATCACATACATTCCTTAGAAATTCCGTCCTCACCGTTCCATTTGGCCTTCGGCGTCACCGGCTGGTCTTCTCTGCAGAATAAGACGTCAGTGTGACTCAGGCAGAAAGAAAAGGCTCTATGTTAGTTTCAGTCTTTGGGGGCCATGTACCTGAAGATTTTAAGTTTGACTTTGCGGGGTGCGACCTCACAGGCTTTGACCGCATCCTCCAGGGTCATTCCCAAGGTGCACCTGCCACTGATGTACAGGATCTTGTCATTGGGCTGGACGCTGCCCTCCTCACTGGCCGGAGAGCCGGGCACCACCTCCAGACAGTAAATGCCCTGCCATTTGCTGCCAATACCGCCCGTCAGCTTGATACCTGCAGAGGACAAACACAGGGACTTTCTCTCTATCACACATATTATTGTCTTCATGGATTTGTTTCTTTTTTTAAACTGGTTTAGAAATGAATAACAGTTTCCTACCAAGCTGTCCTGATGGTGTCTTATAGAGAACAATGTCAGGCAGGCTGTCGCAGGGAGGGGGCGCCACCAGGTTGGTCACTGCCCTCCCCAGGGTCATGTTCAACTTTCTCTGAGAGGACCGGAGAATTGTCATGGCAACGTCGTCTGCCACATTGGTGACATCATGTCCGTTTACCTGGAGACCAATGGACAGGAAGAAACCTCCTCAGCTGTTCTTGTTGGCAAGTCGAGGTGTGTGTGTGTGTGTGTGTGTGTGTACCGTAACAAGCCTGTCTCCTGCTCTCAGTCGTCCGTCTGCCTTCGCTGGATTGTCGAGTATTTCCTGGATGTAGTAGCAGTTGTCCAGCTTGCTGCGGGTGATGGTGAAGCCAAAGCTCCCGCTCCTGGACTTTGTCAGAACCACCGTCAGCTCAAACTCCTTCACCAGTCCCTGCAGGGAGGAAGATAGAATCAAAAATACCCTGGTAACAATCTTAAACATATTCAAAACACATATTATATTATATTATAAAAGTATATAAATGTGAGGTGTGAGCGGCACGTCACAAACTTGCCTTCCGTCTCCTCTCCTCCTCCTCCTCCTCCTCCTCCTCTTCATCATCATCCCTGTATGTCCTTTCCTTCCTCTCGGGCTCTTCTCTCAGGTGTGCGTGGCTCTGGCCAGAAGGAGGTAGCAGTGTGGGTGGGAGAGCAGCCGGGCTGACACAGGGAGGGACCGAGGAGATGACCTGGGCAGTGATGGGGGTCGCAGGCGGAGCAGGAAGGTGAGTTAGAGGCACAACAGGCCAGCTGTTCTTGTGAAGGGCTTTGTAGTGAAGTGGAAGCGCCCCCTGCTGGACTGGGTGGTGCTTGGCTTTCGGTGGCTGAGTTGTGAGCGGCTGAGCCGGGTGTGCCAGTGGGCATGTGGTCAGGGTGTCCGTTGGGAGGGTGAGGGGCAAAGCGGTCATAGCGGGGGCATGAGGGCTGAGGTTTGGATTCTGGGAGCTGCCACTGGAGGAAGGGTTGGAGGTTTGAGAGCTGTGGCCTGTGAGGGTGGAGGTTGGTGTGTGAGTGGAGGGAAAGCTGTGAGGAGGCTCCAGAGTGGAGCTGATGGTCAGATACTCCTCATCCGCCATGATAGTCAGTCCATTTCCCACCAGGCAGTAAGTCACGCTTCCATCCGCCTCTTCTCTGACACCACTGAAAGAAGTCAACGTACATCTCACACACCACAGGTAACGTCTCTTCCTGGACATCACATCACATGTGCACGTCTTACCTGGTGTAACCAGCCTTTGAAGCACAGACGTCCACAAACACTGCAGATGAGCTTGTTGCCGTGACAACCTCCTCTTCATCCTTGCTGTCCGTCTTGATTTCCACTTCCTGTTGTTGATCTGCTTCCCCAGCCGCAGTCTGTGAGTCGGGCTGAACAGGTGGAGAGTCCAATGCGGACGAGGCGGGCGATGGAGGCGTGGAGGGCGAGGCGGGCGAGGCGGGCGAGACCGGCGACGGAGGTGTGGTAGGTAAGGTGGGCGAGGGAGGTGACCTCGCCCGAGGAGGAGACGACGGAGCCTGCACGTCGCTGTCCTGGGTCTCAAGGTGCACTGCAGGTGCTGGGCTTTTCTCCGCTGTGCTGGTCAGATCTTCCTCCAGGGTAGGGGGATTCCTCTGAGCAGTTATGTTAATGTCATACTGAAACTTAAGAAGCTGGGTGTAGTCCTCTCCAAGTCGGATGTCCAGAGAACGGGATCGAACCTCACGCATGGGCGCAGGACTCTACACAGTCAGAGAAGACGGGCGTTCTGAGAGACAAACAGGTCCCGCGGTGTGTTTTTGTACTTGTGTGGTAGCTCACCAGTGTTTTGTCTTCAGCATCATAGAGCACTCCTGGACCAGGGCGGCAGATCAGCAGGTGAACTTCGGATGGAGCTCCACGCAGCAGGAACAAAACCCTCTGACATAGCACAGAAATACCTTTCAGCCAGGTTTGGGGCATTCATTGATTTATACAACATTTATTTAAATCAGTGTCTATATTTCCTCAGCATGAACAAACCACATCACAATAGAATGTAGGACACTTCAAAAACTATGACTGAACCAGTTTGCTATTTTTGGTTGTTTGAGATTAACAGATTAGTGCTAAATCAGAGTACTAAGGAAGAGTAAGAGCTGTGTCACTGCTGCTGTGTATTCACAGATATTCAGGCACAGAAATATCCATCTTTGCTGCCCTTAAAAGGTTGTTCTCTGTGGTGAACATTTTAGTATCAGTTAGGCAGTTTTAGCCCTTATATTGGTTCTATGGTCTCAGCATTGGCAGATGTTTTACGATATAAAACCTGTCAGACCTTTCATGTGTAAGATATAGCACTTACTGTATGTACAAACATGCATATGGTGAAATTATCTCGACTATTGGGGGAAAAGGATGATGTATATGTATATATGTATATTTCTGGAAGATGAATTTACCTGGTAAGATAGATCCTTCACATGCTCTTTGTTGACAGACAGAATGATGTCTCCCTCCTGCAGCAGCCCACTTTCGAAGGCTGGTTGTCCCGGGAACAGACGCTTGATGCGAACAACACTGCCTTGGTCTGGTCCCGAGTGCAGGTGGGAAATGTAAAAACTGAAGCCGAGGCCACACAAACTTTTCCTCAGGACCACTTCGTGTGTGTTTTCTGAACCAGAGAGGGGATAGAGGAGAAACCGTGAGAATTTCCTCAAACGTGCTTCTCACACCACAATTACAGATATATGAAAAGCAGATGATGTGTTTTTTTGCTTCCATTGCTTGTACTTAAACAAACGTTGTAGATGCAGAATGTCCCTTTAATGAAGACAGGAAGCTTCAACGCTCCAGTCTCCAGGGGACAAGACAACATCAGCCGTGCATGACTCTGACAGCGACCACAATGTATCTGTCAGATGACTCACAGTCACCTCTGGGCTGTGTGTGTGTGTGTGTGTGTGTGTACGTGCTTGAGACTCTCTCTCTCCTTTAGTTTTCGTTTGTGAGTGCATGTGCCTCTTCCTCTCCCCGCTCACCATCAGTCACGAAACTGTAGTCCTTGGCTCGACCACTCAAGGTCGTTTCCACGGAAACTTCAGTCCTGGGGGGCTGTGTGTGTGATGCGCTCTGGACCATTGGGGGGAAGGGTGAGTCTGTCCTGGGCTCCAGGATTACTGAAGGTTCCCTTTCTAGCAGCAGAGTCACCACCTATGAAGACAACAAACCGTTTTTGATATTTTACAGAGGAAAACAACCTTTTTGTCAAGTTCTGACATGTCTTTGACTGGTTAGTCTGAGATTTGATAGTCCTAGTGTGAGTTTGTGTGTGTATGTGTGTGTGTGTGTGTGTGTGCGTGTGTACCTCCCCAGTCCGCTTCAGGCACTCGACAGCTTGTTGGTGACTCACGCCCCTCAGGTTGGACCCGTCAACCTCCAGCAGTCTGTCACCTGTCATATGCACAAACAGAAATCATATCATCAGCAGCAGCATCAATACAAACATATGTGTGTGTGTGCGTGCGTGCGTACGTGCATGCTTCGGGTGAGTGTTTGACTGGCATGTGAACTAATCTAAAAGTCAGAGTAGAATTCCAAACTGACCAGAAACTCTCACACTCACACATTCTCAGACACAAATAATCAGAGCTGTGACAAAATATCATGCGCTCCACAAAAGGACAATATTTTAAATGAACAGATTCACCAATCTGGATGCGTCCGTCCTGCTCAGCAGCACCTCCAGACACCAGACTCTTGATGTAGATGCCTCCATATCGCACGTTTGTGTTAATTCCTCCCTTTTTAGATGACAAAGAGGCAATGAGTCAATGTCACCGTCCTCAGATGAACACACGCTGAGTCAGCTTTGATCCAATTTGCTGTGTATTGCAGCTTGTTGCCTTGTGGCCTTTCCTGTTTGGTCCCTTAAATCAGTTTGACTGATCTCACGCGCGAAGCAGGGCAGTCAGGGCAGTCACTTGGCAGCGTTTCCTCAGGTTTCACTACGCCAACGTGGCAAGGCTTTTCTTTTCAGATGGGTTTGGGAATGACGGGCAGAGAAAAATGAATCTGAAAGTGCTCAGAGAGAGAAGCTCACTCACAGCCACACTGATGCCGAGGCTGCCGCTGCTTTTCTTCAGCTCCACCATGAACCTCTCTCCTGTTTTTAGACTGAAGATTGAGGGAGACCTGGAACAAACATCCTGGAAACGACAAAAGAAGAGAGTCGTGCAGTGAACGAAGGAATACACATGTTAAAGGCGCTTTCAGGACACATCTCAATCAGGTGGATGACAACAGGTTTATCACAGATCAGCGATTAGCTCTGGATGAACTCTTGTGTCAACCTTGACCTCTTATTTGTCTCCATGGAAACAAAGTCAATCTAAGTCACTAACCTGTGCGTCATGTATTCGCACAACGGGAATGTGAAGCCTCCTGCTCTGCTTGGGTGTCGCCATGCTGGAGAGGCTGATGGCCTCCTCCAGCTCCTCCACGACGGGCCGGTACTCTGTGCCGCTCAGGGTCGTCTGTGAGCCGAAGCTCCTCTCCAAAGCCAAACCGAGAGTGCTTTGACTGAGCGAATTCGTACGGTCTGTCAGTGTCTCTGATGATGTAAAATGAAAGTCACACTTTTACAATGGGATGTACAAACCTGTTAGACTGAAGGACTTTGTTGAGAATAAACACGTCTTACGCTTTGGCTGGGAAACGATGAGCTCCACTTCATCAGGACTGCTCTGTAAGATGGCAGCCGCGTCACTGAACGTCACCCCTTCCAGACTGGTCTTATTCAGGGAAATGAGACGGCCGCCTGGAACAATATCCACACAAATGTGCAGCTACAGCGTATTTCAGCTCCTGGCACTTGTGGTGTTCCAGTCTGATCAGTGTACAATGCTTGCTTTTATTTTATTTTATACTATTTTATTCTTATTTGGCTACGGAGCTCTGTTTGACCTTTTTTTAACTTAGTTTATTTGATTCAAAACCTAAAGCAAGCTGGTTTCATGAGGCTGCGTACCGGGTTTGATTCGTCCATCTTTGTCCGCAGGCCCATCGGGCACAATGGAAGCAATGAAGATCCCAAGATCAAGTTTACCTGTACTGTCCTCGCCCACAATTACAAAGCCTGAAAGGGGACCAAAAGTATTTAATAAGAACTAGACACTGAATTTTACATCTCGTTCACAGCGAAGGAGTCCACAGACCCACTCACCAAAGCCAAGTTTGGGATCTTTCTTCAGGACGACACAGATGATCTCTCTCTCTGGTGGCGTCCTGGTAGGAGTGTCAACTGCAAGGCACATTTCAAATATAAGCAACGTCACTCCCTGAGCTTTGTAGCTAGTGAAAGAAGAGCAGACGTTAAATGTATTTATGAGCGTCACCTCGAATGGAGGAAGAGGCATCGGAGTCGTGCTTCTGTAGCGAGATGCTCGACATCATTCTGGGAATCGACTCTGGCGCGCTTCCGCACAAACGTGCATAATTGGCATTTATCAAACTCTTTCTGCATAATAAAGACTTATTATTATTGTTCCGTAAGACTTATTACGGAACCGACATACCTCCAATATGGCCTTTCTTTCAGGTCCCTGAGCTCTGTGGATTCTGGAGGCTCCTTGTTCAGCTCTCTGCTCATCTCCCTTCTCATCTCTCTCTGCTGGCGGAGCCGCGCCTCCAGCTTGGCAGTCAGGTCGTCGCAGGACTTGGACATGGACTCGGGTTGACCAGGTGACAAGCCCACGTGGTTCAACATGCCCTCGGAGCATGAAATACGCTTCAGGTTCAGGTTGCGACCCAGGTAGACAGACATGTTTTCATCTGGAAACAAGAGAGAATCCTTCTGGGCTGTAACATTTGTCCACTGGCAGGGGCTTCTCTCTTTTATTAGCAGTGTCCCACCTGGAATCATGCAGTGGTTCAGCTGTCGTGACGTCATCTCGCTGTGGAACTTGTGCTGTGCAGAGCAGAGGTTGAGGAGGTACTGTGCTATTTTGGAGCTCTCTGTTATAAAACTGTGCTTCTTCCCGCTGGGTCCTCCGCATTCAATGATCAGCTTACGGCGCTACGAGACACAATCCATCACATTGACCGCGAGGGTCATCATGTATGTATGTATGTCACACCTCCTTCATGTGTGCATGTGTTTTTACCCCAGTGGATATGGAGTCGGTTTCCCTCCAGAGGAACCGCCGGGTGACGGTCCGGAGGTGGTTCTTCATCTCGTACACTGTGATTCCATTGGCACCGACTCCCAGAACCAACTCCCCCACGACGGGCCTTTTCTCTCTGCCCACACGGTGGAACATGACCCCGTACTCTGGCAACTGCTGAGCAATCTGAGGGAAACCAGTGTTTGTTTTTCATTGTATGCATAATGCAGGTAGCTGGAGCTCATCCAGACACTTATTTACATAGTCATCAAACATTAAAGCAGGCACAAAGTCATCTGTAGCACGTGTAGTTACTGGAGAAGAACACGAAGAAGGGTTTTTGTATGTATGTGAGTGCAAACATCGGTACCTTCAGGTACTCTGTTTCTGCCTCTTCAGGCAACATCTGGGCATGACTTGCATGCAGCCTTGGCAACTCTTCCTTCACAATGGGCAGCGCCAGCTTCTCCAGCATCCTCTTTGACACATAGTGCTCTGGCTGGTAGTAACTCTTTCCGTACAACTACAATACACACGAAAAAAAAAAAAATAAATCCACTGAAAGATGAGGTTCATATTCAAAGACTGAACTTTTTTCTTTTTGTCCTAAATACCTCGGGCATGTAATCCCCAAACTCAGCCTGCAGAGCGAGAGCAGCCAGGAATAAGCCTGTCTCCTCGTTGCAGTACAGCCTGTCCTCTAAGATATCCTTACGCAGCTGTAAGTAGTACTGGTGCCGAGTCAGTCTGTGCCTGGGAAACGTAAGTTGGAAGTGGAAAACATTTTTTTTTAAAATAACGAGGGAAGAGGGAGATAATACACAATAAAGCGTCATACGACTTACAGAATGAAGGCGATATCATTGACGAAGAATTTGACTCGAAGAAACACCAAGAAAGAGGATATCTGCCCTTTTTTCCAGCTGTCAGGAGCAACTTTGGAGATTTTCATTTCATGGTCCAAAAAGAAATATTCATCATCTGCAGAGTGACAAAGAACAGCGTCCTTAACCTCAAACAAATACAAATACTTCTACAAATGCATTATTATTACTATTTATTATCCCAACTTCAGTGCAAATTGAGTTACGTCCTCTCACCATCTAGAAAGGCGAGACCGAAGTAGAAGTGCTCCACTAAGTTTGCGTGAGCCACCACCATGTCGAACACGTCTCTGGCTCTGGACCTGATGTCGCAGCGAACCACCACATACTGTCCGTTCGGCAGCACCACCGTCACCTCTCTCTGAGACAAACAGGAGCGCCCCTTTCTAGACTGGTGCACAAACACACGACCAGAAAAATATGGACGTTAATAAAAACACAACACACACACACACGTGCAGTAATACACTGCACGTGCAACTGTGTCCAGAAAAACAGTTTAGCACATCGGAAAAGTAGCAGGAAACTTATATTTACCACAATGGACCCAGGTAGCTCGAGAATAATTTGTTGTTCATCTGGCATCCTGATGAACTCAGGACCCAAAGCCTAGAAGGGAAAACATGCTTATAGACAAAGTATCAGGAAATCTCTTCTTCATCTTCCTCTTTTGTCTGGAACTAAGTATGATTCTACTTCTACTACTACTATATACGACTGAATAAACGCCATATTTGTCCTCTGATTCTCACCTTAGCTTTCCTCTGGCTCAGGCTGAGGGAGGACTCACTGAAGGTGATGGAAGGACTGTGGGACCGGCCGGGTGTCCTGGGGGACATGTCATGGTGCGGGCTCCTGCCCAGCCAGCTGCAGCTGCTGTCCCGGTGACGAGCCCCTCGTGGGAGTCTGTGGGGAGGGGGGGGGGGGGG
>CAAKHB010007408.1:252568-266366 GCA_901007665.1 Aeoliscus strigatus | reverse complement strand
GGGGGGGGGGGGGGGGGTTCTTTCAGGCGTGATTCTCAGCTGATATTTAATTTAAGTGCCCTTACTCAGTTCTGTGATTTTTCAGCCCTCTTTGTGGCAGAGGCTTTCTCATCTTTCTGAGTTCTACCTCTCACACACACACACACACACACACACACATTTTGTGAGGATACAGTACGGCACTCATTTGAAAGAAACGCGAAAACCTTTCTTCTGTGTTTATTTATTTTCGGAGGCTGTGTTATGTAATGTACATTTCATTCAGAAGTATTTATTTGCATTTTGTTTCCTGTTTTGTTTTCTGTGCAATATACTTCATCGATTAGACTAGTCTGTACATTTTCCTGTAGATGTATGTATGAGAGTCAGCAGACAGGCACTGGCAGCCTGACATGGTAACCTTTGGATGTACTTGATGGCTCAAATTTCTGACCTGTCGCTTTGCCCTTATCATGTTTGGGCACTCCAGGCAGTACAGCCACCCCCACCCCGACCCCCACCACAATCCCCCCTTGCATCAGCTCCCAGAATGCACTCGGAGGTTTTTGGTGCATGTGCCGACGCTTTCTGGGCCACATCTCAGCTGACTGCTGTGACTTCCACCTGTTGTGGTTTTCCCTCCCCGTCACATCGAAGTAGAGCAGATAGAGTAGTCTACGCATGGGTGTTCCTCTGAGGACATCAGGTCTGAGCGGTGGTACCAAGGAAGGAAAGCCGCTCAGCACTGCTGCGATGATGCGGTGATCGTCTGACGAAACTGTACCATCGACTCCACCAAATAAAAGAGTTGAATTTTAATGTCGCGCGTTGTTATTACTAAGTCAACATTGTCTGCTAAACCTTCTACGAGTGTGTATGGTAATCAGGCTTCCTGACTTCATAAAGAGCTACATGATCTATGGCTGGGAGAGAAGGGGAATTTGTGGAATGGTAAATTGAGAGGTCCTTGGTCCGGAGGAGGTCTTGTTTGGCACCAGTGCTGATCAGAGTAGGCACAAGATGACGGTACTCAAGAGGAACTGCACTTAGAGGTATTTGGTCTTCAACGCTTCGGAGCTGCTTTGTCCTTTGAAGCTCGCCGTGTGACAGGCCAGGTGAAGGCAGGTTGGTCTGGTCTAGTTGGTCCTTGTCGTTAGATCTCCCATGGTTTTGAAGAACTCCTCCATCTCCTTCTGGAGGAGAGCGTTTCGTTTCTCTGCGTCATGATGAGCCCGCTCCGAGTTCCTCAGTCGGATCTCCAGCATGTGAAACTTCTTCTTCTCCTGGTCCAGCTCCTCCTCGAGGCGATTGACCTGGGACTGGTATTTACAGCAGGACTCCTCCAACCTTAGGGAAGAGGGGGGGGGGGCATCTTTAAAAAATGGCACACAATACTTATCTTAATTGTTAAAATGGCAAAACCCCCAACATACCTGCGAATGGAGGTTTCATAGCTCGTCCTCTGTCTCTTCAGTTCTTGTTTGAGCTCCGTCACCAGGTCGTTGAGCCTCTCGTTTGTTCCAGTGAGATCATCCTCAGTGCCACTTTGGTCAGGATCCAGGTCAGTCGGTTTGTCCTTCTCCTCCGCAGGCCTCTCGTTGTCCTTCCCCGATTTCACTGCACCGTCACTTCCCTCTGGCTCAGCCAGTGAGATCTCAAACGCAGTCCAGATGGAGGCGTCTGCAGGTAGACTGAGGCTGGACGGAGCGACGTTGTCGTAGGCAGACAGCCGGTGGGACTGGTGGTGGAGGGCCCGATGAGAGGGGGGCGCCCGCGACGGGTCTTCAGTGGAGTCTCTCTGGGGGTCCTTGAGTGAAAGAGTTTCCTTCAGGGAGAGAGTTGAATCCTTCAGAGACAGAGCGCCGTCTTTTACTCTTTCCCCAGACGAGGTGGTACGTCTGTGAGCTCGCAGGGAAGACAGGCCGTTCATCAGCCAGTTGCCGCCGCTGGCTGCTGACACGTCGCCGGCCGAGCCTACAGTTTTTACCCTCGACCCACCAGATGCGGCGCTGCCCTTCAGGGAGGATCTCCAGGAGGGAAGGGCTTTGGACTGTTTGCTGGGGCTAACAGCAACTTCGCTTTCACCTCTTTCACTTGTCCCATCCACCTTGTCCTCTGTGTTTCCCCGGCTGGGACCTTCGCCTGCCATCTCAGAGGTCGTACCCGGGCTCGGTGCTGGCAGCCTTACGTCCATAGAAGCGACACGAGGTTCTTGTTTCTCTTGAGGGGTTTTGCCGCCTGTGCCAGAGGAAGCCAGAGGGTTGATATCCTCTTGCGATAGCCATTCCACTTTACCCTTTTGAACAGAACTGGGCTGTTGCTGTGGAGGAGTTCTGGTGTCCATTTCAGGGTGGTAAAGTCTGGAGTGTTCACTGATCAACACAGTCATCAGATGCTGGATCTGGGAACTTCCTAATTTCAATGATAAAAAAAAAGAAAAAAAGAAGGTCAGCGGTCATTATTCCTTCAATCATTCCGGCTACAAGGGATGGCTTGTTGATGGCTTGTTGATTTCTCTGGCTGCTACAAGTGAGCAGCCGGAGAAATTCCCAGCTGACTGCGAAGGTCGACAGTCAGTCACAGAATTAACACGTCGCGGCAGAAAACTGTTTACGGCGCTCACGTTCACACCTATGAGTCTCCAGTTAGCTGAAAACGCCCCATAGGGAGAACGTCCATACCAACTGGAGGACTTTCACTAGTGCATTTGAGGTCCACGTCATAGATTCTGTTGCATTGACGTGATCACCAACCCTCCATCATGGTCACTGGATCCTCCACTCTGGGCCGAAGGATATTGGGTCCAAAAACGGTTGCCAGGTTCTGAACGCTCATCTTATTCTCAGTCGAGTGGGACTGAACTTCATCCAGAAACCTGAGCGGAAAGAAATACAAAAAGATGTTAGAGTCTTTGAACTGGGGGAAATCGTTCTTTTTCCTTCAGTGGAACACATGTGAAGATGGACTGAGTCATGATTCTTCCTGGCATGTGGGCTCAGCTCTTAATGTGGACAGCGGAGACACGCACACACTTCCTTTTGATGATGTGTTATGTGGGTGTAAGGAGTGTTGTTTCTCTGCTTTGACAGGCTGACGAATCTCCAGTGAACGGGGAAATCACAGGAACACGTCACACAATTCATGACAGAGGCCGAGATGGTTCTTGCTCACTTGCAGATGTATTCAAGGAGGTTGAAGTTGACCTGAGGGAGGGATTTGACCTGTTTGCCGAGCTCTATGATACCCTATGATACAAGGGAAATATGTGTTAATAACATGTCGAGAAATAGTCCCAGATCACTTGGACATTTTTATTACCATTTCTTTGTCCTTGGTAAGTAGCTGAGCACAAGAGAGAAACTGAGTGTATTTGGAGAAAGGGATTACAGGCTCTGGCAGCTCCCGTATATACAGCTTTAGCAGGGAAGCCACCGTGTGGACATCTGTGGTACTGCAGGAGACAGGTAGCGCACGTTACACAGACAGATTCAACATGGAGTAGAACACGTAGCTGTGGGTGACAGTCCTCCCTCCAGCCACCTCACCTATCAAACACCGGCTTCTCGCCACGGTCGAATGCGTCTTGCAGTTCTCGAACATGATTGGTCTGTCCCGGGGCCCTGAAGAGCCCTTCTTCCATGAGTCCATGCTCACGTATGAAACAGGCACACTGTTCCACCAGCACGGGGACGAGTCGCTGGGCGCCACGTTGTCGCTCATACAGCATCGTCTCCTCTAAGTGCTGTCCAAAGACGCCTGCAGCCACACAACACAAACAACAAATCGGTTTTCTCTAAAACTACAAACGGAACATCTCTTTTCCTCTAAAAATGTCATCATATATCAGTATGTCATTTGTACTGTGGTATAGATATGTGTGGCGTGCACACAGGGTTTTTGTTTCATGTTTTTTCTTTTTTTTTTTTTTCATACCTCCTCCCGGTCTGGCCCATATAGCTCTGCGTATGGCTCGGACCCACTCCTCCATGTCGCTCTGAGAGTTTGCCATCAGCAGGAAAGATTCGTGGCTTACGCCCGTTCGATCTTTGTCTCCAGTCGCCCCTGAAAATGCAGCTCGTTACAATAATCAATCTGGAGCACAACTGACTGATCAATAGGTGAAAATGACACACCTCCACACACACACACACACACACACACACACACACACCCACAGACATGGACTTATTCCAATATTGCAGCTGTTACTATGACACCGGCTGCCAATACCTCTGAAAACGAAAATGTGACTTGATAACCTTATCATCTCCATCACACCTGTACAGTACAAAGCAGCTTCCTCCCGTTTCTCCGGCTCACAGCTGGACACCATCCGATCTGACATTTCAGCCTGACATTTACTTTGTGCTTTGATAACACGCCATGCTTTTTCCCCTTCATGTCACTTTGTAATCACTTGCTATTTGAGGACGTGCAAATGCGCAATTTTAGTTCTAAAACTGCCAAAGTTTGATATATTCCCGCATTTGCACTGATGGAAAGGTATTTGCACGTGTGTGTGTGTGTGTGCGCACTGCACCACACGTCTCACTCGGCCTCCTTTCAATTACTCACTATAAATGGGAAAACGTACACCCAGAGAGTTTCAGTCCAGAAAACCAAATACTGTCTGGATGTGTCACAGAGGGACGAATGAAATTAATCCACGTTCTGTAAAAGTATTTACGAGTGTTACACTGCCTGCGCAGTACAAATAAAAACAGATTTCAAACATCAGAGCAACTGTAACCATCTCACTTATAAGTTCAGTGATCTTTTGACTTCTGTCGGTTTGTCAAAGTAACACGTTGGTAGAACGGAGCAGAACAGAGTAGAATACGTCATTTGTTCATCGTACTGGAGGGAATATTGGCTGGTGTGTACAACTTGTAGTTCTTAGTACTGGGGGGAAGTGTCTCGTGCTGGAGGGTTTCATGAAAATCTAAAGGGAGCCTGGGGGTGGTAGGTTTGGCACTCGTTCATACACAGTCACTAGAACAAACCTTACTTATTCATTCACGTCCTCACACAACAAGGCTTCAATCGTGCCGACCCACCTGGAACGATTTCAAAAAGGTGGCGACCAGGCTCGTCGTGATTGGCAGCTAGTTCGTTGACCTGACTGCCGTGGAGAGGAATACAACCCTGGACAAGATGGAGGAGAGAGACGTGTGATTCTGACTGACCGGCAAACGAGTAAACAGGCAGGAGAGCGTAGGATCAGAGGTAGGATGTGTTTGTGTCTGTGGGAGCTCTGACGCTGGGCCGTGGCATCCATCCAACGATGGAGGGGAAACAACGACGGAGGGAGGGGTGACTCAGGAAAACATCTCATTATCTATTTATCCCACCACCACTTCCTGATTCACTTACGTTTCTGATCCCGCCAGCACAGAGTGGGGTCAAAGGTCAGTGTGTAAGTGCCTGCACCAGAACCACAGGACAACTAGCTACCACATCACGCAGCAGCATTAACAGATAACATGGGGTTAATGTGACACCAGAAGAGAAAAGATGGTTTGAAATCCGTAATAATCACAAACACCTTGAAGTTTCTATTAGTGTTTCTATTATCATCTGCTTTCATAGATTCATTCATTTCCTGGGAGAATTATGAACATAGAATGTGAAAATGTCTGAGAAGACAAGAGAAAGGCATCTTTCGTTTTTACCTGGGCCTTGGTCTCATCCTGGTCTTTGTAGAAATACAAGGCTTCGGTCCTGAGGACGAACCAGCGCAGCTGCCAGTTCTTCATGATGCTCCGTTGTCTCTTCAGCCAGCCGGACTTCAGAGCTTTCTCCTGATCCAGAGGAGAACTGGGCCGGGAGATGCGGGTGAGCTCCCCCAGCACCATGCTCTTTGAGCGTGCTGGACACACACACACAAACACATGTCAGTAATGGAATCATTATAGTTTGAGTCACACGTGTAAATGTTGTTTGCTGTTCTCCTGCTGGTTCTTAAAAGTCACACATAAATAATCGACAATCGGTATTCGCTGCAGTCTCTTCTGAGCTCACAGGCTCGACCACGCATTCAGATTTCCTGTTTATCTAACATCATTTCCATTTTGTGTCCAAGATATAACCTGCTGCTGATGAATCCATCCATCTATTCCAGATCATGTTTCAGATTATAATCCAGTGAAAATAGGAGTTAACGGATTTAGGTTCGGACCAGATTCTACTACAATGTTATAGTACATTAGCATCTACATGCTGAATGTAGAGCGAAGCCAGCTGCAGTGTACTGGTCCCTGGGGAACGGCGAGGGAAATGATAGAGAGAGATAAACAGAGGAGAGACAGAGGAGAGGCGAAAGAAATCGATGGCGTCTCTCTTCATGTTAATTGCATCGTGCTTTCTGCTGAGGACAGCAGGGAAGGGAAGAGATGACTGAATGCGCTCTCACGTTTACAGATGTTTGCACAAAAGAAAGTACAGCTTTTATTCATTCTCCATGCTGCACACCCTTCATCGGCAGAGCCTTGAATGGTGGGAAGGTGAATGTGAAGTAGTTATTAACAAAACTGAACGTAGCAGCGGAAGCAGCCAGAGCGGGGGAAAAGATGGAGCTCGGAAAAAGGAAACGCTAAAGAAGACATGTCAAGCTTGAAATTATTGTCTTGTCAGAATATTATTATCCAAATGTTTCTTATTTATTATTATTTTAAATATAACATTTAATTGTGATGGAAAGAGGAAAAGAGACAAGTGAATTACTATACAAGTGCATTAAAATTTGTACAGCTTGTACAATTTGTACAACATTTTTTAAACAATGACACTATAAAACTTCAAATGATTGAATTTGATTATATTATAGTTTTTTGAAACATAAATTAGTTGAATAGTCATAGTAATGTGATTAATAGCAGCACAAAGGTCCCGATCAATGAAAACAGTTATAACTAGAATATATATGATATATACATTATACTGCAATAATTCTTTTAGTACGCTGCTGGAGTCAAGTCTGATATGGAAGCTTGTGAGTCCAGATCCATCTCTGCTGATGTCTGAATGACGTTGCATTAAAGGGTCAGAGAGCTGGAGACCAGAGCTGGGAATGTAATAAAAAGAGAACACCATCACAGTAAATGACAGATGGCAAGTGTACAAACGTGGCAGGAGAACTCAAGTGGTGTCTGCGCTCTGCTACTTCAAGGAGAAAGAAGGGGCACTTCTCTTTCCCATCGTCTTTTACGGTCCTACTTTTACAGCTGACATACACAGACACACACACACACACACACACACTCACACTTATTTTTACACTGAAATTCCTGCTGCAGAGGAAACACACACGAAACAGACATGAGGTGAGATTGTTTGTCAGTTTGTCACTGTCCCAGCTAAGTCTGATCCACCCGACCACCTACAGTCGTTCTCATTTATCTACATCCTCATCGTCTCACTGCCAGAGGTCTTCTGTGATTTACGAGCTTCCATTTTCATCTTTGCACAGTCATGTGAGGAGACACGTTGTACCGACATCGAGTGGACTCTGAAGAGTGGACTGGAGAGGAACCAACAGTCAACTGATGTCCAGGAGCCCTGGGTTCCTCTGATCTACACCTGCTCTGAAGCTCAGAGTGCAAACTCATGGGTGTAGTCATGTGTTCAGGGAGCATTTGTGAGCATTTATTCTTCCAGCAGCCATTGTTACTGGGACCCTGAGTGTCTTCATCAGGATGAAATCTAACAGGAACCAGGAGCGTAGTGACGGATGACATCACCCTGTAACGGAGCGTGTTAACTCTCCTCTCTGTTAACTCTTCTCTAATCACTGGACATAGTAGATAATGCAAGAAGACCAGTGGTGTTAAGGTCAGGTGACATAGAAACAGATGTTGCAGGGACAGTGAGCAAGGAAAGGATGGACTGCAGAGAGGACAGCAAGAAAGAGGAGAGCAGAGATGGAGGAAGGGGAGGAGGGACTGTCTTACCCCGGCGTGCCTGTTTTATCTTGGGGCTCAGCATGGTTACCGTTGCTGTGCTGCTCTCTCTCACAGAGACATGACTGCATCCCTCTGTTCACACACACTTCCCTCACTCACTCACTCACACACACACACATACACACACTCACGGCTGCCTCGCCCTGTTACTCCTCATCCTCTTCGAGCATCCTTCTCCTCAGCTCTAGCACCTGGACTGTCTGCTGGTTTCACACACAGACACACACACACACACATACATGCCCACACTCATACACGCACACACACTCACACACTTACAAGCACTTAACCCTGCACTCTTCCTCTTCACTTCCGTCTCACTCCCCCTCTCTGTCCCACTGGCTTGTGTGGTGGTGCTCTCACATGCCTCCAGCCCTGCCCACTCTCTCTCTCTCTCTCTCTCCCTCCCTGCGTGCTGCTCACACACTCCCAGCATCATCTCTCACCATCTATAAATATGGCTGGTGTTCTGTCTCGTCCCCAGTCGTAGTCTTCACAGGCTGTGAGCTCATGAGGAGGAACAGCCCCAAAGACGCATTCAGAAACTACGTGTTTGAGATGTGGGTGATAATCATCATGGTCTGATGCTGCAGAGTGTGACAGACTATGAGAGGGGCTGATGAACTGGATGTGAGGAATGAGGAGTCCTGACTCGTGCTCTTCTCAGCCACTCTGCAGTGTCAATGGTTTAAAGCCACAACACTCAAGGGTGCAATGTTCTTGTTCCTATAGTGTACAAGGGGGGTGGTGGATCTGCTGAAACCACATCCATTCTGCAGTTAAGTGGCCTGATGAGAACGTAACGTAGCCCAGAGACAGAGGAGCTGAGCTTCAGAACTCACCAGAATCAGTCGGAGCCAATGTTAACACTTCATTCTAGACAGGAGTTATGTCACGAGTTGTCACATCATCTCATGGTAAAACGGTTTACACCCTCAACTAGGACCAGAATACACTCATGATCTGTTGATAGACTATAAACCCAGCAGCGCTCTGAGATCTGCTCACCCAGGGCAGATAGTTGAGCCCAGAGTTCTAACTGAACCATGCTTCCCTCTGATATTTTATCTCTGATATTTAGTTTAATTCAATCTAGCCTTTTTGTTTTCATTCTCTCTAAAAGTGTGTATTCTAATTGAGTTTAGTTGGGTTTTCAATATCAAATATACATTAAATGATTTCTGTCATTTGTTGCCAGTATGTATGAACTGCAACATAAAGCTGCCTGCTAGTTCTCATAAAGGTCAGACTCTGAGGTGGAGAGTTAAGATTTGACTTGTTGGACGTGATCATGAGGGTAAAACCAGAATCTTACCTGCCAGCTCCTCTGGTGCGTCACCAGTCAGAATAAACCTGGACAGATTCATGGCAGTGAGCCCGTCTCCCTCTCTCCTGGGACCATCGCTACAATCACAGCACAGGCTCTCTCACGGTCACACAAAGACACGACTGACATCTCCATCCTCCACTAAATGGATAACTGTGGAGAAACAAATCCAATGACATTCACATACCCAAAGTGGACGGGTAGCTATGGTTGTCATTAGTGACGGCCGCCTGAGGAATGGTGTGACCAGGCCCTGGTCGAAGGAAGGAGGAGTCATGCCAGTAGTGCTTCCTCTGTCTCTCAGGGCGGACTTCAGGAGAAAGCCACTCACACAGCTCACACACAGCTGTTGCAACAGGTCTCACTCAGGATGTGAGCTGTCTTTGATGGAGAAGTGAAAACTGCTGATTTCTGTGCAAATTATTTCTCCTTCAGATGTTTTACTGTACTCAGTGAGTCCGAAAAAAAAAAAAAAAAAGCTCAGCGTCGTCCATTCATTCACTTTTTATTTTCTATTAAACTCCTCAATAGTGCAAAAAACAGAATGTCACAAATAGGAGGTCTCATCTTGGGATCCTACATGATTGTTCAAGGACATAAAAAGCAGCCGGTGTCGCAGGCGTACATGCACTCAACACATCGATATGCAAGTCAGAGCAGACAATAAATTACATCACATGCACGCTCACGTAGTCCAGACACAGCAGCCTCACAGGGGTGTGGAGAACATCATCTACCATCTAGAAACATGGTCTGGAGGGACGCACAGGAAATGAGTGCAGTTAATTGATGGCATGACAAGTGTGTGTCCCATTAGTGAGAGGAGAGGAAGTAGAAACGACCTGGAGCAGGTCAGTGACAAAGTCAGCTCATGGTCAGAGGAGCTGATGATGTTCTGGCATCGCAACAAGGACAGGAAACAGCTGCACCATTCACAGCATCGCTCTCCTGCTCAAACAGTTTCTCAGAAACTAAGTGACAAGGAATTTGTCGTGAATCTGCTCTGTTGGTTGGCTGGGTGGAAATATGGTGTCTGGGTGTTTCCACAAACGTAACAACCATCAGCAGCTGATGCAACAGCTCTTCTGCACGTGTCACATATGCCGTCACTCTGTGAAATATGGATCTACGTGACACTTTCAAATGTCGATCGCAGTTTGGTCGCCCCCCGTCGGTCCTCTGCTCACGCATCTCCGCCCCTCGAGCAGGAATGTCAGTACAGTGACCCATCGCTGCCCCAGTGGTCTCTGCCCTGCCGGGTTGTCAAAGTGTCTGAAGTAAGTGGTTGTCCCCATGGCGATGGCGTCAAACTGCTCGCTGAGTAGCCACACCTCCCACAGGAGTGTCAATGCATTCATCACCATCAGAACCACCACCCAGAACTCCTCCCCCAGAAAACTGAGCCACCACGACAAGCTGCCGTCGCCGGCTGCCGGGTTGTCGTACAGGTAGCTTGTTGCCGAGGCGATAAAAAGGAGGTGGGCTGTCATCATGGAGAGGATGAAGAGCAGGAAGGAGCGGTGGTTTCCCCGGCCGATGCACTGGTTGAGGAACAGGCAGTGGTGATCGTAGTCCTTGATGCACACGTCACAGAGTTTGCAGTGTTTGGTGTCGTCCGGCTGAAACAACTGAAAGCCAAACAACAAGATTCATCAGTGTTTTCGCGTTTACTTCACGTCTTCACACAGGTGATCAGCGGATTTGTTACCTCACAGTACGGACAGAACCTCTGCGGGTTCTGGTTGTTCTCAACCAGCTCTGCGATACAGGAGAAGCGAGGGTCTGCATCTGCTCTGTGCAGAGTTCCGGGGTCCTGGGTCAGAAGCTTACAGAACATCACGAGGACCAGGGAGAAGTGGACCATCGATACTTGGATGAGGACGCTGGCTGGCCACACACATTCACCAGGTTAAGGTTCACAAGGATCATAAGCACCAACTGAGTTAAACCTCAGGAATGGTGGTATGAGTCTGGCATCACTTTTTTTTTTTAAAGGATATTAGGTGTAATTTTACCATAGAAGCAGACCACTGAGTGGAACAAGCCGGCAATGAGGGTTCCCAGGTAGATGGGGTTGGGTAACCTGAAAGAGAGACAGCTGCTGGCTGAACTAATAGGACAGTAGGATACTTTGCAAGCGTGTTTCATGTAGTATTTGTCCAACCTCTGGTACGTGGTCATGCGGTAGTACTGGGTGAAGATGCTCCTGGCCAGCCAGGGGAACAGCAGACCACAGGCCAGACCCCCGTAGCCTCCCAACATGGCGGCAATCAGCAGAATGGCAGTTCCGCTCAGACTCGGAAACAACAGGGTCCAGTAGTACAAGACTGTCACATTCGACATGGAAACACACACACACACGTTGTTTAGTGCACGAAACCTTCGTGTTTGTTCCCACTGGGACAGTGAAACTGAATTTTTACCATGAGATTCTCCGGGTTTGTGGAAAATCGGCTCACTAGCATACCGACTCAGCAGTTTGGTGAGCTGCTGATGTCTGTAAACGGGTAACGACGTATTCATGAGCACCATGTACATTTGATATTTGAACAACAGGTTTTATTCAGCGCAGCAGCCTGCGTGTGCATCCATTTACCGGAATGTTCTCCCCTGCCTGCTGAGGTCCAGAGGTGTGAGGCCGCTGTGGTTCTTGTCATGGAGCATCCTGCATCCGGCCTTCTGCAGCAGCGTCCAGCACACCTCCACGCACCCTCGCGCCGCTGCAACATGAAGCGCTGTCGCCCCCTGCTGGTCAGCCGCATACACAGCACACCTCTGAAACAAAACAGTTTGAGCTGAAGGATTATCTCCTGACATCTCAGACATCTTTGTCAAATCATCAAGACGTGGAGTCTGACTGAATTATTTCCGAGATTAAATGTATGATCGGACACCAGACGTGAGGAACAACACCTAAGATTCAGTGCAGTAGGAAAGAAACCCCAAACAAAGTACTCCAAGTATTCACTACAAGGTGGTAGTAGATCGGTAGATCAGTTAAGAGAACTGGGTCAGATGAGGGAGGTACTTTCAGAGGTGATGAGTCTTCTTGAGAGCTGCCATGCTCAGACACCTCTTTCCACCACCTGGGAACAATAAATGAGAACAATCTGGACTCAGACCTGCCTGACGCGAACGTACGGCAACGCCAGCCGCTCTGCTGCAGATCACTAGTGTGACATGTTCTGCCATACTGGCATCAGTCCTTCAGACGTCATCAGCGAGTAGCACACGCACACCTCACCTGTCAGCCAGCAGCAACGCTCCTCCTCTGACCCATACGTTTCTGAATTATGATGCATGAAAAGCGGATTTCCCTACAATTCACATTGAAATACGGTTCTCGGTTATTTAAAAAAAACAGAGAAAATGCAGGACTGTGAAGGAGATAAAGCTGGTGACTTCACAGTGTGATCCTCCTGAGTAAAACTACAGCTCATTGGACCATTAGTTGGAGTCCCCCGTATCCTACCTGGTCTCTGAGCAGGTAACGCACTACGTCTGTGTTTCCAGTGGATGCAGCCAGGTGAAGAGGGGTCACCTGGTACATGTCTGTGTCTGTGAATCGGAACATTCCAGTCTCCCACAGATAGTGAACCGCGACACTGGGCGAAGATAAAGACATTCTGCTGTGACAGGGACGACACTGAGGACATTTACAGGTCAGACCTGATGTTCGGTCCACTCACATGCTCCCTCCAGTGACGGCGTGATGCAGCGAGGTCTTTCCCTGCCTGTCTGTCAGGCGCAGATCGGCTCCGTGCTGCATCATTTGGTGAATGATGAAGATGTTGCCTTGTCTGACGGGTTCAAAAGTTTCGCCACGTTAAAGATCCACCCGAGATCAGACGCCTCAAAAAGGTGCAACGAGCACGAACCTGCAGGCAAAGTGGAAGGCCGTCTGTCCTGCGTCACATGTCAGGTTAGGGTCAGCCTCGTTACTGAGGAAGAGGTCGACCAGGGCGCGGTTGCCATGGAGAGCAGCGTAGTGCAGGGGAGTGAAACCACCCCAGCCTGGATGAACACAAACACACCTGACACCATAGAACTTCCCAGGTCTCTACCCTCAGTGTCAATCTGTCTGTCCACTATCAGGTCTGAAATTGGGTTTTGAGTTCTAATAATCATTCTAACGTGTTCTTTTCAAAGGTCATGTCAACGCTTTAAAGTCAGCGGGCAATTGGTAAATGTGTAAAAAAAAAAAAGTATTTATTAACGAATAACAAAGGTGTGTTTACTTCTCATGTCCTCATCCGATGTTGTATCAGCAACAGTTTCACACAAACGCAGTTTCCACAAAAAGCATCTTATTGGTCATTCTTACCTCTCTGCTCGAGAACCGATCGATCCTCCCGAATGAAGACGTCACACTGGTCCACATCTCCTCTCTGGATACTCTCCAATATGTCTCCGCCACCGAGGGCTGAGCAGGAAGGCACCGGGAACATTTCTACCGTCGGATGTCAGCGCACCGGAAACAAAGTCAGCTTGTCACAAGAACCATTTCCTCGTCTTCCTGGGACGGGGGGGG
>CAAKHB010007408.1:242277-252548 GCA_901007665.1 Aeoliscus strigatus | reverse complement strand
GGGGGGGGGGGCACGGCTCATCTCAACGGGGTTTCTGCTTTGTGTTGAATTGATGGGGACCGGACACGCCCTGGACACGTGATTGGCTACCGACGCGCACATGACCAGTGATGTCATCGACGTCGACGCAGCACGTCGTAAATGGCCTTAAACAGCCACCAGGGGGCGCAGGCAGACTTCTGCTCAGTCCTGAGGTCCTTAATGATTTCATCCGGATCGCTATGAGACGGGAGTGAAACATACGACACACCAATATTCTAGACATTACGGTCCCGGCGGTACGTTTGACGTGGTTACAGCGACCTGTGCGTGACCCGGATATTGTATTAGTCAGACACTGTCAGTAATTATAATGAAATTTAACAAGCATCTAAAGTATCATCCAAGTTAGTTCTCGTCTGATTTTAGAAAATGTCTTTTTTGAACCACTGCACAGACCTCGTTGCTGTTGACATTCATCCTGAATTCAGGAATTTAGAAACTCAGATGTCATTGAACATTTCTAAAGAATCATTTCATTCGTTCTTCACATTCCTGAGATAAGTGCTTGCACGCGTTTACCATAATATCTAGTATACGCAGGCAGATTCAAACCACGTGGTTTCCTGTGGTCTCGTTTGACCACGTGAATGCCCAATGGGTGCAAAGAATGTTCAGGTGGAGGGAAAGAAAGCTCCTGAGTGTTCTACGTGTGCTTCTGGTGACCAGCACCGTGTTGTTGTTGTATGGAGGTGTTATCCAGGTGTTTCGAAGTTTTCCAAGGTTAACTTTTCAGAGGAGGTAAAACTGTAATGAGCAGCAATCGATGGGAGGGAGGGAAAGCGCCAGAAATGAGTTTCAGTCATCCTTGTGTTTCTCTTTGAGGCGGTTTTCCTTCATTTTCACACCGGCCGAGAATATTTTTTAGCTGGTCACATGCCACAAGATGGCGCTGTTGACACACTGGAGAGGTTATTTGTTCACACTCCCAGGGGTTCTTGTGAATAATACGAGACAAAAACACACCAGGGATGTCAGTCCCACATGGGCTCGGGGCTGTAGGCTGAGACAATGGATCATTTATTGAAGAATCCTTTAAAAATCTGCTTCTCCACTGGCACTCATAGTTCCCTTTGATTCTGTTCTTTTTTCCCCTTTAAATCCACCTATGCACCATTGAAACCATTAAATCAGGATCCAGTATTAGGTGGCAAATTATTACAGACTTTATTTGTCTATTTTAACAACATGGTTAAAGAAAGAAAGAAAATATTTCATTGCCATCGTGCAAACTGGTTCACAGATGTCCACTCATTTCGATGTTTCACTTTGGATAAGATGCGGTGAATCATGGGTTCCTCTGTCATGCACCCCCACCACCAGCCTGGCCTGACACGGCTATAAAAAGCCAAGTGACACTTTGTGGAGCTGCCGTGGGAGGGCCCCATGCAACCAGCTCGACAGCACTTTTTCACTTCTGCTTCTGTAAGGAAATAAGAAGAGCACATGACCTGGGCCAGCTGATGTGAGTTGCTGCGCTTGTTCAAAGTTCAGCCTGCTTGGCCGGCGCAGATTAGTGAGCGGTGGGTGGTGTTTCACAAGGGTCTGTGCAGTACAGTGGGTGCTTGTCATGTCTTCACAAGTCTCTGCGTGTCATCCCTCCTGACATGGGAAATAGGAGAAGCAGAAAAACACAACCCAGCTTCCAGCGTCTGCAGGCTTCCGAATGGATCTCACACGACCACAGGTAAGAACAACAGAGCTGAGTGTGTGTGTGTGTGTGTGTGTGTGTGTGTTTGTGTGTGTGCTGCATGGATTACTTCACAGATTCCAGGCAGGGGAGGTGGCACTGTACTTCTGCTGATGTGTGTATTTAGATGTGTGTTTTCCATATCACCCAGAAGAGGAGCATTTGAGTAGCTCCTGTGCACTTGGAGCACTGCTCTCACACGCTCATGTGAAAGTTTACACAGACCCAAAAGCACACACAAACACACATACAATCAAAGTTCTTCTTGCTCTGGTTTATCAGGTTTATCAAAACCATTGTCTGCAAACAGACAGCAGGCTGACTAACAATCCAACAAGGAGGAAATACAGTGGGAATGTCCAGGTTCTCAGAATGACACAAATGCTTTGAGAGCAGCACTCTCACGCTCTGGAATTTCACCCTCTCTTTACACACAAGTACACGATCGATGGCAATGTTGTGTGTGTTCTTGAGTAGGATTACACCAAAACTTCCTGATTGAATCTCACCGCCATACATGTGGCGAGGTGCCGAGGAGAAGCGATTATATTACACAGCAAATGATGTCAATTCGGAGAACAATCATCATCCATGTTTTATTGGAAAAATGTGATACTGACTAATAGGCACTGTATTTCCAAACCACTATGGTCACTGAGAAGAATAGAACCCTATTGCTGTTGGTAAATTCAGTCCACAGGATGTGTGCAAATCTAATGTGGATAATTAGTTCAGAAATGTCATGCTGATCCACCTGGTGGAGTTTTAGGGCAGATAATGAGTGAGTGACACATGACTGCATGGTGTGTGTGTGTGTGTGTGTGTGTGTGTGGAGGGGGTGATCTTAGAACAAGGAAGAGGAACAAATCAGGGAAATGTGATTTAAAAGTTGAATCAAGTGCTCCTTATCTGAACATGCGGAACACCATGTGGATTGTCATTCACTTCCCTGTCCTCCTTCCTCCAGGACCAGTCGGCGAATGGGGAGAGGATCAATAAAGAAACCGGAGAGCTGAGTGCTTCAGGGGAGTTATCGGTCTCTGTGGAGGGCTCCTGTCGGGACCCTCGGCCCCCACACGTGCTCAGAGAACAGCTGAAGGAGCTGGGCGTCCTCACAGAGACTGAGCAGCGAGAGCAGCAGCTCGTCAAAGTCTTACCTCTGTACATACAGGTACGGACCTGAGCGTCTGACTGACCTGCCATATTGACTGCTGGGTCTCAGTCCTGAATAATGTGCCCACTCGGCATAAATGAGAATCCGAGAGTCATTTGTTAATTCAATGCAAATCCAAAGTACCTTTGTTTGTCCCGGGGGGATTCAAAGGCGCGTGGCTGGTTTACCACACAAAACAAAACAGATCAAAATGAATAAGGATGAACACGTCTATGTGCTACAAAATGCTGTAGATGCTACAGCAGCTTTGTTCATGATCAAAGCTGAAGAGGTTGGAGGCTGAAGACGTTGAGTTGGTTCAGTGTGGGCGACCTGAGGCTCAAAGGAGTGAGCTTGTGATCAGAGGGTCATCAGCTGCATCACTGGACCAGCAGGATGAATGTGGGCTGGGGAGGAAGCAGCCACCCTGCCACCACCCCCCCCACACACACACACACACACATACACACATACAGGCACACTACCTCGGGAGGAGGGAGGGGGGAGGAGGGTGATTAATCATGCATGCAGGAGCTTTGAAGTGTGTTAATCAATCAATGAAGCAACATCGGTTTCTCTTTTCATCTTGTTGTTTCTGTTCGTCTTGTTATGTTTAAAATCGAAGCAAGTTTATTCATAGTTACACTGAGCTGCTAACCTTGCTTCGTCGCTCTGGACAATATGATCACAAAGGTCCTGAGGAGCTGTTCTGTGGTCAGTGTTTGTATCCCTGATAAACTCTGTGCTCCACTGTCCCATGATTTACAGCAGTCACTGGAAGTAAGTGTGTGTGTGTGTGTGTGTGTGTGTGTGTGTGTGTGTTTAACACCACTGAAGGCTCTCCAAGCTACAGAGAGCACGTCATAGCTATTTAAAGTGTGTGTGTATGTGTATGTGCAAACCTCATGACCAGAGATTTATTCAGAACGTGGAGCTTTATTTGAGAACAACCGACTCAGTGAAGTGTGATCTCCTCATATGGACTGAACAGAGCACATGGGACCCTGGGCGTTTGTTATTCATAATGTGCAGTAGTCAGAGCAGTTTATCACTTGTAACGTGCACAGCTTTCAACAAATGTGCTGGTATGCTGATAATTGTAGTTTTCAATGTCTCTGTGATGTTTAGATTTGACTTTTTGTCATACTTTGGCTCGTTTGGCCAAGTTTTCAGTGACTCTGCTCTCCGATGACAGGTGTGCCAGGGAGGCGACAGACTCGACGAGTTGGACCTAAAAGGACTCGCCGCTCTCACAGCCGACGTTGTCATCTACAACATCCACAAGAGACTGTCAGACAGACCTGCAGGTAAGAACAGGCCGTGGGAGCGCACGTGGACCACGCCAGGTAAAGTTTAGGTACTTTCTACTGCGTCTGTTTACTTCTGCTTTCTGCAGCAAATGTAGTTGATTTCTCAGTTTCAGTTTTTGAATTTGTCACTTTTAGATGAACAAAGTGTCTGTCTCTCTATCTAGTTTTTGAAAAGTCAAAGGAGATGTACTCTGTTACTGTTATTGGTGCCTTTCAGCGCTGTCGTCTGATTGAATGCTGTTGTTTGTTTACACGGACCACAGAAACGTCCCTCTACTGTCTTGGCTCAGGACGTAGCTGGTCTTTTGTAGTTTAAAGTCACACTCAGCAGTGTTACGTTGCTTTACCGGGGCGTGAAAAACACACAATGCAAATCTTGTTTCTGGAAATAGAAAGGACTGAGCTCAAATGATCCGGTTTTACACTTTGATTCAAACTATTTCTGTGCCTGTTGGAGAACAGACAACTGCAGCGTTCTTTCTCAGTGCGATATTGTCTTCTCTGTGTTTTAGAGAACGCTCGTGATGAGGTGGTGAAGTTCTTCCAGAGGCATGATGGGGAGCAGACAAACTGTGAAGCAGGAGAGCTTCCAGGTCGGCTGCTCTTGAAGTCGCTGTTTCTGCTGACAGCTGAAAGCTCAGTAAGTTCACTTGAGCAGCGTTCTTACATTTCCATCATTCACATAACACAGGCTCATGTAAAGTCCCTGAATGTCACAATTAAAAAAAATATTAACAAATCTTTGAGGTACTACTCAAACAAATTGCCAACATCTGCAAAAAGTTTTTTATTTATCAGTAATATTCCCTCTCCTCTTTTGTATTCTGGCTCTTTTTTGTTTGTTTACAGGATATATTGTCGTGTATAAACCCAGGACTTCCTGCTGCTCTCGTGAAGTGCTTGTACCTGCTTGTGTGCATTCCAGCCAGAGAGAACTTCACCGTTGAAGAGACTTTTCAGGAGCAGCTGACGCAGGTGAGTGGAACTGGACTCTTCCTCTATCCTCCTCTCCTCACCTCTCCTGTCTGCTTGTATTTGGGGACCTCGCTGACCTTTGCCCCGTTGTTTCAGGTTCTCCTACAGCTCTGTCGGCAGCCCGTCAGCGTGGAGAGGCTGGTGGAGACTCAGGAGCTGCAGTGTCTGATCATCGGCCTCACCTCATTGTGGGACCAGACCAGCGTCTCATGGCGGCATCAGGCCTCCCGTGTCCTCAAAGCGGTATCCGCTGCAGCAACAAGCAACACGGTTCCAAGCTTGTTAGGTGACGTAACTGTTCAGTAGTTGAATCAAGAGCATGTCTGATGAGCTGAATGTTTTTCTTCCTAGTTGAAATTGTGGATCAGTCACCAGTGAATAATTATATTTCTTTCATGTGCACAGATATTTTTACTCTTGTAACAGGTTGATGAAACACATGACCGTCTCTGTCTTTCATCAGCACAAATAATCCATTTTAAACTTTCTTGTACTCAAGCATTTATTTTTATTTGATTTGGATGACAGTATAATTAATTAACCATGATTCAATCTGGTAACAAGCATCCAACCCCCATTGGACATAAACTTCCAAAAATATGTCCAGTCTGGAAAATAATTGATTTTTAATGCAACATTTAATCACTGAATCTTTAGAATCAGGTTATTTTTTCCACACAAAGCATCTAGTGACCATTCTGGTCATCTGCTTCTCTGTCTCTAGGCAAGAACTGTGTGCGCATCTGCATCCAGAACCTGTTGAACATCAGCGCTGACGTCTCTGGACCGCTGCTTGCTGAGGTGGCTGTGGCCGTGTTCAGCTTCATCAGGGACACGTATCCCCTCAATCCGGCCCTGTTCGCCGAGTTCGATGGCAACGATGGCTACAAGGCGCTGGAGAACATTCTTAAACGGTGAGAAACACACATGAACTTAAAGTTTGTCATCGCTTTAAGAGAGTAAAGGCAGAAGTTAAATGCTAAATACAACATACAGCCTGACTAATTCATTCTAAGATTGTGATTTTTCACTTCTTTGTTTTTTTTCGATTCCAAAGCTGTGAAGACGGAGTGACTGTGGATCAGTTCCAGCCCGTGGAGGAGCTGCTGGCTCTCATCGCCTCTTTCACCCTGCTTGGAAAAGCGGAGCTGAAAGTGGCTCTTTGTGTCATTAACCCCCAACCGCCCGGCTTCAAGTTTGAGCCACCACTCCCCAGAGGTAGGTCCAGTCCTCCGTTGCTCTGCGGCCTTCATGTAAACCACCCAAACTGCACACCTTGACTCCCCGCTGCTCCCACCTGAACCCCGCTGTGGCGCGCAGCATCCATCAGCTTAACAGGAAGCTGAGGTGATTATGTCTGGAATGATGAAGAGGAGGCCCCCTCTGTAACTCTGTTAGGATGCCCCACATCCATTCACCGCTGGCCTGCTGCAACTAGACATCTATCATAGATGCATACACACCTCAATCCTACAGACATAAACACACACACACACACACTGCTCCTCAAACACACACACTAAGCAGCCATCTATCACACCAAGGAGTTGATATCTTTCCAGCAGAAGGATGTTTTGTGATCTCATTTGGTTCTGATGCACTTTTGTGTGAATGAATCTTATTACTAACCAGGTACACACACACACACACACACACACACACACACACACTTTTGTGCTTCCAAATTTCAAAACTTGCCTATAAATATTTTGGCAATGTGGCAAACAAACTCTATTAAGGCTGATCAAGCTGTACATCTCTGCATTCGTGCACGTGATGTTGTTTGTTTTCAATCTATCTATGTTCATGTAACTTGATTTGTTGTAACATGTTTGCTGTTAAAGGTTTTATGTGACTTATTTTTTTTGTTCTTATGAAACGGACTGTCAAATCTGATTCATTGAACTAGAATTCACAACATTAAAATTGACCTCAGTTTGTTTTACAGCATCTTGTGTCCTTTACATACACTTCAAAGTATTTTTTTTTTTTTTTTTTTGCAACACTACAATTTAGGAGGGAAAAGGACACAAGGGTTTTGCCCAATTGAGTCTGATGGCTGCATGCGAATGAATCAATTAATGCATGATTCTTACTGAACAACTAGCAAAGCCAAGGTTACTTAATCATTACTGTCTAAATAAAACTAAATTCGACTTGTTCAGAGAAGTTGGAACTGTCTTTGACAAGTGAACGCGTGTTCCGTTCCTCTGACTTCCGTTTGTCTTTAGGTTCGGCGGTGAAGAACCTTCCTGCCTTCCACCTGCTGCAGACCTCCCTGCTGCGTTCCCAGGATTCTCTGCTGTGCTGTCAAATCCTGCGAACCCTTCACACCATATGGGACAGAGACCAGACAAATTTCTTCCTCTTGGAGTGGACGGTGCAGACGATGGCCCAGCTGGCAGCGTGTGTGCGGAGTAAACCGGCACCGGTCCAATTGCTTTTCTTCTCCATGCTGGAGATGGTACGACCGTTCGCTTCAAGTCCGAGTGTGTGTGTTGGCTCTGAGTTGAATGCTGCGTTTTGCACAGGTAATATTCAGGTTAAACTACATCCCCCATGAGACGTTGCGGGTGGTGCTGGGTGTGCTGAAGCAGGGCTGGTCTGGGAGACTGGCTGCTGGGGCGGCTGGAACGGACTTTGGATTGGCGGCGCTCAAATGTTTCCACAGGTATCTGCTGGTATCTGTAACGTACTATTACTGTTGATGCTCATCAGTATTATCTCAGTTGACAACATCACTTTTCTGTTGTAAATATAAATTATGTTGTACTGCCTTGTAAGCCATGATCATTTTGAACATTATACATCTGTATAGTTAGAAACCACTGAGTCATTATTTCCTCTATCTGTGCTGAGTAAGGTCTTTCTCGTCTGTTGTGCAGGATGATGGTGCACAGTAGTTTGTTGACGGAGGTGCTGAGTGACTCGGGTCTGCTGGAGCTGCTGCTCGGGGACCTTCGCAGGAGAGCCAAGATCCTCAGGAAGGCAGGAGTCGTCTCTGCTCCTCAATTAAGTACAAGTGAAATTATTTTCTTCGACCTCCAACAAGTGCACACACACAGAGATAAGACGTGAATGTTTGTGCAGTTAAACATCACCTGTTTTATTTAGATTCACAGCAGCCGTCCAGTGTGGAGGACACCGAGCGACTGCTCACGACCTTCATGCTCCAAGTTGTGTCCGTCCTCACATTGCGCTCCATCAAAAACACAGGTACAGTACAGCAATAAAGGTCAGTGTGTCACAGCAGCCCAATGTACCTCAACACCCCCCCCCCACACCATATTCTAAAGTGGACTGAATATATGGCAGAAATGATGCTGGTGAGAATAAATAACGATGGGGAGGAAAAAAAAGGAGGAATAAACATAAACAAATATAACAAAACAAAACAAAAACACAGGTACATACACTGAAAGGAAATGAAGAATCAGGTAGAATACAAATCTGTATTATTTCTTTTTAGGTCTATATCACAATAACGCTGGAAACTCTTGTGTTTCCAGTGTTGTGTTTTACTAATGTAATGTACATACATTACACAAAGGTACAACTCAGGATTAAAGAGTAGGTAGGTAGTTTTTAAACATATCATGTGTGTTTTAGTTGCGGTGCGGGAACTTGGGATGGTTCCCTACATAAAGATCTTCTTGGATGAAGAACGGTATCGACGTCCCACTCTGAGCATCCTGGAGCAGCTGGCTGAGATCAACCCCGATGAGTTCATGAGCACGACCATCGGTGCCCTCTGCTCCTCCACGCAACAGGAACTCTCTCTGAAGCGGGATCTCTTACAGGTACACACCCACCCACGCACACACACCCATCCAATCATAACAAATCTTAATGCACTTAGAACATAATAAGCTTGTGAATTTATTTTCTTAACATGTGGGACCCTGATGACATTACAGACAAATGCAGATTGATTTGCTAAACCAGGTTTAGCCGGACCGATTCGATTAGGCCGGCAGCATTGTGCTGTGGCGCTCTGAACATTACGGCCTCTATGAGATCAGTGAATGGGACGGAGATGTGATTAAGTCTAACTGTGTTACACACCTACTGTATGAGTCCATTTTTATAGACGGCAGAAACAGACGCACTTGCAGATATTGTTGTGTATTCAGCGTGTGTGTGTGTGTTGTGTGTGTGTGAAGCTGGAGCCTGTAAGTGTGTGTGTGTTCTTAACGTGGTTAACGCAGGTGGCAATCCGATTGGCTCCGACCAGGGTTGGCAAGTGTTGAGAGCTATTGTGATTACTCCAGTTTCACTTAATCACATTTGGTCCTGCGTGGGGCCTCACACATTAGCTACCTGATGGATTAGCTCTCTAAATTGAATAATGCTAATGTGATTTTGTTGACCTCCAAAAACTATTTACCAGAAATGATTTATGATATATCTATCGGCTTCATCTATTTTTCATCCCAGTGTTTTAATTGACTGGAGAGCAGCGATTCTGATCTCAGCTGGGTGTCTTTCTCAAAACATTTTCACTGAGGTTAGTTAACAAGTGTAACTGACAGAATGGGACCCACTGGAATGATTCGTCCGTGTGTCAGTCTGTGCTGAAGGTGCTGGAGACTCAGAACCGCTGGGATGCGTTCAGACGAGCCGGCGGCTTCACTGGACTTCTTTCTCTGGTGATGGACATGGAGGGCGCTCTGTCCGACCCCCCCGCAGGAGACGTGTGGAGCTCCCTCGGACACCAACCGCTGCTGGACCTCCTGCTGCTCGCGCTGCACATCCTGGCCTCGGCTGTGCACCTACACACGGTGAATGCGCACCACTTTGAGAGCGGGGGCTTTTATGAAAAGCTGGCCGAGGCTCTGCTCCAGCTGGGCTGCTTCCACGCTCCTGACAAGGAGACGTGGGGTGGAGAAGAGGCTGCAGAGAACAGACAGTCTCCAGGAAAAAGCTTCCAGCAGTTTGTTGAGTTTGCAGACGCCGGTCCCTCGTCCGATCTGCCCGTCACGCTTTGCACGTGCGTCAGGCTTCTCTCCTATCTTGACCAGTTTGCCACAGGGACATACTCTCCTCTGCAGCTCACCCTCGGGCCGGAACCTGAGAACGGGTGTGAGGGAGAGAGACCGACTGG
>CAAKHB010007408.1:194120-242257 GCA_901007665.1 Aeoliscus strigatus | reverse complement strand
TTCCACGCTCCTGACAAGGAGACGTGGGGTGGAGAAGAGGCTGCAGAGAACAGACAGTCTCCAGGAAAAAGCTTCCAGCAGTTTGTTGAGTTTGCAGACGCCGGTCCCTCGTCTCACTCTGCCCAGTCCGATCTGCCCGTCACGCTTCGCACGTGCGTCAGGCTTCTCTCCTATCTTGACCAGTTTGCCACAGGGACATACTCTCCTCTGCAGCTCACCCTCGGGCCGGAACCTGAGAACGGGTGTGAGGGAGAGAGACCGACTGGGTCAGCGGGGCCTGAGGGGGTTTATTCAACATCACCTCCCGTCCACTGGACATCCGGCCATCAGTCGGTGGAGGAGACACGTGGAAGATCAAGAACCAAAGGAGCCAGCGTATCGTCGGTCTGCTCCGAGTCTCAGTACGGGTGGACGCAAACTCTAATAACTAGTGATATGATGGGTCTGTGTGGAGAATGAGAATGTAATAAGGGATTTTTTCCTCTTTGTTGTAATAGATTCACCTGTGATCATGTTATTCTTCACCCAGGAGCGCTTCGGGTCATCATGACCCTCCTTCCATCAGTGTTCACTCCCCAGGACCCTCAGGTACTTTCACTGTCGCGGAACATCAGACTCCAGTATGAGACATTTACTCCAAAGGAATTTTTCTTCCAGCTCTCGTTGGAGGTCCAGTTGTCACTGGCACACCACGTTCAGTCAGTGGTGAAATCTGAGCGGAACCGCCAGATAATGTGTGAGGGAGGGCTGATCTCCACCCTGCTGGCTCAGTGTCGCAGCATCCTGCTCGTGAAGAACCACCCGTTACATCTGCCTGTTACTCGTACCCTGGAGAAACTGGCCTCCCAGGCCATCACGCAGTCAGACTTCAGGTCAGACATGTTCTGTCTCTGAGGCCCAGATGACGTTCTGCCTCCTCATTAAGTTCGACTCTGATATGTCTGTAACTCGCCCTCCTCAGGAAGTTCCTGTGTTTAGGAGACCCTCTGATGTGTTCGGTGGACAAAGCATCAGAACTACACTGTCACCCAGGCGCCAAAGTTAACGGTAAAAACCTGTTTATTTTCTCACGTTTCTTTCACAAAATCTTCTTGATTTTTGATTTAACATCAGTCTTGTTGGCAGGAGACAGCGGACAAGCAGAGTCGTCAGCACAGACACTGAAACGGAGCTTCAGCCTGTTGAAATCGACATCTCGGAATGAATCTTCCACTGGTTCAACACTTCCTGTGCACCACATCATCAGTCTGGTGTCCATGACATCACCGCGCACGTTCAGACCGCACCGCCTCTCCTCCTCGCCCGCCTTCGTGGAGTTTGACATGAGTGAGAGTGGACACGGGTCAGTCGCTATTCATTTGCCTGCTCTTGTTTTATTTTATTTCATTTTGGTCATTTATAATTTTTTTCATAAGACTTTCAGTCACTTTTTCAACGCTCTGACACTGTGCTGTGCAGCTGTCTGTTCCTGCCCTCGCTGGCCACGGTGAAAGGTGTTGCAGCGGATTTGATATCAATGGGTGGAGTAGGTGGAGGTAGGAGATCAAAAAGTTGAATAATTGCGTAGATGGAAATAACTGTGAATGACCTGTGTGGTCGTCTCCCTCTCACCCGTCACCCAGACTGCCGGGGTTTTCCTCCCGCAGCCGGTCTGTCCTTCTCCTGCTGGTTCCAGATCAATAGGTTCAGTTCTGCGTGTGACATCCACCCGATCCGACTGCTGACAGTCGTTCGCCACATGTCCCGCACCGAGCAGCAGTATGTCTGTCTGTCCATCTCCTTCTCAGCCTACGACGGCTGTCTGGTCATCTCCACGGAGGAGGAGGCCTTCACCTACCTGGGTAACGGGGACAAACGGCTCTCCACGAATACACTGGCCTGTTTCAGCTCCCGTCATCCACACAGATCGACTCAGTCCCTCTTCTTATCTGTTGAGCAGATATGTTGGAGCCGGAGGTCGGCACCCCAACGTCTTTGCCCACCACGCTGAGGTTTCGCTGCTCCAGCATGTTGGTTCCAGGTCAGTGGCACCATCTGGTTGTGGTCATGGCCAAAGATGTGAAGAAGAGCTGCCTGGCCTCAGCCTACTTCAACGGCAAAGCTGTGGGGACGGGGAAGGTATGACGAGGACGACGGTCCGTTCGTGTGTGTAACAGCAACCAGGTGACGTGTGTGTGTGTGTGTGTGTGTGTCTTCCATCAGATGAAGTACATTCAGCCGTTCCCCGGCCAGTACGTCTCCATGGACCCCACGGCTGTGATTGACGTGTATGGTCTGATTGGTACGCCAGCTGTCTGGAAGGAGCATGCTGCTCTGGTGTGGCGTGTCGGCCCGTCGTACCTGCTGGAAGAGGCTCTGAGCCTGGAGGCCGTGGCTGTCATGTACAGTCAAGGCACCGCCTACATGGGCAACTTCCTGGCTCTGCACAGCACAGGTGAGTCCCAAACACATACGTCAGCGTCCAGTGTCCAGGAATTTCTGTTTCAACTCCACCTCATACCTGTTTTTCTGTTTCTTTTCTCTCCAGGCCACAATCCAGAGTCTCTCCCCGTCAGGCTCGTCCCGGAGGAGAGGATCTCATTCGGCATCAACGCAGCCATTTCTACATTAACAACGGTCGCGCAGATCCGCGAAGATTACAACGAGGTGGACTGTAGGCTGATTGCTAAAGAGGTACGGTCAGACCTGGGCTGAACCTGTGTTTGTGTACGTGCAGCTGTCACTGTGTCTCATTCCAGATGGGGATCACGTCTCGAGATCAATCCACACCAGTTTTCCTGGCTCGTAACATCAGCCAGCACCTGAATGGCACCGCTCGCACCATAGGAGCCGTTCTGATTGGACGATTCGGTGAATTGAATTTAGTTTCTGGAGTTTAATTCGCAGGTTAGTGATTCCAGCAGCGTTGATGGACTCTTTCTTCCAGGAGTGCGTTCATTTACTCCCAGCAGCGCCGCCAGCGCTTTCCTCTACGTCGGGGGGCCGGCAGTCGCTCTCAGTCTGGTTGCGATGGCACCAGATGATAGCTCTGTGTACGCGGCGGTCAAAGTTCTTCTCTCCGTGCTGGAGACCAACTCCGGCATGCAGCAGGAAATGAACCGCATGGATGGATACAAGGTCTGTTGAATCTAAAAAACACATTTCAACATCTCAGTGCTGTGACCTGCTCATAAATTGGATGTGTTCTCCTCTCAGCTGCTGGCGTTCCTGCTGAAGATGAAGAGTCACCTGGTGAGCCACAGAACCTTCCAGTTGATCCTGTACGCTGCCAGCTTAGTGGAGCTGAGCTCCGATCGCCTGCAGGACACAGCAGCTTTCCAGGCTCTGCTGTCCGACCTGGAGGTGAGTTATCGGTGAAAGAGTACTTGTTCTGATGAGTCAGGGTTTTCAAAGTGTGACGAGGGCAAAATCGACCAAACTGTGTTTATTACAGCTAAATATGTACAATATGTAGCTGTGTTTTCAAATGTATGGCAACAGACATTTTGACGTATCTTTAGTTAATTTAAACAGCAGTATGTCATATGTGTCTGTTGAATCAAAATATTATGCCAGGAAGCTCATCATTGATCACAAAATGTCTTAGAATGAATGTCTACTGTTGATCTGAAATATCTTCCACCTCTGATTCTTAATTTTTTGTTATGAAACACACACACTGCGTTGCTGACATGGCATTAAATGACATCACCCACTCACTCCACAGATCATTCCATTCATTTGAATGTTTTCAGGTGTGGAAGAACACGTCAGACAATCTGGATCTTTCCGTTCTGAACCACTATGCAGAGATGCTGGCGCCGTCGAGGTAACTCCCGCCCCTCAGCAGCCTGTTAGCAGACAGCAAAGAACATCTGGCAGCTTTCAATCTCATATAAAGTCACATGGCAACAAGTTGTCACGCTCTGAAATAAAGCGACTCTTGTTCAGATCAACAGCTGTTATCAACATCACGAGAAGGTACAACAGTGATGAGGGCAGAGAATGTTGACTGGAAGCAGTGAGGGAGGCTGAAGAGACCAGCGTGACTGATTGTGTGTGTGTGTGTGACCGGCTGAATCTGATTTCCTGTCCGTGGGAACGGACGGCGATTGATCTTCGTACTGTCGCTGTCTGTGTCCTCAGGAATGACGGCAGGATCCCAGCGCTCCTGCACCGTATGGGCCTGTTACCAACGCTCCTGTTTGAGCTCTGTGCGTCCACTGTAACTGTGCCAAAGGTTAAAATCATTTCTTGTGTCATCACACGTCTCCTGAAAGCTCGACTCACCTCTCTGGACATACGCAGGTACAGTCTGAAAGTAGGATGGAATATTCAATACCAGATATTTTACAAAACTTCTGCAGCTCCAAATTTGACAGATTATGTTGCTCTGTAATTTGTAAATGCCCCTACGCTCATTTTACTCATCGACATTTGAAATGTGTTGTCATGTATTGATTTATATCTAGTATGTATGTTTTCAGGCTCGGGCTCTTCCTGGTCTACACACTCCCTCCTCTCAGTGACGGAACTGAATGCGGCGGTGACGGTGATCTCTCTCAGGAAATCTCAGGTTTGCGTTTGTGTCCTCATCATGTTTCCTCCTGCATGACTCAGTGTCCGTGTCTGTCTCTGTGCTGTAGCTCATGATTCCGGTCCTGCGAGCCTTGTCTGCGTCCGCAACCAGCTCCTGCTTGCTCTTTGTGAGCTCCTCAGCTCCGACGGCCTTCTGATGACTGAGTGAGTGCTTGGCGTCGCTTAGGAAACCATTGTCCCACAATGTGACGGCAGACATGAGCCGAGTCGTGTTCTTCTCCAGTCAGCAGAAGGTGGTGTTGGAGGCGCTGGGCAGTGACTGGTTCCTCCTCTTCCTCAAGCCTCAACTTCACCCCTCCACCTTGAAACTGGGACTCGTCCTGCTCACGTACTTCCTGTCCGGTCCCAAGCTGCAGAGTTCCTTCAGAGAGGGGGTGCTCCCGGGAACCCTGATAGAGGGCATGGAGGAGCCCTTTGCACTCACAGGTACATGAAGTGTAATAGGAAAGTAAATGTATTCCCAGTTGTCATTCATTTTGATTCATGATGTTGGATAGAATGACAATTCAACATACAACTTGATTACATCGGCTGTTAGGAAATCAACTATGACTAACAAAGCTGTTCCCAGGTTACTACATTTACATTTTAGTGTCGTGTAACCATAGGAACCATCTGTCACTGTCAGAAAATTATTAGTAGTATTTGATATAATAATAGATATATACGTAAACATGTAGGAAACAATATCCTCAACACTTCATTTTATCACCTCGTCATCCTCAGTTATCACATTTGTTTCTCACTGCGCCTCCAGACAACCTTCGCGCCCACTCGTGGTCGTTTGAGTGTTCCAGCGCCTCGGCCCCGGGTTTTCCTGTTCTCCAGGGTCTGCTGGTCAGACACTGTCACCTGCCGCAGGTGTACGAAGCGCTCGCCGCTCTGCTGCTGGGGCAGAGGGCTGATCACACCGCAGCGGGAAAGGTGGGTCCTTTTTTCAGTTTGTCTGTAGTTTGCCTGTTCTGTGCCTATCTCCATTGTTTTCTCGTTGTTGACTATCTACAGCGGAATTTGGACGATGTCCTCCAGTCACTGGTCGACAGCCAGGAAGACGCACCTGCTCCTCAGCTCTGTGTGGAAGCTGCAACGATCCTACTGGAGCTGGTGAAAGTCATCATCACTCAAGTACATCACACAGCCTCATATGTTCTCGAGTTCCACAAATGAAATCTGTAGAATGTGTTTTGTTTGTTGATAATATAATAATCTTATCTCTTGATGCCAGCAGAGAACAGACTCAGACGCGTCATGGGAGTGGCAGATCCCGGCTAGTGTGATGCAGTTCTTTTGTTTACTTCATAACCTCCGACCCCGTGACCCCCTGTGGGCATCACCAGAGTTCCTCTTTGCTCTCGCTGCTGTTGTGTTCCCCTTGGGTGCGTCAGAGGTTTGTGTGGTTCTTGTGCTTAACCCCTGAGAACATTTCTGCTCTCTGGTCTTTACTCTCCATTTGTCCACCTCTGTCAGGGTGTGAGTGAGCTGTGTGCTGTGAGTGAAGATGAGGACGCTCTGAAGAGTCCCTCAGCCAGGAAACCTGTGTCCGACTTCATCCGTATCCTGCTGATGGACAGCCTTCTCAACACTCCCAACAGCAGCACACATCCTCTGGTGCTGCTGGCGGAGGTGAAGGAGCACATGAACTCATGAACGCTTACAGAACACACTGATTTTTGCGTAAACCTGCGTACACTGACATCATTATCAAACTGCTTCTGGAGGTTCCAGCTGCAGAGCTCTTCTTTCTCCACAAGATGCCGCTCTTTGCTCAGTTACAGAATAAATAATGCTGATGATTAAATATCTCAGGAAGTAGCAAGGAGCAAAAAAAGGCCATGAGATCTCGCTCATTTACACCTATACAACTGTATGATGTTTTCTGCAGCTCTGAATCAGTTTTTATAACCAATCCACTCTACAGTTCTGCCCAGATGCTGTGTCTCTGGAGCAGAGGCAGAGTTTCCACACTGAGCTGCTGCAGTTGATCATGGACATCATCCACATGCTGAGCCACGAGGAGGAGAACAACACTCATCTCACCTCACCAGGTGAAATGAACGTGCAGGTTCACCTGAACTTTTTGTTTTCTCTGCTCTCCACCTTCTGAAAGCGCCGCCGTTTCTTTTAGACTCCAAGAATGGGAGAGCTGAAGGACAGATGGGCACGCTGATGGAGAATGTGGTGCTCTTCAGCAAGATTCTGCTACAGAAACTTTACAGTGGAACTTTCACGGGGGATTGCAAGAGTCTGCTCAACTTCCTGGCTGATCAGATTGTGGTGGTGAGACGAACACACGGGGCTTGTAGAGATGCACTGAATGTTTGTTTCATAGTGAAGGCGCAGAATAAGAAGCTCATGGTTTCATAAGCAGAAAAACCTGTGTGCCTGTGTGTGTTTGTTTGTTTCTTTCACATTATTTCTTTGGGCAAGATTTGATTGACTGCAGAGAAAATAGCAACATTTCTCAACGATCCTTAATGGAGGTGAAACGACGTGAAAACAGTCATGAAACAGAAACTAAACTATAAATTTCTCTCATTTTGGTTACTATGTTGTACATACAGGGACACAGGGAGACTGAGTAAATAGCTGGTTGGTTGGTATGGTAAAAAAGGAAGTCAAATAGGTACAGAAAAAAATGCTTATTCTAAAAGTAGTAAGAACAAACTAAACATAAAAAATATAAAACAAATACATAATATAAAATAAAGTAGAAAACTGAATGTGGTATTCCCTCTTATACTCCGGTAACGGATCCGCTGCTGTGTGTTTCAGGCCCTGGAGAGAGGTCAAACTCAGAAAGAGAAGATGTTGTCTGCACTCTACTCCTGCATCAATAAAGTCCTGCTTTACTTCCTGTCTCGACCTCGACATTCCCGAGAGGAGAAGGAAAGCGTCATCAGGACTTTGCAAACTATCATGGAACGCTGGGATGTTATCATGGCAACCTACAATGCAAACGTCAACTTCATTACATGTCTCCTTCACTGCCTGTTGTTGATACGATCTGGCAGGTAAGAGCAGAAATAAACGGACCAGCATCTGATAGAACGTTTTTACAACGGGGACTCGATGGAACTTTATACAACCTGAACTTTTTTTTATCAGCTACCCTGAAGGTTTTGGATGTGTCGCAGCTAAAATACAAGAGTGGAAGAGCAAGCGCTTGCATCCACAAGACGTTGTCAACGGGACAGTTTCTCCCCCAGGTACGAGGACCAGCGTTTGTTTACAATCGTCTCTTTAGCTTTTCTCTAATCGTTTTCCTCCGGTGTTTCAGATTCAGACCGATTCAGTGAGTTGGTGTCCTTAGCAAAGGCCTGCTGGTCAAAGGTCATGGCGGAGCGGCAACAAACTCTGGAAGAAACGTTTAAGATCGAGATCTCAGCGAGCCACACGGCGGAGGAACGGCCCGTCAGCATGAGTGACATCAGCCCTCTGTGGGAGGAGACGGCACACAAAACCTGGCTGCTCCACACGGGTCAGCTGGAATTCCGCCGATAGCGTTGACGTCTGGCTGAATGTTACGTTCACTGTCCCAAATATTCCTTTTCAGAGGATCAGAAGAAGATGATGGCCTGTAGCTCTCAGAGGAAGTTTGACTTGATCAGCAGTGCGGTTCGCTCAGCCTTTGGACGAGCAGACAAAGAGGCAGTAACAGTGGAGGTACACGTCCTCTCTGCGCCTTCATACCGTTTCCTTCATGGTATCGCAACAACCATCCCAAAGTCACTGCTGTGTTTGTGCGCTGGGCCATCCAGCCCTGTGGGGGTGTTTGATTATTTCTTTAAATGGATTTGGATTATCACAGCTGATCGCCCCTCAGTGGGCATCGTAATTGATATCTGCCCGGCCTCATCCATGGGAACACACACGACAAACACACTGCTTGCTGCTGAAGGTTAAAGACACGTTTATTGTTGTTTTTACCCCCGAAACACGTGGCCCACATCATTAGTTCCCCCACAACACTTAAGACGTGGAGCCATCTGGAGCAGGGAGCGGGGACGTATTACTCAGGCACACAGGCATGAAATTACCGCATCTGTGTCTGTCTCGAGCCCACGATGTGTGTGCGTTCCTGTTTGTGCACGTCTCTTGCCCACAGAAATCAGGTTGGCAATTATAGCCGTAGCAATCTGATGAAAACATTATTCATTTGATGTTATTCTTTATCATATCAGTCTGTGACAGGCTATCAGACAAGGTGATGAATTGTTTTTCCCGTTGGAGAAGCAGGGAGAGGGAGGGATCTTCTCCCTCTCTGCAGTCAGGTTGGAGTGAACGTTCAGATCCTCAGTTACGGTCAGCAAGTGTCTATCCGCCCTCACAAAGAACTGAGCGAGTCAATAATTAAGTTCCGGATCATCAACTCGTGACCTTTATTCGGCGAGTCATGAGAGATGCTTGTGGGAATCTGGTTTACACTTCTCCATCCCTCCAGAGTTTAAAACTCTTGTGTAGGTGATGAATGAGAATGCAGAGCGTGATAGGCAGACGCTGTCCTCAAGTCAGGATTCAGCGCAGCTTCCAAAGATTTATTTCATCAGCAAATGCAGTCTCATAATCATATCTGTGTCCTCATATTATAAAGATAATTAACAGCACTAATGATCACGTTAAGTTCATTACACATTCCCTACCAGCCCAGAATGAAGTTGACATTATGTTGCCTTATCATCAAAGGTGGCGTATTGTTGGGAAGTCATTAAAATGGAAATGAGTGTGATGTTCTGATGTTAATTGCAGAGGGACGAGATGAGTTATGTATTTAATGCAGCATTTAAAAAGCCAATGAGGTTCCTATCTGCTAAATGGGGTAATTAATGCTATATATTACGTATGTTTGTCCAAATGAAGGAATGAAATTAGAGGATGACTTGCTGTTTATCTGTCACAACACGGCTCCAGTTCGCAAACTTCATTATTACTCTTTTCTGCCTGTAATATTTCTATAATCCCCCCTCACATTATTCCTTTATTTTCCTTTTCTGCACAACTTCTCATTTGGAGATGCAGTCAGTCATTGGAAGGCAATGTTCTCCAGAGGGCTCAAAGTCAAAGTTAGCCGTCAACTTTTCATGCATATTTATTCTGGAATTTCAGCAGGGGGGGGGGGTTCATCTCTTGTATAACAGATGTTTATTTAACTGTTCCTAATATCAGTGATAGTATTTGTGGACTTACACAGTCCCAAACCAGCTTATATGACCGAGTGTTGTGTAACACAACTGTCATCAGTTACATTACTGGAGACGTGTATAATTACATAATAATTACAGTTATGGAAGTTGAAATATGGAAATAGTCATTGCAATTTGAGTCCTATGTGAAGTTTTTGACAAACCTAGTCTATGTCCAATAACATCCTTTTTGTCCTGATTTAGGACGTGAACAAATGTAAACAGGAGTGTTTCGACGCTGCTGGAAGTTCACATTCAACATTTGAAATAATTGAGAACATTCATTCCACATTTATGAATCAATTCAAAGTATTTTGAAGAAGTCATTGAAACAGTTGCAGTAACACATTTTAACTGGTTGCAATTACAAGTTCCCCTGTAATTTCCAAGTATTTGGAGTAAGTAATTTCCAATTTCCAAGTAACTTTCCCGACCCTGAGTGTAAATAGGACCTGATCGCGTTGATTTAGTCGGTGAAGTATGTTTGCGGGGTCAGTGGTGAGGATGGACACATGTTGTTTCACTGGTCTCCCAGCGAGCGCCACTGTGATGACGAGCTTAATGAAGCAGTTAACAGGGAGAATACGATCCCAGCGTGTCTGCTGAACGCCAGCGTCCTGCAGTGTCAACACAGCTCTTTTTAGTTCAGCTTTTTCCCCTTTTCTCTTTTAATCGGCACATTCACGTACAATAAAGGTGCACACACACTTACCTCTCCTCGACTGTGGTGTGGCTCAGTGATATTAATGTTTATGCTAATTAGATCTCACCAACAAATGATTGCATTTCCAGACTGGCTTCTTGTACAATTGTTGCCACCAGCTTATTTTGCCCAGTGAATTCCATTTAGAACCAATGTAATTGTATGAATGTATTGTAATTACACGAGGAAACAACAATACCATTATGAATACACAATCTCTGTGAACATGGGTGTTGCCTGTGTACATTATGAGCTAAAAGAAGAAAGATTGCTGTGCTAGTTTCATTTGCAGCACTCAGGATCCTTTTTTTTTTCCCCCAGGCGTTCCTGTCGTACATGGAGTCCCATCGACAAAGAGGCCACTGCCTGTTCGACAATATGAGAGCAAACCACTCGCAGGTTTGACAGAGATCCTTCAACGTACTGAATCCAAAGCCTCAGCTGGATTAAATGTAATAATTCAGTTTAATTTTTTGCATCTACCTGTTGCCCTGCTGCTGCGGCCCAGGTACGAGCCAGTGAGTGGGAGTGTGTGAGCTCCAAGTGGCTGAACGTGGAGGCGGAGCTGCTGAGGGAGAGAGCCGTGTTTGGCCCGAGCCCCGGGGTGCTGCTGAGCCGCGACTGGGTGCAGGATGCTGCTGAAGGACCCAACCGAACTAGATTACGCATCCGCAGAAAGGCTCTGAGACAGTCCAAGAGGGTATTTTTGGGAATTACTCAAATGTAATGCAAAGAAAGGATGTCTGTCAACTGACCTTGTCTCGTAACAGGTTCTTGGAACTCTGTCTCTGGGTTTGAGGACCGGCATGTCTGAGGAAAGCAAAAGTAAAACTGAGGCTGATGCAGGTAAAGAACAGTTAGTTGCACATAGCTCAATGTTGTTGTAAGCTCAGCGGAACAATCCTCTTTTCTTTGTCAGAGCCTAAAATTTTGTGTGAAGTTGGTGCTGAGGCCAAAGAAGATGATGAGGACGGAGGACAGGATCATCTGACCTTCTTCCCCGTATTGAATGAGAATCCCGCTGACACTGAGGGACACACTGAGGGTCCGCCCAGCCCCTGCACACCAGAGCCCTGCTGCCATTCACAGGACTGCGCTGACATACGCATCATCCTGCAGAAGCTGCATCCAGGGGAGGAGGTACTGTAGCACCACAGGCATGTTGGCCAGCCGGTCAAACCCACAATCATAATTATCTGATGTAGACCGAGGGATTCCAGTCGCCCAGCGCTGCTATCAGGGTTTCATCTCTCCTCATTAGTGTAATGTTTTAATGTCCAGGCCCAGCTCAGCTCCTCTCATTCTTCTAGTGAGTTAGAAACAAAGGTGCTTGTTGACAAGGACTCTCATCGCTCCGGCAACCAGCCGCGGCTTTTAATGTTTCTGACAGAAGTATTAATAAAAACAGTAGGAGGCGATGCAAGCTGTCTTGCATCTGCTTAGTAAGTGTGTGATGTGCACACTTGTGTCCTGTTGTCTTACAGCGGTGCAGCGTGTGAGTCCTGCTGAGCATCTTGTCAAATGAACAGTCATTAGTTCTGAAAAATGCACACACACACATACACACACACACACACACACAGTAACTCACACATGGGCTGACATACACACACAGTAACACACAAAGGGAGACCCACGCATAATTAGCTTTCCAGCGCCAATAGTGTGATTATGACAGTAATGTGTGCGGGGAGAAATCAATGGTCTGACATTAGTCTCTCAGTCAATAAAGTCCTTCTTTTCTCTCCTTCTTCTCCCATCATCAGCTAAATCACCCTCAGACTGATAATGCCTATCTGTCCAGTGCACAGTACGGAGATAAGGAAACAAGTGCATTGTTATGTATTTAATGTTTGATAACAACAAATTTAGCATCTTCTTTTTTTTCTTCTAATTCGGAGCCATTATTCTGGCCTGTAGAGCCAATCTGCGCTAACTAATGGAAACAGAGCATCAGTGTATCCGACCATGTTGGTGTAGAATGTTGGTTGTTGCGACTCTGAAACGCTTTCACATGACAAGTGATATTATCCATCATACCATGTTGGCGTGTGCGCCGTCAGACACGAAGTTCTGATCACTTAGCAGGTTGCCTATTGTGTACATGGCAGTGATTAATTCTTCTAATAATGGCCGGGCAGGGCCGCCCTTCTCCTCCACGTGCGACTGTGTCTGGGGGGAGGCAGTCTGATTAGATTAGTATAAATTGTGAGGGGCCTGCGGGTACGTTAGGGCCCCATATGGTTTTCGGATGCCGTGTCCCAGAGGGTCTGCGGATGGGGGCCAACACCGGGAGACATCCAGGTGCACACACTCTCTGTGAAATGAGGGGAGACAATAGAATTAGCCACAAATTAGCACGATGCAGTTAGCATTGGCTACAACCAGCAGTGAAAGCAGCATGTGGGTCCACTTTGGAGCTGAATGGAGACAATTGACACAGCAGAGAAAGGGGCGGGGCCTTCTCCTCCCCATCAATCAGCTCTGATAATGAAGTGCTCAACTGTGTCTTTTTAATAATGATTCAAATATATGATTAAAATGATCAATCAAGTTGAGCCCAAAGTGCTGGCATTGCTGCCATGTCATGTCCTCGGAGAGAAACGTGCTGACGTGCACTCACAGGGGAACAAACCTGTCTCTCTCTCTGCATTTAGACCAAAGCAAAGATGTGTGTCGTGATGGTGAGTGGCCTCAGAGTGACCGAGGGGGTGCTCCTGTTTGGGAGGGAGAGTTTACTCCTGTGTGAGGGATTCACTCTCAGTCCTGCCGGAGACGTCTGTTGCAGGAAACACTTCCCCAGCAGGTGCGTCTCCGTGTTTCACGAGCAACATGACGACCGGTGCATGGAGCCTTGACTTTGTGTGAGTCTTTCTTTGATCTTGTCTCCGTCAGTGTGCGTGACTCCTTCCTTTCTACCATGCTGAGCAAAGAGCAGCTGCCAGCGAGCTGCAGACACTGGCGCTATGAGGACATCAAGGAGGCGCGCTTCATGCGTTTCCTTTTAGAGGTCAGCCATGTTCTCATCGTCTCCTCGCTGCATTTAGCCAGAAAATACTCAAACCGTTTTATGCTGAAGAAGACGTTTTGGTACAATAATGTAAACTGACCCAGATTTCATTTGCTTTCAGCAGCTTTCTGTTAGTTATTTTAGAGGAACTCAAACTATTTCAAGAGGAGTTTTAATGTGAATCTGAAGTCACAAATGTTACTGCCACCTTTAGGACAATGCCATTGAGGTCTTCATGAGAAATGGACACTCGGCGTTCTTGGTGTTCCTGAATAAAGACCATGTTTCTGCGTATAAAAGGTACAACACTTTTAGATACGAGAATCGTTGATCTTCAGAGGGAATTAGGTGAAAACATGAATCAGTAAAATCACTGTTAAATCTTGCAGGTTGTGCTCGGTGGTTTCGTCATTAAAAGGCCGAGGGGTCGCAGAGGTCATCGCCAACGCTAGGTAACGTTTCCTTCATTTCTTAACCTCCACGCATCCTCAACGACTTTAGCCACTGAGTTTGGCGTCACCAATCCCGAATACGTCCTTTGGCTTTTCTCCTCAGGCATGCCACTTCTTCGTCCTCTTCGTCTTTCTCTCTCTGCCTCCGCCTCTGCCTCCTTTATTCTCAGCTCTTCACATTTCTTATGACACCTGTCACAAAGGTTGCTCTTATGGACCAGGTACATGTCTCCCACCGGCTCCGATAGCGTTACCTTCTTTTCGACGTCCTCGTGAAGGTACCACCAGGGATTCCGTTTGATGTTAACCTGTATAATTTGCCGTAGCACCGTAACAAAGTGTGGCAGGTTGATGAACAGGTTATCGAACAGGCCTAACTCTTTGAGACTGACTAGAGACGCCATACTGGGAGGCAGCTCGTTCAGCTTGTTCATTCCCAGATTGAGACTCTTCAGGCAGGTAAGGGAACCCAGCGATTCGGGCAGACCTGCAGAGGTCAGGCAGTTGTTGGAGAGGTTGAGGTGAGTCAGTCCCACCAGATTCCCGATGGACTCTGGCACAGACTCCAGCTTGTTGCTGTGTAGATCCAGCCACTGGAGCGACGCCATGCTGCCGAGACCTTCCGGGAGTTTCTGTAGGTAGTTGCGACTGAGGTCCAACTCATCTATGTTGATCAGTTCGAGGAGACACTTTGGGAAGCTGGTTATACCCATGTTACTGAGCGTGAGTCTGCGCCGTCCGCTCGACGTTATCGTTATTGCATTAAGGGCAGCTTTGAGCGTCAACTTTGTCCCTTTGCTTCGCTTTTTTCTGCAACACACACACACACACACACACACACAGAATTACTTGCATAGATTTAAGGCTTTTAAAGCTTTCATGCTCCACCTCTGTGATAGCTGCCCCCAAGAGGCTGATTTACAATAATTTATCTAATCTACACCAACACAGCACGACACACTACACAGCACTACAGTAAATAAGGTGTGTGTGTGTGTGTGTGCGCGTGTGTGTGCGCGTGCGCGCACGTGTGCATCTTGAGACTGGTGTGATTTATTCAGATACAAAGGCTTATGTATGGCCCACGGCACAAGGCAGAGCATGCTCTCTGAGGAATAAAAGTGTGTGTGTGTGTGTGTGTGTGCGTGCGTGCGTGCATGCACATGTGTTGCAGTGCGTGCTCAGCCGGTATTGCCCATGGGGGTATTTAGGAGCACGACTCTCTAATTAAGGCTAATGCTGAGGAACAATAGGAGAGAGGCGACACTAGGTAATACAGCAAAAACAAATGAGTGCCGAAGCTCCCTCACTATTCATGTGATAGAGCTGCTTTTTCCCACTCTGTGTGTGTGCGTGTCTGTGTGTGTGTGTGTGTGTGTGTGTGTGTGTGTGTGTCACATCCTTGAGAACACTGATATACTTGAGTACTGTACTACACCAGTGTTCATGCTCAAAAAGTCAAATTAGGACTTTGATGAATGAGAAAGTGGAGTGTGATGATCTCCCCGTCAAAGAGAGCAGTGTGTGTGTGTGTGTCTGTGTGTGTGTGTGTTTGTGTTGGTGGCTGTGTTACACCCCAAGGCCCTCTCTCGCCTCATTCATCATCCTCAGGATGAGCGGGGTTATCCACTGGTGCTTGTTCCCATTATAACCTCCTATAGAAAACTACTGCATGAAATTATTGTCTGCAATTAGATAACACATACTGGGGCAAATGCAATGATTGATTTAGTGTAGTTTTACAAAATAATTTGGTCAGGAGTTATTGGACGAGGGAAGGAATTAGAAATTAGACACACTTCAAGTAGTTCCTGGTTAAATCCGTTTCCAGTTTTCTGTATTTATGTTATGAACGTAATGAAGAAAATGTACTCACCGCGATGACTTGGCCCCGGACATTTCTGCTTCTTGCCTCAACCTCGTGAGCCAAAAAAATGTAAAACACAGCTCACTTGTATTGTTATAACAGAGAAACAAGATATCAGATATATTTTCAAGAGGTTCAAGTTCCACTTTGCTCTGCGTGTTCCAACATTAAACCAATGCCTACGTCTTGTTGCATAGAAACCCTTCTTGGAAATGACCAGTGATCAAGGTTGCAGTGTTAAAGTTCATCAGACATCAAAGGATCTTCTCTTGTTTACGAGTGTTACTTAGCAGCTGGTTGCTTGGCACCGGGCTTTTATTGACATTTTACTGGTCCACAGAGGGGGAAGATTTCAGCGGCAGAAGGCTCCTCTAATTTCCATTAAACAAGTTAAAATGTGTTCCATGAGTAATTCTTGGGGAAGTGTTCACTGTAATTCTAGTTTAGCATAAATATTTTGTTGAGCTGCATATACACACACACAGATGAATTAGAAACATGCTGTTTCACAGAGCAGGTTTCGTGCTCAGCACTGAAATGAACAAAAAACGCACGCATCCACCTCCTTCTGACCTCCAGGGTCAGAAGTCTGGTATGTTACAACCTCAAGTTGCTAGGTAACAGAGCAAGATGAAAAAACACTGTGTTGGTGGGCACTGTCACCATCACTGATGCTAATGGAAGTTTGTCTGTATGTGCAGGAAGACTCCTGTGGTTGAAAAGACGGCTCTGCTGAAATGGCAGGTAATAAATAAACACCACCAGTGGTTTGTGTGCCCCCCCCCCTCCAATGGTATATTGTATAAGCATGCATCAATCATCCATATGTGTTTACAATTGCATTCTTGTGTTGTTGTTTCCTTTATGCATGGACTTTTTTATGTAGAAAGGGGAGATCAGTAACTTTGAGTACCTGATGCATCTGAATACTCTTGCTGGGAGGACATACAATGACCTAATGCAGTATCCAGTGTTCCCCTGGCTGCTCGCTGACTACCAGTCCGAGGTAAAGTCTCCCACAGTCACATGAACACATATCCAGGTTCATTATGCTTCAATGTGTGTAACAGTTCCGACAGGAAAAGTCTTGTGTTGCATTCATGTTAATCCCACCCTCCTTAATTACTGCGTGTCCTGGGAAGACACTCGACCTGTCGGATCCAGCAATCTTCCGGGATCTGTCAAAGCCAATGGGTGCTCAGACTGAGAGGAGGAAGCAGATGTTCATCCAGAGATATGAAGAAGTGGAGAACAGTGTAGCTGAAGGTATCTGATCAACTCCTCTCTCTTTTTAATTGTACTCATTTGTTTGCTCTTTTTTTAACACATTTCCTCTAAAACATCAATACAGGAAAAACATAGAATGTCTGAAATCTGTTAGAATTTTGTTTAAAATAGAAATACATCTTTACGTTGTTTCCTCATTTACAATAAACAATTACCGACGGTCCTTATGATTCTTCTTTTTCATCGTGTAGTTTTGAATTTGGACAGTAACTAGATCAGTCTATTCAAACTGCTTGGGTGGATTTAGCAGCTTTTCACCGGCCTCCTAGAGCAGGGCTGCCCAAACCGCGCCTCTAGGGCCATCTGCAGGTTTTCAATGTCATCTGCTCCAACTCACCTGAAGTCAGCAGCTTGTCGAGAGACATCTGCAGAACTTCACAGAGACTCAGAGAATCCCAAAACACTTTAAAACCTCGTGATCTCTTCAGGAGACCTGTCAGCCCGATGCCACTACTGCACTCACTACTCCTCCGCCATGATCGTGGCTTCATTCCTCGTGCGGATGGAGCCGTTTTCACAAACGTTCCAGGCGCTGCAGGTGAGACTTAAGACTTCAGGAAATACGGTATTATAACAGTTTAACATGAATAATAACATGAGTAATAACAATTGGTGTAATTATACCATTAAAAAAGATGAGAACTCAATGAGGGAGTGTGCTGAATGCTAAGATGAAGAATATTGTGTCATTCAAAGGTGTGAATTCTCTGTTTGATCTGTAGAAATAAGTGCTCTTACATATGAATACATGCATATAACGCATATAATATCAAAAGATAATGTAGATCATACACTGGGCACCAGCAAAGTGACATGATCACTTTGCGCCCACTGACCCACATTTCCTGTCAAAGCCTCCACACGCTCATTGACATTCATCACTGTCATTTGAGCCCGACGTAACTACGCTAACACTGTTACTCTAATATCAGCTATTATGAGAGTTCTTGCTTTTTGCTTCATGGCTGCTTTTGGTTTTAAAGCACATTATTGTAAGATTTCAATATATATGCAAATAATTGCACAAAGCATCTAAAAGACGCTGAAACAAATTGCTGCAGATGATACAAATTTACAATACAACATTCAGTTGATTATAATGAAAAGGCATGCATATTTGATGGTCGGAATAAAGCAATAAAGATGTTAGTCTCCTGCATTACGGGGCCTTTTCTCTTCTGAACGGGCATGTAGTAATATAACATAAGTAGATTTACATCTCTAACCAGGTTTACCACCGTATTTGCTATTTTCATTCATTGAGGTAATTGTTTTACTCTAAATTACATTCTCTCTCATGAGATTTCCATCATAGATTACAGAGTTTTCCAGAATGATGATGCTCCCTTTTCTTCAAAGTGGGGTTACACTGTTCTCTCTGCCATGGCCTCTTGTCCTCTCTCAGGGAGGGTTCGATATCCCAGAGCGCATGTTTTACAGCGTGAAGAAAGAGTGGGAGTCGGCATCCAGAGACAACATGGGGGACGTCAGAGAACTCATTCCAGAGTTCTTCTACCTGCCCGACTTCCTGCTCAACTCCAACCACATGCAGCTGGGTCAGACACACAACCACGACACACAAGTGTGCCTCAATGTCTGAGAAGGTGCCGTTTGTAGTTTATGGGAACAAACAAATGACGCATACTTGAAGCGAGCTACATTGTGGTAGTTTGTTGACACCACAAGAACAATTGTGGCGCCTTTACGCAACAGTGACCTCTTAAGGTAGAAAGATATACTTACAAGACAGCTCAGCATTAGCTTTTCCAGGCTCAAGTGAAGCCGTCACATGAATCCTGAAGGAGCTTTAAAAATGTGACTGTCAACAAATCCTGTGATGATACCATCCCTCATTCCTTTCTTTTCTTCCCTCATACTCTCTTTTTTTAAAATGTTCCGTGCTGCCTTAAACCGATGCTCGAGAGTAAATGGTAATTTGTCGGAGACTATTTTCCTCTGTGGTTTGACTTACTTTTGTTACTCTAGTTGGTTATTACAGCAGCAGCAGCAGACTGCGTATGAGGACTGAGAGACAACAACACTGTCTGCCTTCGTGAAATGGTGAAACGTGTCATTCGGTGGAAGGAAGAAGCTTGTTTAGGTTTTTTAATGGTTTTGTACAAAAGAATCACAGCAGCTCCAGTGATTGGCAGCGTCTGGCAACTGAGATTGTATCAGTGATAAATCATTGTGATTGGAAGTGTTTCTGCAACAAAGTCGCCCTCCAAAAGGGTTTAATGTCGTGAAAGATGGAAACCACTCAGTAACTCACGATATCTGCTCAGAAGAACAAAAGTCACCAAATATCTATTTGATCAATAAATTGCTGGCTCAGTTCAACAGAAATTGACTACGATAGTGAGAAGCCACAAGTGTATCGGTACAGTCATTTTTACTTGTTACTTCTTTGGCCCACGCTGAAAAAAATTAAAATATTTCAACAAAATAAAGTGAACGGTAATAATTAAAAATGTATAAATAAAATCAAGTGAAAGTCATGATCAATACGGCCGACTCTGCCTCGAACTGTTATAACATATGGTTCGTTTATCCTGATCAATGAAGTGAACTGACCCTTCCGTGTGTCCGTATCTCTGCAGGCTGCATGGAGGACGGCACCGCGCTCGGAGATGTGGAGCTGCCCCCCTGGGCCAAAGACGACCCCCAGGAGTTCATTAGAATCCAGCGTGAGGTTGGTGACCTCCACCCCACTGGGGCTGTTCACATCCACATCCACAGTAGATGCAGTTTATTTACTGGGACACTGCTGATAGACAGCAGCTGGTGGAGTAGATCTATGCAGGAACATCTATTACTTATCTTCACAATCAGCCGTCGTGTGTCATTGTGTTTGGTTTCTGTGAATTCTTTCAGTATTGACTCTTTTGTAATACAATGGCGAGTTGTTTTTCTAACCATACCAGTGTTCATGAGACAGGACAACAAGTCTTGTTCACTGTTCACAGAAAACACAACACTTTCGTTTTCCACAATGCCTTTATCTTCGCCAGCTGTTTGTGGCCTCTCTCTCCCTCCTTTCTCTCAGCTCGTTCATCTCTGTCTGTGTTCCCGTCATTATATCACAGTTTCTTCATGTCTCTGTCGGTCTGTTCTCTTCACTCTCTCATCCTCCTGCTCTCCATTCCTGGGGCATCTCGCTGGTTATCACTCTGTAATCTTCCCAACTACCCAACTACTTGCGTTTCCTACCATTCTTATAAAATTACAGACTTTAGAAAATTGTCCTTTTTTGCTGCTCCAGACAAATTAACTCGGGACAAACTGTCCATGTTATGATGTTTTTTACCCACATCTGTTCTAGGTTTATTAAGATTGGGTGGAAGCGTACAGCTGGTCATAATGCCTATGTTTCCTTATTAACTCCTTAAAGCCAATCTCTGGCTAATTCTACCCAAAGCATTCTTTAATTTTGGCGTGAATATATGCTTAGAACGCAGCTGTGCAGCATTCTAAATTGACTTGTAGAAAAAAATCGTACAATACCTGAATAATCGGATTGGCTGAGCATTCATACAAGTTTCTTTTGCGTTTAGACTTTCATAATAACGGTGTGACTAATGTTTTTTCGGTTCCAGTGTAATAACAAAGAGCAGAGCACATCTCTGCATTTTAAGGAGACAGTGCATGATTAGTAATTTTGTAATATTACTGGTGTTAGTTTGTGCAATGATCTTCGATGTTGTTTCTTCAGGCTTTGGAAAGCGACTATGTGAGTTCCCACCTACACTTGTGGATCGACCTGATCTTTGGGCACCGCCAGCGAGGCCCCGCAGCCGTCGAAAGTGTCAACGCGTTCCATCCGTATTTCTACGCTCAGAAAGGCCATCAGGTTGTCAAGGATCCCCTCATCAAGAGCACAATCTTGGGATATGTCAGCAACTTTGGTCAGATTCCAAAACAGGTAAGAAAAAAAAAACAAAAACAAAACATGAATTAAAAAAAAAAAGAAAAGAAAAGAAAATGAATATCCTGTGCGAACTTTCCCATGCGAGATATTAAGTTCCTATCTGATCTAAAAACTAAATCTTTTTGTCCCGTAGCTTTTCACAAAGCCACATCCACCTCGAAGTGGCACAAAGAAAGATGGATCCTCATCACCACCTCACCCAACTCCTTTCTTCTTCAAACTGGACAACCTGAAGTCCAGTGTGCAGCCGGTCAGAGGTACAGTCGGAAAACTTTCTTCAGATTATTTTCTTCAGTTGATCAACAATGAAGCACATTCATTACAAATACGTATCCCTAGAAAATGTCCCAGTAAGCAGTCAAGTCCGTATGGTTTGGGGTTGGAAGATGTGCTCAGAAATAATATGGTCGGGCTACTTGCTTGCCTAGTAATTTTGCCCATGGAGGCTGAGCAGCCGCAGTCAATTGGCTTAGTTGTGCATAAACGCTGAAAGTAGGACAACACACATCCACAGTCTAGTGTTTCTTCTCAGACAGATCAGTTCATGAGGTTTGCAGGTGCTGGGTGGGTGGTTTACTTTACCTTTTTAACTTTAAATTAGCTTGCAAATGAGTATGCGCTCACAAACAAATGTGAAACTGCTCCTTTAAAAGGAAGTCACATCACAGCTGTTCATCCTTTACAATGACCAAATAACAGTAAATGGAGAGTCTTCTCTTTGATTTTCTACCTATATATTTGGTGTTTGATGTCAGGACTCCAGGTCTCAGGGGAATCGTTGAAACAGCGCGTGAATGTCCATAGATTAATTTACACTATGGAAGGGAGGAAGGAGCGATGTGTTAGAACCAGAATATGGAGAAGACTCTTCCGCTGAGCTCTACTTAATAATCTGAATATCCCTGCAGGCCCACTGAGGCAGAGGAGATGAATCTACAAATGCTCAGGGAGAGATTCCTGCATATTACATTTCATATTAAATCTTGGAGTGTCTGATCTGATCAATAAGCAGATAGAGATGAATAGGAGCAGGAATGCTACGACGAACGCAGGCGTAACCTCTTTCTGGGGATTTTAGAAGCAGAGCTGGCGACAGGATATAATGATTTCTGCCTCTTCCTGCATGAATAGGTCAATTACAGGAACAATTACAGCCTCTGTCTCACGGCTGCACTCACATACACTCACTGTCCAGGGTGCAGGCGTCCGTCCCCCTCCCCCCAAGGACGGAGCCTCAGGCTCGACCCAGCCTGGGAATATCTGTTTTAATTGCCCTCTCTTTCTCTGGTTTATTTAATGAAATTCTGTAGAAGTTCTGTAGAACTACCAAACTCTTTACTGTGACGTGTGTGTGTACAGTTGTTACCTTTCAATAGCTAGGCCAGGTTTTTCAGGTCCTCAGAATAACGGGGCCACGGTTCTTATTCCTTAGTCCAATGCCAATCAGTGTGAATATTAAAAGCACCTTCATAGTTTATCACAACATCTTGCTTCTGGTCCACTCCAGAGCTGCCAAGAGGCCCCGTAGGTCAGATACTGTGCCTGGAAAAAGACGTACTGGTCCTGGAAGCAAACAGACTACTCCTGTCGCCTCAGTTGAGCTGCTTCTTCAGCTGGGGTTTCCCTGACAACAGCTGCGCCTTTGGAAACTACGCTGCTGCGAAGGTACATAGGATGCTGACACGTACAGGGGACTGATACGACAGTGTATGTCTGAATGACTTTGCAGTGCTACTTCACAAGAGTGAAAGGAAATTAAATGTGTCCGCTCCTGCCGCCTTGGTTACCCTGTAATACGAAGAGAATTGTTTTAAGATCATTTGGAAAGTTGTGTTTAATACAATGTCCACTAAGTTAGAAAGAAATGTCAACACAAACCAGTCTGTGGTGTCTAGTATGAAACGTTCCATCAGTCACAGCGTGGTGACCGTCCTCGTCTGTCCGTCTCTAGACCTTTGCAGTGTGTGAGAGTCTGTGCGACTGGGGGGAGACGCTGTGCGCCGCCTGTCCCAACCCTACGACCATTGTCACAGCGGGAACCAGCACTGTGGTGTGTGTGTGGGATGTGTCGTTCAACAAGGACAAACTCAGCCACATGACGCTTCGGCAGGTAGGTGTGCTCTGTGTTTGCCCTGCCGTGAACCGACTGACCCCCGCCCGGACTTACCCCGTTTGTCTTCACAGCCCTTGTACGGTCACACAGACACAGTGACGTGTCTGACTGTGTCGGAGGTTCACAGCGTGATCGTGAGTGGCTCCCGCGACCTCACTTGTATCCTGTGGGATCTGGAAGAGCTGAGCTATGTCACCCAGTTAGTAGGACACACAACCAGCATCTCAGCCGTGGCTATAAATGAGCTCACAGTAAGTCTGCCTGCCAAACCTTCTCCGTTCAGTTGTCGTCTTTGGCTCAGCGCTGCCTTGTTGTTCCCCTTCCTTCATCTCGCTGCGTGAGGAAGGGAGGATTCTCACTGTTGACAGCGTAATATCCTCTCTCTGTGTGTGTGTTTTGGGGCTTTCTCTATGCACACTTGTGTGGTCACGGGTGCAAACACCATATTGCTCTGTCAAAGGGTGAGATTGCGTCATGTGCCGGGCCGCTGCTGCACCTTTGGACGATGAAGGGTCAACTGCTGACTTGCACTGACACTTCCCACAATCCTCTGGTCGACATCCTTTGCGTCAGCTTCAGCCAATGGCAGGAGTGGGATCCTCGGAACGTCATCGTCACCGGCTGTGCCGATGGTACCATACGGGTGAGGTCTCGATCGCTGCCGCGTGCACGAGTCGTGTCGTTTAACGCCGCTCGGCCAACTTATCGTAGGACCGTGAGTGATACAGCTAACGGTATTCAAATGTGGCGGTCGTGGCCTCACAGGTCGCAACTTGGATGTCCGTCAAAGTATTAATAAGAGGAAACGTGTGTGTGATTGTTTTCGCCTCGGATTAATATAAGCTCCTGCTGCCTCTGTAATCAAACCGCAAACACGGAAATTAGGCCTCAGGTGGGACCGGGTGCCCATGCCACATGCGCACACAAATGGTTTTATTACTTTATTATTACCTTGAGTTATGATGTGTGTGTGTGCGCATCATTGCATATGTGTGTGTGTGTGTGTTTTTGTTATTATGTTGAATTATGTCTGATTTTGCTACTCGTTATATGTCTCTCATATAGATATGGAGGACAGAGTACACCAGAACACAATTACCTGGCCCTCCAGAAGAGCCCGTGTCCCCAGGGCGAGACCAAACGGCAGAGGGAGAGACGGGCGGTAAATGCTGCTGGCAATAGGATGAGCTATGGATGCAAACAGACTTATTATGTATTATGTTTAGAAAAGCAAAGCTGATGGGAGGTTTTGACACCAGTGCAAGCTGAAGAGTGCCGAAACAGAAAACCTCACAAAAAGACTTTTCTTTCAAGAAGAAAGCAGCCTCTAATTAGATAAATCCTTAAGTGTGAGATGATTATTTTTAACCGCTCATCTCGGAGCTAACGTTCCAGATGAACGCTTGTAATGTTCACCCCATCCCTCACTAGCGTTAGGGCTAGCAGGAATTATGTTGTTATAAAGTTATTAAACATAGAGGCAGTAAACACTGATGAGTAATTCTGCTGACGTGCGGGCGTGTGTGTGTATAATTTAAAAAGCAATAATACCCAGATCCAATTTGGCATACGTTGGTTACAGCCTCACGTCACCTCACAGGAGTATTATGCTTGGCAAATTATATCGGGACAAGTCTTTACGTAACACGAAAGCATTTATAGTTAAGGGATTTTTTCTCCCTTTATCTGCCTGCTGACCACAAATGAACAACGTGCTAATGCACTTTTTTTCATGTCAGGTCAACTTCCTCTTGTCTTGTGTGATTCTGTAATGAAAGGGGAATGATGTAACGTTGTGATCTTTCTGCAGTGAACAGCTCGTCGCACATTAAGAGCTGGAGGAGACGTCTCGTGTTGTGTCGAGAGCTGAACAGGAGTCAGGCTGTCACGCAAAGACGCAGCAAACACAATCCCGCTATCACGGCTCTGGCCATGTCCAGGTACTCTAGAAGAGTACCTTCATTCAATGAAGTATTTTAATGTGAATAAAGTTCAGGGCCAAAGTGAACGTGAGTAACGTTCTCTGTCTGTTCCTGTGCAGGAGTCATGCTACTCTGCTGGCAGGGGACGCCTGGGGCCAAGTGTTCACCTGGACCTGTGAGTGAGCGGTGGAAGGACATGAATGTTCTCCTGCTTCTGGGCACAGTTCTCCTCTTTTTCTATTTTTCTGTGTAAATATTGGATTCAATTTAAATAAAATTTTATAGTTACAAATGACGCTTTGACAAAATCCTCTCTTGTGTCGTGACTCTAATATTATTTCCAAAATTTCTGTACAAACCTGTACAAACAACGACCCACAACAAAGGGTTGTGGGGTTGTGCAATGGTGTTCTGGTGGATTTTTGTGGCTTTAACAAATCAGATTTGTTGTCAGTTAAGGATCGTTTAGTTGTTTCTTCTCGTGCATTTCCCAAATGACTTTGCAATGTGGAATTTATGAGTGTTTGAGCATTTGACCGCCTTTTCATCTTCTTACCATTATCCATTGTGAACAGCTTCGTTTGTTGTGGATGCAGATTTCCTGCTTGTCCCAGCTGTGTGTGTTTATAGTTGAAAATGAGCGTTTTTGCCACATCAGTCCTGGCTGAATCTGACCTATTTATCTAAATGCGATCTCAGTGGGAACTGCAGGCAGAACTAATACTCATCCTTTCACTTGCATATATACAGTAGTCACCACCTAGAAAAACAGATTGTTGTGATTGTGTCCATCGGACTCCCTTCTTCTCTTACACTCTTCTGTCATAAAGGCGGAGGTCTCTGTTTTTAACCTTTGTGTGTGCGGCTAATTGTGCTAAGTGGGGTAGCTTAATAGAGTGGAAAATAGTCCTCGTAATTCTCCTAGCGAGTGCGCAATGACCTTCTCTAAAGACAACGGCTATCTCCATTCTCTCTACGCCACTGGTTTTATGATATGAATGTCAAACTGTTGGGCTCTTCAGAATAATTAAATCAAATAAATTATTGCACCTAGGCAGAACCATCTTGTAGTCTAACCCAATTATAATGCACTGTAAAGCTAATTATTAACCATGATTACGATTAGTATAATTTGAATAAATGTAGTCATTAGCAGGTTCATCCTGGTCAGTGGCTTTAAACCGTGGAGATGATGATCTTGCTTTCTCTCTCCGTCTCTCCCACTCAGAGAAAAAAGGGGTGTGGATGTGCATCATTGTCTTTCTCGGTGCAATTCTGTCTTCATCCCATTTTTCACACAATGACCTTCACAAAATGGCCCTGGCCCTTCACCTTTCCTTGGCGCTGGAGCCGACCGCCCGCTGCCTCATTGGCTTGGTTTGTTTGGTGGGACTCCCAGTGCCATTTCTGTCGCCTTTTGTATGTTACAAAGCAAGTATTAAAGAACCCTCCTGATCTTAGAGCTTCAAGTCAAAGCATGTTGTCAATAATTCAAACTCACATTTGACATTCCAATCTGCCCTGAGGATTGAAAACGAGGCTATGAACATTGAGCCAAAAAACAGATTCAGCTTTTTTATTTACACCACTGAAGACATCAGGAAAGTTAAGAAATGACATTGGATGCTCACTAGTAGGTAGGTTAAACCTAATGTTGGTTATGTGACGATCTCCCAAAGGCAGCTGACTGATAACGGGTTACTATGCATAAGTTTTACCACTTAAACTCAATTCCAGTAACCGATGTCTCATGAGACGTTAATCTTGAAGTACGGCTCGTATTTATATCATATATCTTTGTATCTTTATATCAAGCATGAGATATGTCGGTTCACCGTCAGGTAGGCATACTTAACCTGCATTAGACAGCCAGGTACCATTATCAGCTCATCCATCCATCCTTTTCTGATTTTCATTTAGATAAAAATGTCCTTCAATTCAAACAGACAAAACTAAATATTTTGTTACTTTGTTACTGTTTTATTAGATTGTACAATGATATCCCAAAGTCGCACATTTGAATATTCATTCAGTTCGGCCGGACATGTTTATGTTTTTCACTTTTTGTCTCACAGATTAAAGGACTAAAGGCATACCTGAGGTATATTTTTGCTCTTTTGCGATATTTTTTTCTCTACGCAGCTGTTAAATATTTTGCTATTTGGTTTAGTCGTGCAGAAAGATTTGTTCCCCCAGGAAGAATAAGAACTGCATTATCATCCAATTGTAGCAGTTTTTGTATGTCAGAACTGCTAATATGAGAATGTACATGTACTAGTGTTATAATTATTGATGTGTTTTTTAAATCTGAGGGTAACAGTGCCGTATGATGCGGCATTTAAAGAGTCTGGACAAGGATTTGGACTCTCCAGACAGTCTCCTGAGTTTATACAAAAAACCTTAAGAGTCAGAGCATTCTTGTGAACATCTGGCTGACAGGCCTGCAACGCTGACAAACAAACAAACAAACGCATTAACGCGTTCCAAAAACTGCTCGGCTGAAACGTAACCGTGTCAGAAACACAAACTCCGTATGACATCTACCATATATAGTGTACTGAATCCTATGAAGCCATATTGATAGTCCATAAGTACAGTTCCTTCGATGCCCCTCACCAGGAGGTGCGTGACGACCGTGTGTGCCGAGCTGCTGTGTTTACAGCTGTTTTTCCTGGAAGAGGATCTGAGCGTACACGGTGTCCAGGCTGGAGGGTGAGGGGTCGGGGCTGGAGGAGGCTGGAGGTTCTTGCACTCTTGGTCTGACGAGCTCCAACTCAGCATACGTCAAACTATCGTCTTGTAATACTCTCGGCTGAAAGAGGACGGGATATGATGAGCTGAATAGTTTTTACATGGTAAGTAGTTCACTTGAAAAGTAGAGATACTGACAATCCTTGATTGACTCTTTTTCCTCCGCACATGCTTGACATTTTAATTAGTAATGAAACCAATGAAGCGGTCTAAATAATTGTGTTTGAGAAGCAATATCAATAAATATAATTATCAAGCTCATAAATGAATGAAGAGGTGACGATAACTCCAGTAGACAATCATGCCGCTAGAGAAACCCCCTGCTGTGTGTATTTCAGCTCTGTGCATGAAAACTATGTTAGTAAATTTGTCTCTGGTGGAACTAGTGAACATGAGGAGAAGTCACTGAGAATGGAAGGACTTACAGTTGTAGACCTCCTCTGCTGAGTCTTTGACCTCCGGGGCTTCTGAGGTCTCTTTGCTGCAACAGGAACTGAAGAACAAACGGAGCTGACTCCAAACATTCAGGAGGATTGAATTCACAAACACAGAGCTGCCGACTATGTGGCGGAAGTCAAAATGTGCTAGTCACATGCATTTTACATTTAACGTGGTGAATGTGGCGTCAGTTTTGTTTTGAAGACACTTTGAATGTTCATTCTTGTTTTCTGCAGTGTTGTTGTTGTTTTTTTTTTTTTTTTTACAGTGTGGCACCAAAACCAACAACAGGTGGGATAGTGACAGTGGTACTAAAACTGCTTAGTGTGGTGTTCCGTCTCAGAAAATAGATATGTTGTTCAGCAGTTTAGTGGTTTTGTGGTTCAGTTCGAATATGATCCCAACACATAAGACAATGATGCAATGTCATCAATCAGTACCAATTCCACGAGGTTTCATCCTGCACACATTGTTCCTTTACCTTTGGCTGGTATGTGTGGTGGTGGTTCCTCTGGTAGTTTGGGTGGTTTTACTGTGGCTTTTCTATCAGTTTTCTGCCTTGTGTCTTTCCTTTGTGCTCTCGGAGAAGAACTAGATGAACTGCTGGAGCTGGTTACCGTCTCTCCTGAGCTGCAAGGAGCAAAGGGGAGTAAGCTTCATAGACAGTCTACACTGCCTCCTTGTCTTGTTGAAGAAGACATACCCTACCTGCTCTCTGGACACTTGACCAGGAGGTAACTTGCTGTGAAGCAAGAAGATGCATATTGAGTTACAACAAACCCAATCATGTGTTGTTGTTTGTAGAATGAGAAATGGTTCGACCTTTTAGCCTGTGTCTTCTGTAGAAGTACTGGCCGGTGACAACCAGCGTGAACAGGAAGATGGACAGCAAGCCCAGCGAGCAGATGAGCACAGCGCACAGATTTACGTCTGTGATAGAGATAAAAGCTAAATTATTAACAAGTGAAGTGAAACAGTGTGAGAGCTCAAAACGAGAACAGTACCTGATAATAACCGCCACAGTCCTTCACTTCTACTGCTCTCGGTGAAGTGCACTGGAGACAGAATGACAGAAGTTAGCAGAGGGAAGAGCAACGAGGACAGAAAACTGCTGTTGTCTGAGGGCATCAACCAAATCCAGCAGACAGCCTCAGTGGTTTCCAGAAATACCAAAACCATTCTCATGAAGGGCTGCAGCAGCACACACACCACACACACACACACACACACACACACACACACACACACACACACACACATACACACACACACACACACAAAGGGCTGGCAGTGCTGCTGTCCCTGGACGACGTTTGGGGCTTCCCCCCTTTGCTCTGCATCTCTTTTGTTTGTTGCAGTCGTCTTTGTGTAATTATCAGTGTGACTGAGTGAACTGTGGTTGTTTCTTAGGCAAACAATGATGGCTTGTGACTTGTTCAGCGGTCTTCACATAAGGTTGAGAAAGGTGCAAATAATGCAACCTTTTTTTTGCAGCAATAGCCCAATGAAATCAATAACTATGAATATGAAAATAACTACACTGGCCTTAATACACTCAAATGTGATATTAAGTTGTAATTTTCAATACTGAAAGCAATTTTCAATATTTTAACAAATATATTTATAATGATTTTTTTTTTAAATACATTTAAATATACAGTATATCTGGGACCAGACTGCCATTTCATTGGACTGGATTTATCAGAAGTAATGAAGATAATGCAATTTAATAAGACATGAAGTGCAATTTCATTAGTGTTGTAATTCATTCAGGACAGCTCACGTGAGCCATGCTAGGCTGCTAATGGCTACACACAGGTGGACTAAGGTGAGTGAAGACTAATGTCTGCTGATATAAATCCTGTGTTTGTGCTTTTTTTTAAAAAAATGTGCATTATGATTGGCCTAGTGTCTTCTTACATGACACATTCATTCACAAGAGATTCAATATGTCTGTGAAAGAACATTAAACAAAGTTTACTATTTGTTTTTTATTGACTCACATCAGACACATGAAAGCAGCAGGTTCCCAATACAGTCTGGAGGTTATAATTTGGAGGTTATCATCTAACGTTGATCTCGTATTGATGCTCTCTGCTGTATCTGGAGTCAGCTGTAGACAGTGACAAGAAGAAAACCAGTCTGCCAGGTAAGTTTAGGATAAGATGTTAAGACGTTTGCTCAGTGACTGGTTGTTTGTGGGAGGGGGCACAGCATCTTCTCTCAGTGCAGATAATACTGGTTCAGTGAGCTTCATGAGCTTCTATGAATGATATATCTAACTTTGTTCCTAAACTGTCTGTTTAATATCAGCTCTTGTATTTCTGGTTTTGTGGTCAATGCATGTCGAGGATGCCTGAGGTCATGTGGCTTTACAGCGGTGGCATTGCCCTGAATGTAGAGCAGGGCGTTTCCAGACGGTGTTGGTGTTTTTGGGGTATAAATCACGTTAAAAGTCTGGTAGGTCATGTATGTACCACCGAGGCAGTATTTTCAATAGTTGACCCCTTTATCGAGCATTCAGTGTAAAACATGTATTGCTATTTAAATGACTTATTTCAGGGTTTTTATTTGGTTGGTTGTTGTGGATTTCTGCCAGATCCTTGGCACAGACTAAATAAGTCCTATTGCAACTAAATTCTTGAGTAACATTTCTCCTGAGGCTTGCATAAAAGTAAACCCAGAATGCTGATGTCATGGATTTCAACGTTTTTCAATCTAGCCAGCTCAGCAACACACTACCTTTTACTCTTGACTCATTCACAGAGTGATATTGTTGAGTGTGGTCTGGCTGTGTGAGCTCATTGTTTTTATATGGAAATGCCAGAGAACTGGGGTCACACTCAAACACTCGCAGGCAAAACTCGCAGCAACGCCACGCTGCAGTCGGAGAAGACACATCTTCTCAACATGCTTTTATAGTCTCTGTGAAACACTCTGTGTTTCTTCATCTTCTCCAAACTGCTGCTCTTCTTACATTCACTTATTATATTAGTGGCTTATATGACTAACCTGTATGTGTGCTCTAAAAGTAAAGACCTTGGAAAGCAGAATTCCAGGAAAAAAACAAACGATAACAGGGAAATCCCCTTTTATTTTCTGTTTCAACCTCTGTTGTTGGTGATATGTGCAATATCTTAAAAGCAGAAACAGAAAAAACATTTATTTCTCGTAGAAGGCTGAATGGGGAATCATCCAATACACACTTCTGCTTTGTTTTTTTAGCTCCCTTGCCAGAATAAATACAAAATGTACTGCAGTTCATCACACAAATTTTACCTTCAAGGTTCCCTCCACCAGGGACCCCCAACCCGATGGCGCAGGCCTTCACATCTTAAGCAAGAATAAAGCTCCTGCTTTCTGACCTCATGTGAACGGCCTCGCAAACATGCTTTATCCTCGATCCCTCTCTCCAAAATGTGACTCTCAGTTCTCACACTTTCTTCAAAGAATCACTTGGTGAAAACTGTAAAAAAAAAAATCGGTTACCTATAAGCTGTGTGCTGCTGGTTCCATTGGACGATGCTCTCCATGTGTTTCTGTGTTTGTGGATCTCCTGCACCCTACAGGTGTAGGAACCCCGGTCCAGCCCCGTCACGTTGAAAATCCGCAACCGATACACCTCCTGTTCTGCTTCCTCATATAGCCGGAATTTTGGCTGGGGGAAACGACGGGTGTAGTTCCCATACAGCTTAATTTTCTTTATGCCCATCTTCACGATGAGAAACTCGGGGGGCTTGAGGGCCGGAGGAGACTGGGACGGAGAGGAGGCTAGAGGTGTGAGGGTGGGGGCCGTCAGAGGAGAGACGAACCAGCGGAGGATGAGTACGCTGCTGCTCCTCTTTCTCTGAGATACCAAACAGGACAGGGTCAAGTTGTCTTTCTCAGTAACCGTAACAACAGGCCCAGGGATCATAGTCACATTCAGAGTGTGACAAACTTCTGTTGATGAAAGATGCAGAGAGCACATTTAGTTTTTATTCTCCACATATCTGTTCATGTCAAAAACACGCAAGTTCTCAAAAAAGAAATTGTCCTAAAACTAGATTCTACTGGGGGTACTGCTATTTTACCATTCTGTTTTTTTGTTCAGGTCTGTCTAGGAGAGTCACAGCGTCTGGTCACAATATGTGCGACCAGAGAGGCACAAAGAATCTACAGGTGGAAAACATTCATCACCAGTGTGGAACAACCCCGAAACACGACAAGATAACATGGACCATCTGGGATCCCATGCTGCTTTGTGTTTGTTGAGGAATGTCCCTCTACTGTGACAACAAATCAACATTAAACCCCTACACAATCAAAGTTTTTTCTGAGTATAGAAGCCCAGCCTCCAACTGCAATGATGACATAAAACGTCACTTATAGTCAGGAAAGTTGGACTGAAAGTTTTATTCTTCTTATGTGTCAAAGTTCCATACACAATGATCATCCTTGTGTCCTGGTCTATGACATTTCATCACATTTTCACTGTCTTCTTACCACACTATCATTTATGTAAAGAAGGTAAACTTACCTGTAAACAGAACCTTAGTCAGGACAAGGACCACTAGAGAGAAGTACATTTTCCACAGGCAGCGAATCCATAAACCCAGAAAACTGCACCGTGCTTATACAAGCAGAGCCTGACTGCACCCGAGTCCTTTCCCACCATTAACTCTTCTCCTCTTTCTCCTCTTTTCTGTGTAATCTGAAACAGTAAATGCTCTGTTCCCACTTAAGGAACTCCCACTCGTTCTCTCTCACACACCCTCTCTCTCTGCCTGTCTCTCCCATGTTTGTCTCTCTGTCCTACAATGTAGGAAATGTCATTTCCTGTGTTTTCTGGGAGTCTGTCTTGGACCACGGCCTTAAACCCCAGGTCTCTAATGCCATGGTCCAGTCTTGTGGCTTTGTGGAAGTGCGCATGTTTGTCGCAACATGTGTCATTTTGAGAAACATACAGTAAAGGGCTGAACATGCATTTCTTGCATTCAAATTGAATGTCAAGCAATTACGCCTATTTTACTTTACAAAGAGCATTTTTTTTTCTTGCATGCACGTATGCATTTCTGTGGATGTGCCTGTATTTGGTGGGACCTCTCCCTGTCTGGCTGCTGGACAGAGTGTCATGGGCTTGTCTCTGGCTGTGGTCGTCAGACTGTCCCAGTGGAATGAAGCCTGCTGCTTTATTGGGCAGGCTAAACTGCTGAGGTAGGGCTTCTGCTGGTGCTTCAAACTCTGCCAAAGCCAAATGGAATTACACAACCAGTTTAACCCTTTAAGTTATACATTGGATGCTCTTGAAAAGCGTGGATTTAGTGGAAAATGCACTGGGTGGGTTGACATGGTGGTGAGACTCTTTATAATGTTGTCAAGCTGTGTTGTTTTGAAAAGACAGAAACTGCACACAGCTTAAGCACATGTGGTTAGGCAAGTGTTACGAACTGAGTCAAATTTGCCAACGTACCACAATAAAAGCTAGCACTATAATGACTTGGAAAAGTATGGTATGTCTTCTTAACTGCAATTTGTATGTCGGGTTTCCCTCGAGTTTGCCTTTGCAGACGTTGCAGTCTTTGCTCCAGGAGGCGAATCGCTCTCCTCTGCCCTGCAGTGGTCAAAGCAGGTTACTGCTTACCTCCCTCTGAAACCAGGGAGTGTGCAGGCATTCTCACCACGACAATATGCCTCTAATCTAGGTTTGTGAATCAAGGGAAATCAAAGGAAAGACATTTTCACACTGGTATTTCTATAATTGTATCCCGAAGGTAAAGTGGGTGAGGATTAAAGCAATTGGTACAGGCTGGTACAGAGAAAATGACACGCACAGGCACACACACATACACATAATCTACAGACTGTTATTTATTTATCGATGTTTCCTGCCATAATCTGTCTCAGGATATATCATTGCTTTCTGGAAAAACCCTTAGTAATTGCCTCATTGACTCAATAAAACGACTCATCATTTTGAGTTGAGAGTCTAGTAGCAGGGTGCCATTGACAGTAATATTATTTTGTTATTACAGTCTTTTGAGTCATAAAATGAAATCAACCTGCAGCAGCAAAGTGATTGTGAAAGACACATTATGTCATATGGAGGGGTAATTGTTTTGTTGAATGAAGTGTGTTTTTATTGCCTGAAAGTCACACTGCTTTGTTTCACAGCAAAAAAGAAACATTCTCAAACACTTGCCATTTTAAAAAAAATGGACTAATGTATGAAATTCAGCTGTAAAGCAGCTCTAATCACAACGCCATGTCTGACTTTGACACATAGGTTTGACATACTCAGATATGATTTATCCTATTCATCTCAAGAGCTTCAATTGAGAATTGTGGGTCTAAGCAGATTTCATGCATCACAAAATAGCCATAGTAAGATTTCCCCAAAATGAAAATGAAGTGAAAGATCAAAATGGTCTATAATTGTTCATTGCAAGAATAAACACAGATGCACTTGTAAGGGGAAAAAATTTACTTATCACACTGTGAGACATGTCGTCACACTCATTCAAAAGTCATATGGAATGGTGAAGCTCTCTGTAACACAATAACTAGCTTCGATGTAAATGTCCAAAACTGACAACGGCTGTTTGACATTTGTATCACGGGAACGTTTTCCAAGTAACCCCTCCCACCTCCAAAAAAATCTACGTACCAACATCAAGCTCTCAACCCCAAAGCTAACAGATTTCTCTCACCAGTCAGACACTTCCATAAAGTCCTCAAGTTCACTCATGGTTATTATGTCACGGGGTTGACACCTTGACTGGGCTGAGTTTTCATTTTCACAAATAGTAGTTCTTGCAAGTTGGCTGTCTGTGCCACACTCTGGGAAAGACTCACATGAGCCATGTGTGTTGTAAGCGGTGTTAATTGTTTTGCCTGTGTTATTAACTGTGTCCATGTATGGAGTGTGCTCTGGGCTGTAACAATGTCCTTCTTCATGTATTTGGCCATTTTCAAAGTTTTGATATCTGTGAATTTGGCCATCTCCGACAGACTGTTGCTCCTGAGGGAGTCCTGGGAGTCTTACTGGCACAGACATGCCTGAGGATGACCTTTGGGGCTGCAAAAGAGGTTGGTGTCCTTGTGGATAACTGTGGTAGTCTTGATAAAGCACAAGTGGTTTGCCCGTTGGAGAAGCCAGAGAGTGGAGCTGTTGCTGTCTGACCTGCAAATGGGATTTGAGTGGTGGCTGAGGATACATTTGCTGGGAATGGGATTGGGAGATGTTTTGGCCAGACTCACGCACATTCAGGTGAATATACTTCCCTGTTTCTGGGTCAAAAAAAGTCTTCATTTTCACCTCAACAGGTGCATCCACTAAAAAATATTGACCTGAGCCAATGTCTTGCAACACTCTACGCTGGGTCAATGGGTAGGACTGGGGATAGCTAGACTCTACGTGGTACTGTGTCACTGGAGCTGGATGGTTAGCATAAAGACCAGTGGGAGAGGAAGGAACATGAGCCACAGGTGGTGAAACAGGGCCAGAGGCATGAGGGGAGACAACAGGGAGAGAGACAGGGACATTGGCATAATGGGCGGTAGCTAAGGGTGAGATAGAGGATTGGAGATGGGGGGAGGCAACTGGGAAGTAATGAGGGGCAGGTGGGGCGATGGGACCAGTGGCATGAGGGGAGGCAACGGGTAGGGACACGGGACCAGTGGCATTAGGGGAGGCAACGGGTAGGGACATGGGACCAGTGGCATGAGGGGAGGCAACGGGTAGGGACACGGGACCAGTGGCATGAGGGGAGGCAACGGGTAGGGAGACGGGACCAGTGGCATGAGGGGAGGCAACGGGTAGGGAGATGGGACCAGTGGCATGAGGGGAGGGAAGGTTAAGGGAGACGGGACCAGTGGCATGAGGGGAGGCAACGGGTAGAGAGATGGGACCAGTGGCATGAGGGGAGGAAAGGTTAAGGGAGACGGGACCAGTGGCATGAGGGGAGGCATGGCGAGACTGATGTGAGCGCTGATGCGGTGTGTGGGAGGAGGACAGACTAGATCCCAATGCTGGTGCATGGGTGAGGGAGATAGGAGGGGAAAAATGAGGAGAAGCCACAGCATGGCGGTTTGAAATGCATACCTCGTTGGATGGAGAAGAGATACTGGAGACTCCCTCAAGTAGTCTGTCAGCAGGTCTGTCCACTGCAGTTTTGGACAGCTCTTTCCTTATCCGGCGTGTAGTCAACCTTTTAGCCCTGCGCAAGGCTTTCTCACTCTTTGGGGGAACTGCTGGAGGTTTTCCCAATGAACGGGACACATCACTGCTGAAACTGCACGCTGACTCTGACCGCTCATAGTCTCGTACATCTGCCAAGTCAGCCGCACTAGTGGCAAAACTCTCTACGTCCTCAGACATGTTGCTGATGATGGAGCGGGAGTCATCCTCATCCAAAGCAAGGCTTCTCCTGGAGAAGGGCCTGTGGTGTGATAGTGATGCTGAGTAATCCTTTGTTGAGGATTCTTTGATAGCAGCAATTGTGTTTAATGTGATTGTTGCATCAGGATGGACAGGAGTTCCTGCATTTTGCCTCTTTATTTCCTGTGCCTCTGCTTCTCGTCCTGGCACATGCTCCATGGGTGATCCCACCCTGAAATCTTCTCCAAAGTTCTTATGAAAGCGTGGTTTGATGGATTTGGTGAAGGATGAGCCTCTGACGGTGTTGTCCTTCACCCTGAACATCATCGGTTTGGCTCCCAGAGCGGGAGAGGAGGTGTTGGAACGAGGAAGAGACAGAGTTGGCGATGGAGGGGCATGAGGCCTGTGAGGCCTCCTGTGGGATCCAGAGTCCTCAGTCGACTCGGACGGATGGTGCCTTTGTTGGGCTTGTAAAGGAGAACGTGGTTGTCTTTCTCTGGGTTTCCTTTCTGCCTCTGTTGAGGTGATGGCGTAGTACTGAAGAGCATCCGTCATCTGTGCTGCTCTTTTCTGCTCCTCAGTCCGAGAGGCCCTCTCTTCCTCTCTTTGAGCTTCTTCTCTGGTTTTAACGCTGGTCTGTTCATCTGTTTGAGCTTCCACCTCTTCAGTGCGACTGGTTCTTTCCTCTTTGGCTTGATGTTCCAGTCTTAGTTTTGTAATTGCTTTCTCATTTTCAAGTCTCCTCTCCTCTTCTTTCTGAGTTCTCATCCATTCTTCTTTTTTCCGTCTTTCAATCTCCCCATTGAGCTGTTGCTGTTCCTGCTGCTCTTGAATCTGTTTCATCTTTTTCTCTGCTGCAAGTTGAACTCTTCTCTCTTGAAGTCTCCTCTCCTCTTCAATCTGTCTGGCTTGTCGTTGCTCCTCATTAAGTGCAAGTCTCCTCTGCTGCTGTTTTTGAGCATCTCTCTCTTCCTGTCGCTGTTTCAGTCTCCTCCTTTCTTCAATCTCTTCAATCATCTTTTCTGCTTCTCTAAGTTTTTCTCGACCGTCATCGGTTTCAGTTTTTGTTGTCCTCTGCACCTCCATTTCTTTGCATTTCCTCTCTTCTCTTTGATTGAATGTCCTGTCTGTGTGTTGAGGTGCTCTGCTGTCATCTTCCTTTTTAGTTCTTCGTTCCTCCTCTGCTCTTCGCTCTGTGTCTTTTTGTTTTTCCCACCTTTCATTGAACCTAACAGCCATGGCCTCATTCTCTCTTGCTCTTCTCTCTTTCTCGCATTGCACAGCTCTTCTCTCTTCTTCAGTCTGAAAATGTCTACCCTCCTCCATTGTGTGTTTTAGTGGCATGTTCTCTACTCTTTTTTCTTCACGTTTCCTAGACACGTGTTCTTCCTTCAGTTCCTCTGCTCTGCTTTGGCCATGAGAAGCTGCAAACCTTGTTTGTCTTGATTTCTGTAAGCTGTCCTCCATAGTCTTGGTCACCGTGTGTTTCTCTTCAAGCCTTTCACCTCTTCTTTTGTTGTACATTGACCCTAAACCTGCCTGTGGATGATTATCCTTGTATGAGTGTTTTTCTTCTGAGAGATGTTCTGCTGTTTTTGCATCTGATTCAGATGTATCATACGCGTGCTGTGGCACAGAAGTGTTGATTTTTTCTTTCTCTGGTTGATTGATTGGCTGTCGAACACTTTGCTCTACTTGACCCACAAGTCTCCGGGGACCAGCTTCCAGCACTTCTTCTCCCCTTCCCTGATTCATGATATGTGCTTGTGATGACCTGTGTCTCTCTGTACGTTTGGCCACTAACATACCTTCATTGTCCCTGACATCAACCAGCTTTTTATCTTGTCCTTCTTTCTCTCCCAGCTTGAACATCCCTGTCCGTTGGTGTTGTTTCTCTGTAATGGGAAACACTACAGGTTTGGGCTCTCTACTTATTTTGGAGCTTAGTTCTGTCTTACTTGGCAAACTTCTCTCTTTCACAGAAATGTCTTGTAGGTCAGAAGTGAATACTGGACGTCTGCTGTGACGTGACTGGATTAGTGGAAAGAACCCTTCCTTTTTGTTTGGAGGAAATTCCTCAATTGAGTTTTCCCGGTCCTCTGAAACAATTACTTTTAATCTGGCGTAGTCTGCAATGGCTGATATCTCAGGAATAGACCCTCTCTCTTTTGGTTTTGGTTTAACTTTGGGCTCCTCCCTACCAGCTTTTTCCGTTGTTGGCTGAGAGTTTCTCGAGCTTTGTCTTTCTCTTGCTAATAAACTGGATTGTTTTTCTCCATGGTGTTTTCTGATATGAAGGCTGTGACCAGCCTCCGTCTTTTCACTGTTATGGTTCCGTTTCTCTGTGGTGCGATCATTTTGTCTTAGGGCAGATTTATCGACTGTATCCCTCGTATGCCCTTTCATGTTGTCATCTCCAATGCCGACTGAGCAGGAGTCCATGGTTTTCCTTTTACTTTGATCCACGGCAAAGATTTGTTTTCCTTCCTTGTATGACTCACTGCTAATTGCAACAGTTTGAAGTAACTCAGGAGGTTCTTTTCCTTTTGAAACAGCATCAGGCATATTTTCAATATTTCCGGCATCTTTGCATGGCACGTTATATTCTCTTGCCCCTTGAACTTGAAAGTAGTCTCCCTCCATCGGATGTGTCCGAGCTGCTGTCACATTTCTTTGAACCTCTTCGGGCTTTCCATTTTCAGCATGCGTATGCGCCGGCGCTGCACTTAGGCACTGGCTTTGATTATTGATTTTCAATGAATTAGCTAGTTTTCTCACACTGGACAGCACATACTGCACTCCCAGTTCATCCTCCACATTGCCTTTCACGTGCTTCTCATGGATTATTGGCACGGGGTCTTTTGTGTGATCATCTTTGCTCAAGGTACTACTTTTCTCATCAGGACTTGATAGTGGGACTTGTTTTTGGTTATCAGCTCCAACCATGTCTGGACAAATGCTTGTGATAAGTTGTTCACCCAGGATGTTCAGATTGTCCCTTTCATGCACTGCCGGCACAACTTTAATGGCAATGCTGTCTATATGAACATTATCATCCAGCTGACTGTTTCCTCCCCAGTGTGTATCTTTGGACTGATGTCCTGGAGGTATATTTCTGTTTTCATTCTCAGTTAAAGGTTTAGGTAAACTTGACTTTTCAAATGATATTGATGGTGTTAAATCATCTTTCTTTTCCTGCACAGGGGCTCCATTCTTGTCATCCATAATTCCACTTTTGGGTGGATTTATGGAGGTTGCCATATCTTCTTTCACCAATGGCCAAGTTTCAGCAGCAGCCGTTTTGGTATCTTGTTTGCTGTTCACTCCTGTCCCCACTACTTCGGCAGTGATTAGCTTTAGTTTTGAATCATTTTCTTCTGTATTAATCTCCTCTTGACCTTTCATGTGGCTCCTTGTAAAGTCTTCTTTTGGCGTTTTGTCTTCAATGTCTCTTTCTACTATGTGCTGTTTGTGGAGGAGGTGTTGTGTTTCTATTGGCACTTTATTTTTAGAAGGTACAGTGACTGTGGGGGGCATATCTTTTACAGCAAGGAGTTCTAGGGGTTGTATTTCCATTTGGGGTCTCTCCTGCAGGTCCTCAGTGACATATTTAGTCACATTTTTCTTTTCATTCTCACTATTGGATAATACTTGCATATTATTTCCAGTTTTAGTTTCACCATCTTTTGCTGTCGGATAAGTTTCCCGTACAACTCTGTCAACACCCTTTTCTGTGCTAACATTTGCCAAAGACTCTGTGCTTATGTCGAGAGCTGAGCATGGTGCAGCATTCCTGCTTTCTTTCTGTGGGATGCTTACATCTGTCTGACCATTGTTCACTCTCTCTCTGACAGTTACCATTATTCCCATAATCTGCAAACTGTCATCAACCACAGAGGAATCAGTCGGTCCGAAGACCAGACTTAGTGAAGGCGAGTCCTCGTTTATTCCCTCCTGTTTACTTGTAGTTTGATCCTGTTCTTTTTGTTTATCCGTGTTTATTATGATGTCCTTTTTCAGCTTTTCTGAATCTTCCCTCTGTTTTAATCCTGGTTCTTCTCTGTTGTTTTGAGGTTCCCGGTCCTTGAGTGTTGGTGGCAGGATTCCAGGTTCATTCTGATTCACTTGACTGTCTGACAAGTGTCCCTCTGTGCTCGTGGGATCTATTGCAGTCTGCTTAGTCCCTGTGAGTGGTTCTCGTACAGTGTCATGGCTCTTTATTGGTTCTTCTGGGCCTTGATTCTGAGAGGGAGCTTGTATTTGACTGGTGCTTGCTGCAGAGCTGTCCAATTTGACTGGATTGACTGCTTCCATCGCTGAGGGTCCCATCTGGTGTTTTGGTGTAGTATTACTGGACATGGAACTTTCATGTCTTCCAGACTGCTCCAGTGATGGTGGCCTCTGCCTTGAATTAATATTCTGACCTCCAGATAATTGTTTAGTGGGGTTTTTCAAAACGAACCCATCCCGTATGGCAAAACCCTCTTTAATAGCTGAAATCTCTTTCTCAGCATAAGCTTTTATTTTGGAAGTCAGAATTTCCTGTTTTGTCTGAGCTCTCTCTTTATGGGATGCTGACCTAAGAGGGGTCCTATGTGGGTCTTTGCCTGAAACTACACTATGTAATGTCTTGGATTTCCTCTCAAGGGGTTTGGTAAAATCAGAACCTATTTGAGTTTCATGTTTTTGGATTCTATCAACACTCACGTCCTTCACTTTATCATTTACAGTGTCACCCTTTATTCTGTTATCTGCACTGGTAAGTAAATGATCAGCACCTGATAGAGTGAATTCTTTGGATGACTCACTGTAAACATAATGTCTGTCTGGTATCTCATTAGATCTGCACATTTCCTCATTACTTTCTGTTTTAGATGTTGCACATTCAGTTGTGGTATTGTCCTCTTTCGATTTCTTGACCTTCCTTTTCTGAGCTTTGTCGAGTGATAAGGCTGGTGTTGCACTGATATCATTTGAAGGAGCATGTCCTTCAGCTGAGATTTTATTTCTAGGAGTTGGATTGGGAGGTGGGAGTTGGACTGGACTAGTAAAACCATATTTTCCTCTCAGACTCTCGTAATCCTCTGCCCCACGATCAACTTGATCTCTGCTGTATTTGCTGGCAAATGGGTCTTTTGTCTGTGGCTGCGTTTGTGTGGTCTGTGCCTGCTCCTTGTACCCACTCTCATCAATATTTACATATGAAGGTGCATCTTTCTTTTTAATGTCATCCTCTTTTGGCATGGCAGTATTTCTTTCCCTCATTTTCTCCTTAATTTTAGCCAACTCTGCTTTAGCTTTAGCTAACTCTGTCTTCACTTGCTCAACTTTATTTGGCTCACTGCTTTGGTGTAACGTTGCTGAATTAAGTCTAGCTGACCTGAACATGTCCATTTTTGCTGCCTCTCTAGCTAGCTGCAAGTTGGTTTGGGCTAACTTTGCCAGCTCTTCTATTCTTTCCTCTGTGTTTGTTTCTTTTGCTTTCCTTAGCTCTGGTCTACATTGTTGTGCATTTGCCGGATCTGTTTCAATCAACTTTTCAGCTTTCTTTTCTCCCACATCCTCAACTTTACTCTCAAGCTTAACATTTGCCTCTCCAACTATTTTTGTCCCCTCTTGGCCTGTTTTGACCTCTTTCGACGTCATCTGCTGGAGTCCGGTTTGTTCCTTTTTAACGTCTTCATTTCCAGTTTCTTCTATTTCTTCTTGTTTGACTTGTGTTGGTTTCCTCTTTGGTTTTTGGGATGGATGAGCATGAACTTGCTGTTGGACTCTCACCAGATCACTTTTTATCTGTTTGTCTTTTAGCCTCTCAGCATCAGGTTGTTCTGATTTGTCCTGATGATTCCGTCCTTCCTCTGTTTGCTTAGCTTGCTCTTCCTTTGTAACATTTGGCTTTTCTCTTGCGTGTTGATCTTTGGTGTGATCTGTTTTCGTCTGCTCCTCTTTGGCTCGCTCTGGCTCTTTTCCTCCTGACGATTCTGTTTTTGTCTCTGTCCTCTGTTCTTCTTCTTCTTTCTCTGGTGCTACAGTTTTTTCTGTTTTAGCCTTGTCAGCTTGTTGAGCCTGTTTTACTGTGTCCTGCCCTGTGAGTTCTGCTTTGACTTTCTCTGATCCAGTCTGCCTCGCTAAAATTAACTCTGCAGAATCTTCTTTGGCCGGTACTTGAGCCCATTGCTGAGTTTTGGCATGTTCTACTTGGGTTTGCTGTGCTTGTACTTGTAATGTGATGTCTTGTGCAGCTTTGTCCTCAACAAATTTTCTCTCCGTCACTGGGCTGGCCCCTGTGGTGGCAGATGAGTTAGCGGGAATAGACAATGAATTATTGGGCGTATCGTGTTCAGATTGTCGCTCAGTTTTGTTTGACTGGAGACTCTGCGCTTCATGTTCCCTTAGCATTAGTGAATACTGTTTTCTCTGACCTGTTTCTTCCTTCAGCTGGGTCATGTCATCCTTAGTACGAACGTTTTCAGATTCTTCATCAGTATATCGCTTATCATTCTGTGAAAAATATTTTTCTTTTAGTTTATTTTCCTCTTTTGCGCCGTTATACTTTTGTATGATATATTCGCCCTTAAATGCTTTGGCTTGCTGTTGTCCATGAAATGATGGATTATGTGCGGCTTCGTTACAAGATGGAACATTTTGTGGCATTCTTTTGAATTCTGGATGCATGTTCTGCTGATTTTCTCTTCTTAATTTGTCCCTTGGTGAACTGAGCTCCTCCTTTATCGCGGCGGCTTTCTGGTAAGCCTGTGCATGTTGGTCTTTTTCCATGTAAGCAGAGAGCTCTTGTTTCCACTGAGGGTTAGCTGCATTCAGACTGAGCTTTTCTGTGTCGTCCGTGTTTGTCCACACATTACGATTGTCCACTTTTTTCTCTTTAACTTCCATTTCTGTCGCTCTAAAAGATGCTTTGTGTCTGTATGTGTCCCCTCCTCCCCCAGGCTGTGCATTCTCAATCACACCTTGCTTATAGGGAGTAAATGATGACAGGTCTTCATAGAGATTCTGCCCATTAGCCAGCTGATTGCTTCTGTGATTTCCAGGTAGAAAGCCTGTGACCACCGAGTGATGAACTATCTGACCTTGCCTCTGAGCTGATTGACATTCACTTGAATTCTGGCCTATATTTGCTATAACTGGCTGAGAATTCATTGCTGCAAGCGATGGATCGGGAGTAAAATAATGGTTTACACATTGTTGTGAGGTTGCACCTGTCCAGATGGACTCCTGCGTCTGTGAAATTTGAATATCCTGATCTATAAATTCGGGGATATCTATCACGGTGTCTCTCGCTTGCTGCATGGGGGGCTGTTTGTAGTTTTCCTTTGTCTCAAAGACTTTAAATTTGGTTGGACTATAGGTACTTTTCACCCTTTTCCTGTTGTCTTTCAGATTGAAGAGGAAGCTTGAGGCTCTGGATCTATAAGTTGACGCCCTGATATCAGGAGTGCCCCCCCTGCTTTCGGCTCGAACTGGAGGATGCTCGACAGGTTGGGAAGAAACTGCATAATGCTGCACCTCTGACGCCTCTGCTTGTTGGTGGTCATGGACGTTTGTTGTGAGCACCTGGCTGGGAGCGTTTGTCGCTCCTGTTACTGGATTGTTTCCAAAGGGAATCACATTGTCATTGCTACAAATTTCCCCTCGTTTATTTGCTGCCACGTCTTCCACATGATTCGGCTCTGTCATCATTTTGATTTTATGCTGGAGCACTTTGACCGAGCTGATCGTGTCAAAGACACGCCGAGACATCTCAGTGGTGGGTGAAGCAGTCGATGGGCGTTGAGATGGAAGCCTGTTCGTTCCCAGGCTCTGTGCCCTCATCCTGTGGGGGTAATGGCCGGCTAACTCAGACTCACTGCGTTTCTCTAATGCAGAGGATTTTTGCAGAATTGTGGATGTTGAGGTGGATCGTGGAGGATTGGGGGGAACCACGGGTGCCACTGCATTCCTCTGATACCTAAGAGCTCTCCCCTTTGGTTGGACCTCCACGGACAGCTCCCGGTACATTGGTGTCTCACACCATTTGTTGTATTCTGAAGAGTGCATAAATCCTGAGACCTCTCCATGTTGGAAAGGAAATCTGTTATGGTCCCTCCATACTCGGAAGGGGCTAAACTCACTGTGTATAAAGATGTTAGAGTTGCAGTTGACGTGAGTTGACATGCTGTGTTTACTGTGGGAAGATCTCATAAAAGTGGAAGCAGCGTTCATTTGAGCAGCTGCTTCAGAGGGGTAGAAGTCGGGGGATGAAAATGGGCCCACTGAGGGGAAATGACCACTGTTAAAGTTTTGTTGGTAGGATGTTGAAAACTCAGAAAGCTCCCTCTGCATGCTGATCAGTGCTGAACTGTCCCAGCTTGGCCCGACACTCCCCTCTTTTAGTCTACTCTCCACCCCTGCATCATCCTTCATCCCCTCACAGTTAAAAGCTCTGATAAGAGAGGAAACTCTAGAGCGGCTTCTTTGTTGCTGTGACGTCAGCTCCGTAGTTCCATTGCTGAAGAAGGCCAGCTGTTGTTCCTGTACAGATTTCTCTTGCTGCGACAATTCCACAAAGGAGTGCTGGAATGTGGCAGACACCCTCCCCTGTGTCCTTTCCCCATGAACGTCCCACTGTGGTTCTCTGTGGTTCTCAGCAGCGTACATTCCACCCTGGATCCAGTCCTGTCCGTACTGCTGCACCCTGAGGCTGAAGCTCTCGTGTGCGGCTCTTTTCAGTTCGTTCCTCTCCTTGTCGTCTCTGTCCTGAGCACTCTGGCTAAAGGCCAGCTGTCTGTCTCTCTGGGCGGCGGGTGAAGATGAAGAAAGGTCCGAGTCGTTATAAACAGCCTCATCTCCGATGCAAAGACTCCTGAACGCTCGATCGGTCAGATTGCTGACCTCACGGTCAGTCTCATCCAGGAAGGATCCACAGCTGGAGGTGTCACTGAAGCCTCCGTCGCTGTGCTTTCGATGTCCTTTACTCCTTCTGCCCGAGCGGCGTTTCTCAACTGAGGTCATGATGTTGGCTCACAATCCAAGAGCTGCGACCTCAGGTGTTTGGGCATTCGGGCAATCTCTGGTTTTAAAAACGCTACACGACGCCTGCAAGTGGAGTTTATAGGATCCCAAGGGTAGAGTTCCAATCAGGGCCTTGGGCATTTCACTCGGCATCTGTGCAAAACTCATCCGGGCATTTCTTGTTTCCCTACAAAAAGAAAAAGAAAACAGAAAGAAAAGAGAAATAGCCTGGGCATGACTGTGCTTATTCAACCAAAGTATTCATCTATACACACATCCATATTTGTGATGTACTTTGCTTTAAGTAGCAATGTACTGAATGCAGTTCTGAAAACAGCCTCATTAATCCCTCCACTCAATCAGCGTGACCTTCAGAGACATGTTTGAATAAAGCGACCCTGTTGCTAGGTGCAGTAAGACGGCCTCACGTGAGTTAATTTGGGAAAGCGCGACCCCCCCCTCCTCCCTTTTTTCAGGTCTTTCTTTTTTTAGACTTCTTTCTGTTCAAGTGAAAGAGTTGAAAACTAATCTCACATAAACCGTCCATTAGTTTAACTGTAATGTGCAGTGAGCAGGTGGAACGATCACCAAAATATCCTGGAGCAGAAGTTCTGCTAAACTGGGATTTAAGTGGTAAAATCCCATTGTCTGATGTTAGTGTAACGCTACAGATAACTGTGTAAAACCAGTACAACAATAAAAAAAAACTACACAAACAAATATACCAGTTCAAAAGATGAACTGGGATTAGTTCATATTTACAGTAACTTGTGTACTCTGAGCTGGTCACAGCGATGCATGAGTACTGTGCTAAATCTGTTGACACAATGGTCTTTCACTGCCACCCATCAACACCAGTACACTGTCTATGTGTTAAACACATAATCAGACACAACACAAAGTATACTTGTAGTATAAGTTGGGGTGGGGAGTGGGGGGCATCAAAGGTCCAGGATAGGCTCCTGTTCAAAATATCACCTAATGCTTCATGAATATCAGCACCTATCTCACACACCTGCGGGTCCACTGGTGGTGATGACATTAATCCTACATGCGTCCTACTTGTACAAACACAGACAATTGCAAAGAAAAGCTCCAGACTTTTAATGTATGCCTCCACCTCATCACGATCATCATTGTTTATCAAGCTGGTTTCTGTTCCTTCTTACATATCCAGGTTTATTTTTGTCTGGTGACGGACGTCTAACTCTAAAACCTGACACCAAAGTGGCCTCATTCAGAGTGAGTCTCCGAACCAAACGTCGATTGAACAGTAGCAACCCAGCAGCCAAGAGTACAAAAAAAAATTGCTCACATTTTAAGTTAGTTAGCACATAAATGTTTCTCACTGCATGAAAACGCAGCCAAAACATAAATATGTACAAGGCTGATGATGGTTTTAAATTGTTTTGAACTTGAATGTAGAGTGAGGTCTTGTCTTACCTTTGAGTTTTATCATCCATTGCTTTGGCTTTACTCAAAAAAAGCCTCCATCTCCTCAAAAAGGCCTCGATGGGTCCCGACCTGTCATCCCTCTGGCACCTCCGGCTGTTTTTATTGACGTCTATCCAAAGGAAAAATCCTCCGTATAGTCCACAGTGGAGAGTCTGACCAGAGACAGGCGATGGCACTCGGGGTCGGACACCAGACAGAAATAGAGGAGTTGTTCCAGAGAGAGCGTCCACCATGGGGGACAGAATGAGGGCTTGAGTTAGTACGCAGGTCTGTGAGACCCCTCGGTGTCGTGTGTCAGATGGATGAAACAACTTCTAAACTATTTATAAATCTGGACAGCGATCCACTGGCCATTAGCAGGTAGCTAACGGTCAGAAAAGCCAGATAATCGTACATGGTAGAGAGGTTTTAGGGTTTGTAGGTGCAAATACGTTCCCTGTTGGTGTGTTATTTTTGTGGGCGCTGTTTGGGAGGCTGGGGGGGGGGGGGTCTCTGATTCCGGCAGAGAGACGCAAATAACTCAATTGCCTCACGCTTGAGTGCTTCGCTCTTCTCTGAACAGCTCTACATGGAGTGTCAACAAGTGTCTCTTGGTTACCACCTGCTCTCATCACCAACAGAGGTCGGATTGACTCTAATAACACCATGATTCAATCCAGGAGCACTTCGGCAACATCTGACTTCATTTCGCCACGGCTTTTACTCTCTTCTCTGCTCGTGGCGCTCTGGGTCTAATCTCCCCAGCTACAGCCTCGCTCATCCCCTGTAGAAAAGGCCATAAAGCAGAGGAAGGGGAGGAACCATACCTCCGCCTTTCACCCCTCCGACAGCCCGCTGCTATAATAGGAGATTGCTGCAGCAGATAGTTTCCTGGGATTCTTGGCGGGTGCAGGGCCAGCCTGGCAGGATGATGGACACACACACATGGGGCCTGATGGAGGCGTGCTCCTGCCCACACAGACACACACACACAATCACACAGATGGCTTCACAAACAGCTCTCCGAACATCGGGAAAGGCTGAGGTAATCCCTTTTTCAGCTAATCTATTTCCTGCCTTTTAAACAAGTCCACCTCCTCCCACAA
>CAAKHB010007408.1:159300-188865 GCA_901007665.1 Aeoliscus strigatus | reverse complement strand
TGTGTGTGTGTGTGTGTGTGTGTGTGTGTGTGTGTGTGTGTGTGTGTGTGTGTGTGTGTGTATTGTGGATGGATGATGTGTTTCCAAAATCAGACAGCAGCATTATCGCTGCTTGATAACAAATGAGCGGTTCATCAAACTGGTCTAATCTGGGCCTTAATGACGCAGCGGCGCCGGTCCGGTGCTCCGGTGCTCCGGTGCTGCTGTGGACGCCGTGCGGGCCGGTGTACCTGCACTCTGGCCTCGGTCAGGTTGATCTTCATGGCCAGCTCCTCCCGGGTGAACACGTCCGGGTAGTGGGTCTGAGCGAACACCGCCTCCAGAGCCTCCAGCTGCGGACAGATGTCAGGAGACACCGTCACTGCTCCATCACATTTGAACGGAATGAACCTTTAATGTCACCCCGAAATTAGTTCTAAATTATTCTTGAATGAAACATGAGGCCGGTGATGTATTTTATTCAACTTACGGAGGCCTTATAAACATTTTTTAAATCACTTGTTAGAAACAAAAACTTCCTATCCGCATCCTGTGTTTTTACTGAGTTCTGCTTTCATTATATATAAAGTTTAAAAAAATGTTTGTACCTGTTGCAAAGTAAATGTCGTCCTGTTTCTGCGCTGTTTCCTGCGTAGAAATCCATCGTCAAAATCAGCCGGGGTGTGGTTTCCAAAGCCGCTGGAACTCACTGGAACACATGTGTAAATAAAAAATAAAAATAGTGAAAAATAATGAAAACTGCCAAAAACAAAACGTGACAAATACTGAGAGGCTAAAAATACAGAGCAGATTAAGTTCTGGTACTTTTTTTGTTTCCATGACTTGCATGAAACGTTGATGGGTGTCTGAAGGGAACCATGACACCCAGCATCTGTGCCCGGGACAAAACACCCATCTGCCCCGGGCCAGAGCACCAACCAGCCCTGAACCCACACAAACCACAACTCAGAACTCTTTATGTCAAATTGTATTTGTTACAATGTGTGTTATTTCATTGTATTGTGTATTGTGTATTTCATTTTCTACAAGAATAATTTGGAAAACATATAAAATACTTCTATCTGTATTCCAATAAATCTGCCCAAAATTAGAAAATAGACCCACAATTTAAGGCTTTCAGTTCTCCTACAATAACACAACTTTACAGACAGGTGACTTATTTAAAAAAAAAAAAAAAGGAAGGACGAATGCAATAAAAATGTGACACTCACGTGTGTTGGAGCGGCAGCACTCCCCATCCAGCTGGGGCGGGCAGTGAAAGTAGAACATCCTCACCAAAGTTTCTCCCTCATGCACCTACGGAGGACAAACATCAGCTGGTTGAAGTGTTAAGAGTGGTGGCACGAGTGGAAGCTGGAGAAGTTGTTAGGGAGAAGAAGCTCCGTACCTGCGGATGCTGATGAGAGAGATGCTGCTGCTCAGGAGAGAAGTGGCTGCACCTCCGCTGCTGTCAGACTGGGAGGGTCCACATCTCTGCCTCCCTCCCTCCCTCTGTGTGTGTGTGCGTGTCTCTCTCTCTCTCTCACACACACGCGCGCGCGCGCACACACACACACACACACACACACACACACACAGACACACACACACACACGGGGTGAGAGAGACAATGCCGTGATAATCCGATTAGGACCAATTAGGCGTGAGATTCTGCGACACCAGCCGAAAGCCTTAACACTCTGCAGACGGTTATAGAGACATCTGGACACTCCCGGTGTGTGTGTGTGTGTGTGTGTGTGTGAGTATCAGACAGGCAGATACACTCAGGATGGGGGAGGGAAAAAAAATCATCACCGGTGAATGTTATTCCAGAGTCAGGCATATTCCCTGAACATAAACACGCACACAAACCCGCTGCACTTTTTATTTGCTTCTTTCATATATTAAAAAAAGGAGGACGACTGCTTTTGGCGGTGAGATTGATGCCGGCGCGTTAATGGCTCGTCAGGGTGCGTCGGGGGCTCCACTTTACAAGGCTTTGCGCGCATCGAGCACTCACAAGGCCAAATTTTTGATTTTGTTCACAGCAAGGGGTCCCGCGATTTATTTCGCTTCCTCAGATAAATGATGTGCGCCGGGACCCTTTCAATTAGTTTTAAAGCGCATCTGGGACGGAGGAGCGCAGCCGCCGCGCGTCTCCGAGGTGGAGGCGAAATGAGGCTTCGAGAAGCAGCTGAAATTTAGAAGAGGAGTGCGGGATTGGACTAAACCACATAAAGTGCAGAAAATCCCTTCTAATGGCGCGTAATTGGTTCTGTAATATCATTACAGGCGGATAATGGCCAGTTACACGGCCCCGCGCTATTAAGGCTTTCCCTGGCGTGCAGCGTTTATGTTATTAAAGGGGGAATATAATGATATTTTAGTTATTAAATGCGCGTAATTAATTTATGCACCACTGAAAATAAAGTTGTTATTATGACCTCGGTGAGGTGCGTGGAGAAAATTGAAATCAAATAACGGTTGATAACTTCATCCCAATATTTGGTCTAGACAACTCAGAGGAGAGGAGGCCTCAGGTGTGGAGCCTGTTTCCTGTCAGCATCTCCAGTATCACCCGGTTATTATTCACTGGGCTGGAATGGGCTGAGGTAGATGGTGGGACACATCTGGAGCTCAGACACAGTCCGGACAATCTGCTCTCAACACAACTATGTGCAAAAAGCACAAATACTGTTCAAACAACAGAGACACCATCAGATCCAGAGGTTTATTGACGTCAGTTATTCCGAACAGTGAGTCTCAAAATAGAAAATCCATTTTTACAAACCATTTCTTAATAAATAGCAAAAGTCACATGTATTTCCACCAATGACACATTTCTCCCCTCATTTTGTCTTACAGGAGTGTAAAAGCTGAATCGAGTGAGGCAGTTGATGTTGATATTGCTAGAGATCCTTCTAGTACATTTTTAGTCAAACGTATAACAAGTACATTCAAGTATGACCAGGTATCAACAATGAAGAACAGTAACGACAGTGACTGTAGCTGAACTGTCCTTTAACTAACACATGATTAACGGATATCATCTGAACCAGCAGCTCATGGTTGCATTGTGATTAGGTTTCTGACAAAATGTCTCTCAAATGGAACACTGTAATTATGTGGGAAAAAAAGACATTTTATGTATTGGAACATATTTTGTTGTTTAGTTTGGCAGAATGTAACAAACATACAAAAAAGATATTGTCTCTAGATTCGACACACTAACAAGTACTTCAATAGAAATCTGGGTTCATCTGTCCTCAGCGGAAACTCTCCTTCAGCCTCCAGATTCCCTCTTGACCCGACATCCTGCGAAAGTCACAGATGCTCCTGAGCAGCTCTCTGAATACCGGCGCCTGCTGTTGGGTGAGTCGGGGTTTGAAGTATTCCAGCACTTCCTGCGTGCTGGCCTGTCCGTCTACATGCGCCTGGAAGGCTACGAAGTTGCGCAGATCGGCCAGCAGCTCATCGTGCTCGGTGTTTGGAGGCGGGAGGGAGCGCGTGCTCTCTGCTGCCGCCTCATCCTCTTCTTCTTCTCTTTGTTCGGAGGCCACTCCGAGGTGGTTCCGGACTCTCATCTTGGCCAGGAGGGAGGAAGAGGAGAGAGGGGCGGCGCTAGAGTCACTTTCAGGCCCCTCCCCACTGAAAAAGGCTCCGGAACCGGGTTTCTTAGGGCCAGTCTTTATGATAGCAGCATCCTAAAGAAACACACAGGTACAATGACACATCACTGCTTCACCAGAACGACTGTCTTACGGTGTGTGAAGGTGACACAACTGGTACCTTGCATTTGTTGGGAGTTGGGTCAGACTGAACGGATGACTGAAGGAGGAGAGAATTCTTCTTTTGTCCGAACCGTTTCCTGCCGAGTCAAAGAGAGAAACCTCAGTGGTTGAACTGTCTGAGGGTCCATCCTCATTCCGTTCCAGGAGACTGTACCTGGCAGGTGGCGGAGGCGGTCGGCTGAAGGCCACTCTGCACTGCTGACGGGACACTTTGAGGGCCTTCAGGGCATCTTTGGCCACCCTGTTAGCTTCTGCCTCCACCAGAACATAGTCTGGGTTTGAAGACTCCATGATGGTGTCGTGCTGCATCACACTGTGGATTCCTGAAAAGCCCCAGTAACACATTGAGAGGATTATTCCCAAAACATTGTCTGACAGGGTGAATGGTTTGTCCAAAAACCTACCAGATCTCTTGAAGAGCTTGGCTAAAACATAATCGTCTGATTGCCTCTGGTTCTCTGCCTTGTCTTCCGGCTCCTCTTTCTTGTAGGTCTTCTTCTTCACAAGGTGAGAGATGCGATGGCCCTCAAACCGAGCACCTTTACAGTGTTTGTGTTTCTTACTTTTGTGCCTGTCCATGTTGCCTGCGTCACAATGCTTCCTCTTTTCCCGGCGTTTCTGTGGGCTCGTCAGGCCACAGTCTCTGTTTTGGGGCGAAGTGGGTGTGCCTCCGTCCCAGTCTCTGTTATTTAGTCTGGTGTGTTGCGTATTTGCTGATATATCTGGAGGGGTGTCCACGTTGAACGTTCCGTTGGTGTTCAGACTGTCCACTGCACCGTTTGCTTGACCCTGAGAGTTGTTTCCGTCTCTTAAAGCAGGAATGTTTGCGGAGGAATGTCTCCTGTCGACACGGGTTTCGTTCTGGTTGGCTCTGGGGTGTTTGGCTCTCCCAGCTGTCTTGGGTGCTTTGACATCAGAGCCCGTACCTGTGAAGGAAATCCAAGTATCTGTTAGCTGGATTCATCTTCAGCTGCTGATGCAGATGGACCGTTGAAGAGAAATGTGACCACACCTGCAAACAGGGCGCTGGTTTCCGTTCCTTGACTTCCGTCAGGGTCGGACAGGGTAAAAAGCTCGTACATGTCATTGGACTTGAAGAAGCGTCGCTGTTTGGGGTCCTTTAGAACACGGTTGGTCAGAAACTGTTTGAAAATTTGCCTGAATTACAGTCAGAGAAAAAGAGAGAGAGAAAAGACATTGTTTGGCTACTGTATGTCACAAAACAACAACTTACTGTTTGAAAACAATTATAGACCCAAACAAACAGAGCAACCGTTTCAAAGTCCTACCCTGACCATTTAACAAATGCTGGGGAGTACGAGCAGTAGAACGGCAGCGATGTGAGCAAATTTAATATCCAAAAAGACTAAAAATGGAAGCGAGAAATCAAGAACACGTTCCCACTGATGGATTCCTTCATCTCTTCTGGAGCAGTTGGATAAAGAGTCGAGTTCACAGCTGAACGTCAGGACGGAGAGACGCTGTCTGAGCTGACCTGTGGTAGATTTTCTCCTCGATGGTCCCTGCAGTCAGCAGCCTGTAGATGGTCACCTGATTCTTCTGACCGATCCTCCACGCCCGCTCGCGTGCCTTCAAACCACATCACAACCAATGATTAGGGTCAGTCTCGTTCAGGTCTTAACTGGACCTGGATTGGACAGAATGCAGGTCTGTGGGGTCTTACCTGTGTGTCGGTGCTGGGGTTCCAGTCCGGGTCGTAGATGATGACCCGGTTGGCTCCGGTCAGATTGACTCCCAGGCCTCCAACTTTAGTTGTCAACAGGAAGATGAAAATGGATTGATCCTGAGAGGAAGAGAATATTTCAGAAATATAAGGAATTCATGAAACCTTCTGGATCAGAGTTTAATGAAATCACTCTGTTTTAAATACAGCAATTAATTAATGTGATCATTTAATATTTTACTTTAATTTCTATTAAAGTGCCCTGATGGTAGTATGTAGTTTTGCATCAACTATGCATTCAATTATGAACTTAACTAACTGAACTTAAATAATTTCTCATATTAAATCTAGATCGCAAAGTTGCAGTATTTCAGCATATTGAGGTAAAAATGTGTCGTTATATTTGTTGACACTTGAGTACAGACAACAGCTTGCCATGGATTAGTGTTTCCACCTCAGGGTGAGAAGGTTCTAGTGAAGCACTGTGTCCCTCAGGGCCCGATGTTCATGGGAACCACTCAAACCCATTAGGGAGGAGGACTAATCCGTACCTCATTGTAGCGAGTGATGAGCGGCTGTCGGGACGCTATCGTGGTCGTGCCATCCATTTTCAGGTACGTGTAGTTATTCTCCCTGACAAACACCTCCAGTATGTCCAACATCTGGTGAGAAAGGCGAGTGCAGAGGCGAGGAGGTTTGGATTATCTCCAAAAGGATTAAAGCAGATTAATATTACATGGACAAAGATACCAACAGGGAGGGTCTCAGGTTCCCTCTGAGGTATAATCACATTGGTATTGACTGCAACCACTGGGGCCTCTCTCTCACACATGCACACACACACGCACACACAGTTTCTCACGCACACACATCAGTTTTACAGACATTCGATACAGAAATATCTGCTACAAGTGAATATTACAGGAAGCAAGCAAGCGAGACAGGTCCTGGTGAGGTACGAGTTCACTAAAAATACTGTACAATTATACAGAAGAGATTTTACAAGGATCGGAGCTTTCCTAACCTGTCTAGACTGCGTGAAGAGCAGAACTCTATGACCCTGTTTGAACCAGAGACGCAGCAGTGACTCCACCACCATCAGCTTGCCTGAACGTTTCCAGAAGCCGAAGTGTTCCTCTTCAGTCAGCTGGTCCTCTGGGATTCCCCTCAGCATCCTGGGGCCACCCGAGAAAAGATCTGGGTGGTTACAGATCTTTCGCAGAGCGATCAAACCAGAGAAAACCTGAACGGTGAGTACCAGAGAGTATCTTTAAACACAAGCTAAAAAACACAGAGCTCTGATGTAGATTTGTCTGCATTTTACAGCACTGCACCTTTAAACAAACAAACAAACACGCATGTATAAGAAGGAATGAGTTACATTACTTATGTACGGACAATGGAGGCCATGTTTCTTGATGAAGGCCCAGCGGTCACTGCATTAGTAATGGTGGTTAATGGACTCAGAGTGACCACTGAATATATCTGAGTGTGTGTGTGTGTGTGTGTGTGTGTGCAATCTGCTGTGGTCACCCCTAGCTCTCCAACCATGTCCATTTGGTTAGTGGTGATAAATGGTGGAGTCTCTCTCCAGGGTCTGGCTAATGTGCAAACAGCAACTGTAGAACCTCCTTTATAGAGAGCATCTTAAAGACAACTTAAGTCTGGTCATTATGGGGTTTACCAAAATTTACGTGGCCAAAATAAAATGAACACTTCGACGTGTTGATCTTTGAGTGTGAGCGAGTGCATAAAATCACACAGAGAAGTGATGAACTGGCATTTAGCAGTTGTGAGCGAGTTTAACAATGAATACAAGAAAGAGCCAAAGATCTGCGTACCTGCATGTCTCCACTCAGGATCTGGTAGACCTCTTTGGAATCTAAGAAGTTCTGATAAACCTGCCGCTGGTCATCTGTTAATCTACAGAACAGAACCTATGCACACACAAAGAAAGGACAGCGTGAGTACGTAATGAGCGGTGAACATTCTCTTTAAAGAGACTGGATGAAATGGACAGTGTGAGAAGAGAAATTAGAGGGATGCAGTGTGTTTTTGGAGCCACTGGTGTCCTGAGGGACTGATTTAATGAGCTGGAGTGAACTGAGGAGTCAACCAGCATCAGCCTCAAGGACAGACCAGAGACTGGCCACCTTAATGAATACCTGCTCCTTTTACTTTACTAGGACTTTATTAGCTGGCTCCGTGTGAGAAGGCCATGCACAGCTATCGAACCGCCCTCAGACCCGGTACATGCAGTCACACCCAAACATCCCCAGCTATGTGATCAACAATGAGATGCTTCAATATTCTGACTGGGGTCAGATGTCGTTCAGTGTGGTGAATACCTGTTCGTTTTTGTCGGGCAGGCAGAGGTTGGCCTTGACATCTGCCTTCATCCTTCTGAGGAGATAAGGATTTATGGTGTCTCTCAGCACGCATGCACATTTAAACGCCGTCTGGACCTTAAAACGCACAAGTCGATACTTTAGCACAACACACTGCAACAACATGTCGACAAATGTGGACACCTGTCAGTGTGGATGTTTCCTGAGGCATGGCTGTCATTTAGCCCCTCTTCCCCTCGCTCTATAATCTTCCCTCACATTGTCCTCTCAGCAGTACAAGCCATTAACCACTGATCAGAGTGCTGCTGGTCTCATGGGACGGAGCCCTCCTCTTTCCCCTGCACTAGGAGCCCCACTCCAAACGGCCTGCTACACCTTTATCCCAAAGGCCAGTTAGCCTTTTAAACATGAACTCCCCAGGAGTCCACAGAGGGATCAAAGAAACCCCTCAGCAAAGCTGGAGGGTGCAATAACACGGTGGGATTCAGGGTTCAGTGGAGGTCAGAGTGGAAGTGAAGAGAGAGGAGGGCAGCAGATGATGCTGAGAGGATTCAAACGGGGGTGTACACACATGCCTCAGTAATGGATCCACTTCCACACACACATATATGTGAGTCACGGCCGCCCTGCAGCTCAGAGGATTGCAAGAAAAGGATAAGGCAGCAGAGCTGAGCTTTCTCTGGCCATTTAATAACATTAATAATTAGTAAAGGTTTTTATTATCGACAGCGGAAGAAGCATCAATAGCCGGCTTAAATAATTAAATCCATACAGTCATTGGGTTATTAACGATTGGACACTAATGACAAAGGGCTACAATTCAGCTCCCTGGATTTCCACTTTAGCCTCTCCCTCTCTCACACACTTGGGATGGAGTGAAGTTCCTTTGCATGGACCTACATTATCCTCCCCTGCTCTTAATGGCTCTGTTGCTCCACTAGCTCTCTGAAACTCTGTACATAAACTCGTGTGACTGGTGCTGTCAGGAGACATGTCCCTCCCTCCCGGTGCTTTGTTTACCAGCTAACGCCACATGAGACTGAGGAAAATCAGAGATTAATGATCAAATTAAAAGCAGCGGCTGTGTTTCAGGCGGAGCGTGCTCCCGTACTTGCACAGGTGAGGCGTTGCTGTATCCTCCCATGGTGATCGGCACCGAGAACTGCTCCATGAAGACGGGCAAGGTGCCCAGTTTTCCAGGAAAAACAAAGTCAAACAGAGACCACAGCTCCTTCAAATTGTTCTGCATAGGAGAGCCTGACAGAATGAACCGGTGGGGCGTGCGGAACTGGAGAGAGAAAAGGAATTGTTCAAATCTGTGTCGTGTTCCAAGTCTAACAAGCAGGAGTCAGTGGCGACAGGGTGTTTATGTTTGACAGTACCTGTTTACAGGCCGTGGTCACGCCAGCGTTGGGATTCCTGATCTTGTGGCCCTCGTCCAGTATGATGTAGTGCCAGTCATAGCGCTGCAAGGTGTCCTGCATGTTCCTCACTGCTGAATACGAGGTAATTAAGATTCCGTGACATGATGCAATCTCTGGAATCAGCTTTTCCTGCGACAGAAAAAACGAAGACAGATTTAAATTCCTCCTCCGGTCCTCGTGGTACCTTGTGAACTAGAACATCCCTCCCATGTTGTTTGAGGCGCTACAACAGCACTGACAGACCTCTAGTGCCCCCCAGAGGGAAAAGATACCTTGCAGAAAACTTGCCTTGTTGCTGGTGAAGGACCCAGTTTCATGTAGGACAGCGACCCTGAAAGGAGGCCACCAGGTGTGGAACTCCTTCACCCACTGGTGCATGACAGTAGCAGGGCACACAATGACTGTGGGGCCCAGACCAACGTACCTACATCAGGGAGAAGATGAACATTTAGGAGTTCCTTCCAGCAGGTAATGTAAACAAACATCAGCAGCTAATGAAACTCTTTATTTCTTTATGGCACAAACTGAGGGCAGTTTACAGTAACTACAACTGCAAATGTGCTTGGCTTGCATGGACATGAAAATGAATGAAGACGCGAGGGAATAAAAGAAGCAGACGAGCGGGTAGAATAAGGAACAGTTCCCATTCACCTTGGCTTTATTAACTGATAATAAGATGGTATATTGACAAACGTCTGTTGAAATCTATCAGGAAAAAAAGATATACTAATAGCCTGGTACAAACGTCTGTCTTGTGGAAGCTATTGATAATGGGCCATAATTGAGTTTGCAAGCAATCAATTTGTGGGCGTCGACAGCAGACAGAGTACTGACCATCAGGGAAGCTCCGCCCATTAAATGTGTCATTTGTGCAGTAAAACCAGATTATCGTCACCACTGGATCAAACTTTCCACAGCTGATTTACTGCTACACACCTGGTCCACTCCCATTTAAAGAGTCCAAACTTCATTAAGACACACACACACACACACACACACACAGTTTCAATGTTCCCTCTGATGTCCTCAGTACAAAAGTGAAGAGTCTGATAATTGAAACATGGTTAATAATTCAGATGAACACACTCAAGCAGAAATCCCCCTGATCAAATATTCATACCACACAGACACAAAGTCTCTGGCCACAGTTTGTGTGTGTGTGTGTGTGCATATGTGTGTGTGTGTGTGTGTGTGTGTGTGTGCGTGCACCTGTAGTTGGATCCTCTGGTCCTCAGTTTGCTGTAGCTCAGTCCAGCCAGGAAGCTGATGATCTGGATGGTTTTACCCAGTCCCATCTCGTCTCCCAGGATTCCACCGGCCTGCTGACAATGGAGTTCCCACATCCACCGCACACCTGTCTGCTGGTACCTGAGCAAGAAAAACCAAGAAAAACTTCAAAACACTTCATCTGAAAGCACGGGGATGTGACTGACTGCATAGAAACAAGGCAAGGTAATGACAAATCACAGGAAACATACTTATAAAGTTTTTTCCAAAGGAAGCCGGGCACTTTGAAGCCTTCATCAAACTCTGCGTCACTGTCGTCCGTCAGGTCCTCACCCCTCTCCCTCCTCTCCTCCCTTTCTCGAAGTCGCTGTCGCTTCCATCTCCTGATGGAACAAGTATGATAGTAACTGTCTGAAATGTTCCACGTTGTTTCCTCTCTGGAACTGCTGAGGGGCTCAGCTACACTCTTGCAATGGATCCAGGCCCAGCTGTGGTGGGTTTGAGTTGATGGACTGGCAGAACGCACAACTGGAGTTTATTCCATTCATATAATAATTCTAGATACATTCATTTTCATAACATGTCTTAACATGTTATGAAAAAAACTCCACACACACTAGATTTGATTTAGTTCCATCCAACCACTCACACTCTTTGGTCTATTTGTTCCTGCCTGTTCACATGTGCTGATGGTGACTGTTCCTAGTTGGTTACTTTAAGCAGTGGAACATTTTACAGCAAAAATAGGAAATGTAAAAGAGAAGGGTTTTAATCATGCGGGAGCGAGGGCAGTTAGAGGCAGAGTCGTGGCACAGAAAATGAAGATTGATACAGACAATTAGTAGTGTGAGTTCCCCAGAAAGGTATGGGGGAAAGAAGATAAGAATCCATCTTCATTTGGGCCTGGTCCTGTCACCCTGCCACAAAACTGGTCCTTTTGCTAGGCCTGGGAGACCTCACTCTCTAATTAAGTCAAGACTAAGCATTGGTTCAGTTAATTACACTTTCCTGCCCCCCCCACCACACACACACACACCTACACACGCCACCGCCCCTCCACCCCCACCCAAGTACAAATACCTCCTGCTCTAATAATATCACGGCTCATACAAGCTGGCCTCAGCCATCCACGCCGTGTCTCTGCCGTTGATTTGACATTCAATCATTGTAGTGTGCAAAAAGGACACATGCCAACACAATTTATTTGGCAGCTATAAATATGAAATCTCATTAGGGCTGCTCTTCCCCTAATTTGAGCTTTAGAGTGAGTGAGTGTATAAAACCATGTGCAGCAGGATAATTAGGCCAGTGTGAGAGCAGAAAGAGGAAGAAGAGCGGGGAGTGAATTTGCTTAGTCAAGAAACAGCTGCCAATCTCATCTGGGATTAACTCTCCTTCTGCACTCTGGAGCCAGCAGAAACCAACTAAAGGGAAGAACAATAGCACATTTGCGCTGCTGCCATTACAAATGCTGCGCAAACTTAAAGGCTCAATCTGGTGTTTGGACGTACGTGACCTATGTGGGCACGGGTGTTGATTTTCTCTGGAAAGACTTGGTGATGAAACTTTTTGCAGCACCCAACCAAAACAGTAATCCGTGTGGTTATTCATGAACTGAAAATGGGCTAAATATGGAAGAGTGGAATTATTGATGCTAAAATAATGTAAAGGAACAAACCAGAGCAGAAGAGTCATACCTGATTCGCTGCCTGTAGAACTCCACATCTCCATCATCTTTGAAGTTTTGCTTTTTTCCCTTCCCGTCCTCCTCTTCATCTGAGCTCTCAGGTTGGTATTCGTCCTCACTCGCCGTCTGTTTCTTTGTTTTCATCCTCCCTTTTTCGACATGTTTTCTCTTGTATGGCTTTAGCTCATACTGGTCGTCATCCTCCCCCCCAAAGCCCTCCTCCATGGCCTCCCTTTCGTCCTGCTCAGGATCCATGAGTTCATCACTGGGCAGGTACTCTGACCCATCACTGTCTGACTCCTCTCCATCGATGCCAGGTTTCCTCTTTGGCTTTGGGGTTTGCGGCTCAGCTCTCGGTCGAGCCTTGGGATGGGCCTTCAGTGCTGTAATCTGGAGCTTTCGCATGCGCTTCTGCATTTTTTTATCCTTGGGCGACAATACGGCTCTGCCGTTTTTCCCCCTGACTTCCCCATCAGAGCCCCTCTTCTTCTTTAGAAGAGGGACTCTCTTTCTCTCAGTAGCCATCTTGGCCTGATCAGCCAAGTACTGATCAAAAGCGGAGTTCTCAGCCAGCATCAGTTTTCTCGGTTCCTTCTTTACTTCCTTCTGCGGGATTCGTGTTCCAAAAGGAGTCATGTGACCTGTGCGGATAAGCTCCTCCCATTCCGTCTCCTGAGCTGGCATGAGCATGCTGCCCAGTGTAGATGGCCCAGCCTCTGGTCCAACACACAGCACACACAGGGTTAGGAAAGGGTTACTGGTGACAGACAAAGATGCACCGATGTAAGTCTAAAGGTACTTCACAAGTGACAGAATACATGTTGAATAATCCCTGTGGTCGTGTGAGATAAACAGCTCACTCCCTCACCTGCCTCTTCATCGTCATCTGCCAACAACTCAGCTTCAAACCTCTGGGTCGCTTCTCCGCCCAGAATGGCCTGGAGTCGCTTCTGTTTAGCTCTGACTTTCTTTAGTTGTTTCTCCTGAAACGAACAAACAAACAAAAAACAATTGTTTTTAAGCATGGCAGTGAATGATCCTAGTCATGTATATAATGTAATCTTGATGTATAGATTCATCAATGAAAGTATTTTCACCTTATTTTCTTTCTGCCTTTTCACGGATTCGATCTTCCGACTGATGTCTTTGCTTGATGTAGCATACGGCGACAGCTGCTCAATAATCTTGTTGATGTGTTTCAGAGATGTGGTGACAGACCTGAAAGACATTTTTTAGATTTAGTCGATACAGTCATCACATGACAAAACATAATTTAACTACTGAAATAAAGTAGTATATCTGTAATGCTATCATTCAGACTGAAAAGTGAACATGACATCTTCTAATAGAATGAAAGGGAAGAAAGTTGTACTATTGTACATTTAAAGAGTCCAATTGTATTGTCCAATTATTGTATATTGTTACTCTTTCTCTATAACCAGACAAATAAACGAACATTTCTGTTCACCTCCCATCTTCGGGCTTACCTGACATCATCAAGCACAGACTCGTATTCCTTCTCTGCCTCAGCTTTAGCAGCTGCCTGACTGGCCTCCTGTATGGCTTCATCCACTTGCTGTAGGACACCTTGTTCAAGAACGTCCTGGTCATAGACAGCCACACCAAGGCCCAGCAGTTCATCTGCTCCAGAGCTGGCAGCTGCCGCTTGGATACGCTGACGATTGATGTGCAGCAGCGCTCCAGACCTCTTCCCAGCTGAACATACAAGACCATTACGATAACAGCACACAGACATCTCCTGCCTTTGTAGCGTTTGTACAACGTTTGTAGTGTTGTAACATATTTGTATTGTACATCACTCACCATTGTTGCCCTCTCCTGCTTCTGAAGTAGATGGACAGGCGGCAGAAGCTTCAGAGCCCTGGGAATAAACAGCTGAGCCTCCATCCTCCTCCATCCCTGCCCGGGTGAGAGCAGCACTGGCCGGGCAGGTGAGGGCGGAGGACTCCTGGTCCTCTGAACCATCTACTGGCATGGCGGTGCAGCTGCAACAACAACATCATTGAGATGTCAAACAAATATGTTGGGTTCACTACATCACTCTATAATGTTTCCAGTGATTTAAAAAGAAATGGAACCTTAATTACACAGTTAATACATGTAAATACACAACGTGCAGAACTGCCACCTGTAATTAGACTATACTTTTCTACATTATACATCACAATAAAGGAAATTAATCAAACGTTAGCTACCTAATTGACGTCCACAGACACACGTTATGCTAATTGACGTTATTTCTAGACGTAAACTGAAGCTTAAGACGGTGAGTTATGTCCAATACTTGTTGTAACTGCACCAGATCCTTCACGTGGAGGTTTGTCGCCTTCAGTCGAAGCCGTAAAATAAATACTGGTTAGAAATGTGATGTCTCCCACTGTTCATTGTTTACGTGGCTAGGCTAGCCTGCTAAGCTAAGCGTGATCATCAGCCGTCCAAAGCGAGCAGCTGAAGCAGCGTTCGCTGCCAACGGACCCGGATGAAAAATCAGTAACAACATGATCAACCCCACCTGAACGAGGGTTAATTCATCCAGTAACGAATTTAATATCAAATTAATACGCAATACTTACAAAACGAGCAGTTACACAACATCCCTGCTTTGGTTTATGTCATCTTCGGCTTCCTGACTTCCGGTGCCGGTTTTCCTGTTTCACCAGCGCCCCCTGCTGTTGACAATTTTTGGGATCTGTCCAGCAGGTGGCGTCACGAAACAATTTTTCTGTTTCAGCTGTAACTTGAGGCGGAATCCAATGAATATTCAGCAACACAAACTGTCATTTCGATTTCAGGTTTTACATTGCAGTCATAGAGCAGTGGAGCTTTTATATATTTGTCAAATATATTTTATATTCGTATATATATATAGAGAGAGAGAATATATTTTATATTAGTCGAACAGCGCTGAGTAACAGCAACACTAACTACCAACATTTCCCTGCAAAATGTCAGTCTCGTCTTTTGCCATCTTTTGAGAAGACAGCAAACTCATGGTTGTTAAGAATGTGAACAGTGCCAAGTATGTGCATTGCATTAAGGACGTTTATTTCTAGAGTCTTGTAAAAATAAATTGTGGATTTAATTAAGAATATTGTCCCTGCCGTCCACTGGGGCGCCAGTGCAAAGGCCAATGATCTTCCCAAACAGTGTTATTTTTCTAAACAGGCATATCTATACAGGGATAGTAATTACTGTCAACGTTGCTCAGAAAGTGTAGGACGATGGAGACATTGGTGCAGCCAGTGAATATGGGTCACCTTCAGTTGAAACTCTCCAATGAATTTCAATAGTTGAATACTGAAAAACAATAAATGTTAAAAAGTATTTAAAAAAAAAACAAGAAATCCTTTCCTTCAAATTTAATTTACAAGACCTGAAATGGGCTGGACTCGGATCCAGCAGACAGACACTGTTTTCTTTTAGGTAGCTGTTAGAAAAAGCCACACACATAGGAGTCATAACAGGTCAAATAAACGCTCGAGCTACTGATGAATCACTCACCGAGGTGAATAATACAGACACATTCACATGATGTTGTGACTGTGAGGGTGAGCTGCAGAGGGGAATGTAAACTCCATGTCTGTCTTTGTCCTCAAATTTCTGAATAAACTTAGCAACTGCTAATGAGAGAAAAGTAGCTATGATGTGCAGGTTTCAGACATCGACACACCTTCTGCTGTTTGTCTTGACAGTTGGTTCCAGCTCAGACTGGTTGGTTGCAGAGTGTTGGTGCAAAACCCATTTTATCGATATCTCCAGCCTGGACATTGACATGCCAGGACTTTTGTTGTTTTCCTTTGAGCAGCTTTTCGTTGAAATGTTCCCAACCTGAGATTCTAAAAGGCTTAAGAATCATCTATTTGATGGTTCCAAATCTCCTACTGTACAGGATGATGCAGGCACCTGAGCTTTTAGGAACTTAGAAATAAACAGTTCTGAGACTTTCCACGATTCTGTCATAAAGGTCTATGAATAAGTCTATTCACCTCATAGCTTAGCTATGAGACCTTAGTAGAACTATGCAGGTACCTGTACTGAGAAAGGTGTGTTCTGTAGCTAAGTACATTCAAGCATCATGTTGACAAAGAGTTCTCATTGTGTCTTTAGGGTTATTTTTGAATCAGTGTGTCTGAAAAGCTTATGTATGTTTTCTGAAGTTGAAAATTCAAGCAAAGCTCAATGATAATAATCTTACTTGATTCATTTGGCGCCATGATAACTGTATGTGAGCATTCATGTATAAACAAAAGTCTGTGTGATGAAACCTGCCTCTATGTGAGCGTTCTGTAGATTGTGTAGGAGGGTACAAATCCCAAGAGGCTGCTGGGTTTGCTGTTTACACTGCTGCTCTGTGCTCGACTGCATCCTGACAGTAGAATAATAAGCGTTACAAGATTTAAAGACAGAACCTAACAGGTTTATGCTGGGTTTGCTTTTCATAGAGTAATGGTTCCGTAACATGTCAGTGTTTATGTGCATTAAGTGAGGTAATGCAAGAGTGTGTCTTAACACTTCCATGCTTCTACGTCTCTGTGTGATGATAGACTGAGGACTTATGTTTCATCTGTTATCTCCTGCATACCGTTCTCCTCCTTTAATTCAGGGTGTTTAGGCCCATATGGCCTTCATCAGCTGCCTGAGAGATGATAAACGTCTTTAGAGGCCAAAGGAAAAGTGTCTTCTTTCCCCTGCGTTTTGTGTGTCTCAAAGTGGGTTATAAGTAAATCATTGGAAGACAAAGGGATCTAGTCTTGAATAAAGCATTATTTGTTTTATTGAATCACGGGGTTTGATCAAACACTCCACTGAGTGTGTGTTTGTGTGTGTGTGTGTGTGTGTGGGGGGGGTGATGGTGCAGTCTGTGACATGGTGGTTTTTGGTTTATTGCTGGTCTGCCATTGAGCACACAGTGAAACATATCCACCATTGTGGGGGCAAAAGAACAACACCAGAATAATCCAAAATACTATTTAAGATTTAAGAAGGTAGCTGTTTCTTATAAATTCCTTATAACTTATAAAATACTATTAATCCATATGTACACCTGAGTTCTTCAACCCGAAGCCCCGCCCCTTTGAACTCATAGCACCTCCCACTTGGTTTAATTACTTAAGTTTTAACCTGTTTAATAATATTTCTTGTTTAAGGTCATGTTAATAATTTATACGCATACTTACATACTTTTTAGACAAGTACAAGAAACAAACGGTCAAAGGTGTGTGTGTCATTGAAAGGACGCCAGATTTACCTATTTCAAGCCGGAAGTGGCCATGGTGCAGGAAGTTTGACGGATGACTCAAGGTGATGGAGGCTGGTGAGTGAGCTGGAGTCTTTTCCTCATCACCAGAGACGGTGTGTGTGTGTGTGTGTGTGTGTGTGTATACCCAACCCCCCCTAAGAGGCATTTAAGGTCACTGTACCTGTGACGAAAGGCGCGTGTTTCAGGCGTGTGCGTGTGCGTGCGTGCGTGCATGCTGGTGCGCCGACAGCCGCGAGCTGAAGGCGTTAGTGCGCGTGCGTGCGACGCTCAGCCGAGTTGTTGGTGGGAATCCTTCAGATTAGAACAGCTTGGAATTTCATCTGTGTCCTTTGCATTTCTGACATGTCCTTGTGAGACTCTAGTGTTTGATGTCGTCAGAAGTTGTATTTTGTATTTGTATTTGTACGCCTCATCACTTACATATGAAATGCAATTTTCATCAGAGGAGTCCCGCTGCATCCAACGTCCAAAAAATCTGCTGCCGGAGGACATTTTCTTTAATTTACATGTCTGTTCTCGTGTGAAAATCTGTTATTTCTTCTCAAGGGAAATACCAAATTGACACATTGCTGCTGAGAATGTGGCAGAAACACTGATAAGAAAGCTGAATAAAAGATAAAATTATCGACCAATCAATGAAGTGTTGGGGCAGAACTTTATTTTCATTATCAACAGAGTTTTCAATAACAAAAACTGTCATTTGCAGCCTGGAAATTAAAATTGTGATGTAAATGTTGTTTTCTGCATAAGCTTGTCTCTCTATTTAAACTTCATATAACAGTATGTATGTGAACATGTGCAGAAACTTGGCATTTAGATTTTATTTTGGAGTAACGGGTTTCGCTAAAGAACTGTGAAGTTGCAGACTGATTGAGTCACTCGACATGAGTAAGTCATGTCTGATGCATCCAGGTCTTATTGCACTAATGTGTGTGCGGTCGTATTAATTTCTCCCATATGTCTCAGTCACAGACTATGTGAATGTGAATGTTTGGCTCCTGTGGATGTTTAATACATCTGTTAGTGATTTCGCTCTGCAGCAGGTGTCTACATGTGTTTACAGTTTCACACCTTTGCACCCCAGTACACATCTTGACTGCGAAGCGACTGGTCATGAAAACATCTCAGTCCTGTACGTCACTTCGCATCAGTCTACTGTTGTCGGCAGGTTCGTTAAGTTCAGGTTGTTTTTTGTACAGTCCAGCATCACAGATTACAAAAATATCTCAAAGGACTTTAAAATCTGCACAACATAGACCCTTGATCTACGTTGTGCAAATGTTGGACTTCACCAAACCTGGTAAGAAGTTCTAACTCGTTAGCCTAAAATTTCTCCCCCACATGACTCTTGAGATCGATCATTTTTGAAAAGAAAACCGCTGCTGCACGTCTGTTGCATGTCCCAGATGAATGAGACAACCCGGTCGAGCTGGCGGGTCTGGACTCAGGCAGGGACAAAGCCACACCGCAGTGAATCAGTATCAGGTCTGTGTGGTCTGCTGAGTTGTCACAAGAACCTGCCAGAACCACAGTGTGGGCTCATTTCACTGTGTGTGAATGCACATTTACATATGTGTGTTCGTCCAGCCGTGTGTTTCTCAGATGTGGCTTGGTGGAGCTCAGCTGGTGAAACAAACAATGAAATCAGCTGCAGAAATGGACAGCTTGTTTTCATATCTACACCGTTGCCAAGGTGATGTCTGATGTACTCTGCATACGAGTTCCAGAAGTTCATGTGTGATGATTAGAAGCTGGCAGGAGATGGCCCTCATGTTGAATGTAAAGTTTGTATGAGATGATAATTTATATTTCCTATAATCCGTTTGAAGTATAGTATCAGTGAGCGTTACACTGAATGTGTGGTTGTGTCATCCTGCTCAACGTGATGGACGGTTCAAGTGAAATTATGTCATATTTTTATTCAAATAATAAACTCGTGACAACTCAAGACTAATGAATACTGACACATTTCTTCCTGGCCTATAATAATCGTATTCAGTGTGAAATATAACATGTTTCCAAATGTCAGATTTAATACAGTTGAGTTTCTGTGATTTATTTGGCTGTGAGATGTAATTTTTCCGTGCGTTTCAGTCATAAATATTTAACATTTCTTTTCTGCGTCACTCCCCTGTGGTGCTGGATGTACTTTTTTCACACAAGTTATTTCCACTCGGGTGACTCCATTGTTTGTGTGTTCTCTTTATTTAATCAGAAACGTATATCATTATTGGACCAGCTTTCACTGGGAGACCTCGTCCACTGGGTCATTGTCTTTTGGAGGTTTATGATAAAAACTGATGTGAAAACAACACATTTGCAGAATCAAGTTCAAGTAATCTCAACAGAGGTTGATGACAACCACGGAGGACGGAGATCAACATTTTATTAAGAGTCAGGCAGTGTTCAACTCATCTCAGGATGTAAAGGATGAAAGGATTTAGATTTATTCTTCCACAAGAGTGAAACAAAGCTGCAACAAGGCAGCCAAAAGGATCAGCGAGCTAGCTGGGTGACAAAGGTTAGGTCAAGTCCAACGCTGGAGATGTCGCTGTGTTTCCTGTTTGCACATTGGGACATTTTGTGAGCGTTCTGGGAACAGGAAGCAGCTCAACGCTTCTTGCCAGCTCTGCTCTGTAGATTGAATCTCTGAGTGTGTAATGTCAGTCAGAAAACAGGAGTTTCCCAATGGCAAATGAATCACGCACAGCAGTTTTTAACTGGTTGTGCAGGAATCTGCTATTCCAGGGTGAAAAAAAACATCGTATGGTTTTTTATCATGGATTTTATCATGGATTTTATCATGGATTTTGTAGACCAGTGATATCACAAAAAGATGTAGCGAAATAAAGTTCAGTTCCATGTTCCCAAGAAAACGGAATAAACTCTATGCAATGAAAAATGAGAGATTGTGTCTGTCAGGACATTGATCTTTGGGGAGTTCTTTCCATGCCTTCATCTGCGTCTGTGTGACACCCAGCTGATTTACACCAGGCCTGTGCAGTGGAGCAAGGGGGGCCGATCGGCTGCCTCGACGCGCTCTCCGACTGTCAGGGTTTTGACTGGTTGATTTACTCCAGTGTAGGATCAGGGTGTTGAGCCCCAGAAAGACGCCCCTCATGGTCGACGAAATGGAACTGTGCCCTCATCAGTCATAAATTAGCCAGAAGCTTTGTTAGCTCCAGACTCCTCTGCTGCTCCCCTTCTGCCACATTACCCTTCATCCCCGACAGCTCCCCCTGTGCTCATGTAGCATGATTTTACACACACACCCACACCAACACGGTAGCCATTGCGAGTGTCCTATGCTGTTGTGTTAATACTTCTGCTTCGCTCTGCTATTGATATTTATTCAAGTGTCACGCATCTAAGGTGTCCAGCCCACATAGGTTTGTAAGACACCGCACATGAAATAGCCTGCATGGTGTGTAAACAAATGAACAAAAACAAAACAAAAATGACAGAGATCAGAAACAATCAAATATATAGCATCATTTTTCTAGTTAAGGCTTATTCCAGTTTTCTTTATGTTGTTGGACGAGTCAAACGTCAATAAAACAGCAGATTTACAGATGCTGTGTCGAACCGATTCAGTTCCCGGTGTCTTTCTCTGTTTACTGACAAGATCAGTGCATAGTCCTCTGCTCACAAACTGGTTGTATTTTCTGGACAATAGTGGAATTGCTGGTCATGTGACTGCAGCCAAGCAGTCCAGTCATCGTTGTTACATTTCTGGTGAGGTGCATGTCAGGCTATGGCACATACAACATGTAGGCTCGGAGCAACACTCGCAATTTGACTCAGAAATAAAAAAAAACAGGCTCGACAGTTCTGCCTGACTTGTCCACATTGGACTGAAATGGAGAGAAACCGTTGGCGTGCTGCAGACGCAGTGACTTCCTCCGTTTACAATGATCTATTCCAGATACATCTCATTACATGTTGTTTTTATCAATATAATTTAGGATTTGTTTAGAGTGATCTAATGAGACAGACCAGGGAAGAGATTGAGGAAACAAAACAAATGCTCTTGATTATCTGATCACTTCTGTGGACCATATTAAACATCTTCTCAAACCGAATTACAATCACCGATGGGGCAGCTTTTCCAGCTGCACGAAGAAAAACCTGTGTGGGAGTGGACGAACATCTTGTAAGCCAACCAAGAATCAGAAGAATATATGAAGTGCTGCATCTAATCATTTCTCCAGAACGTGTCCTGATCCAGCAGTGACTTACTTTTGGGTTTACGATGAGTATCCTATATCACCTACTTGTAAAATAATTTCTCAGGTTGTGTGCTTGGAAACCTGGAGAATCTACTTCACATCAGGCATTGATTGCAGATGTTTTATGAGCCCTATTAGTAAAAGAAAAATCATACTGACTGCTGAGGACGTTGATAAGCCAGGATCAAGAGGACCTGACCTTCTGACCGCCATGTAACCGTTTTTATACAGTTTGAGGCAACTGCACTGGATCGTAGTAGATTTATGCCTATACACCTAAGACACATCCACATAAATAAAGCGTATTGCTGGGAAAGCCAAAGAGCATCTCTGGAATGGATAAAGTGTCGTGACTGAAAGCCAAGAGTCTTTTGGCTGCCATGCAAACTAATCTGCTATCAGATCTCGGCTTTAGAATCAGCCAAGGAACAATGTCAATAAGGAGAAACAAATGCTGTCTGGATATGACAGGAAGTACAGGGGATTAGCAGAGCGCTCCATCTCCGGACAAATGTACAGTCCGTCCATCTTTTACCGCCATCCAACAGCTGATATATTGTGCTGTTTGTCAGGATAAAGCAAAAACTACCTGGCTGATTTTCAAGAAAATTGTTACAGTGCCGTGTAGGTGGAAGGAGGCCGACAAAGACTTGGAAGTGAAGTGGTTTTCTTTCACGTGAACTGTGTCTGCACTCCATGGGTCTGTCTTCCACCGCGTCCTCCGCTTCACCAGTTCACACTTCTTTACGAGGCTTCCAACCACGGAGAGGTTCCCTGCTGCCGCCAACCACGACCCTTTCCTGGCTGCTCGTCCTTCCTGACTCCTAGATCAGTTGTTCCTGATGACTGAAGGGGTCAGAATGAGATGGACACACTGAATTAATGAAACTGTTCAAATATGCAGAACGAATCTGTTGACGTCATAATAGCACCGTGGCTCTTGTACTTAAAAGCTACTTCACTTTATAATTTTCTTTAAACTCCAGGTTAACCCTAGAAGAGAGGAGAGATTCATCATGGGACGCTACATTTGTCAGTGAACGGCGATCGAGAAACCACCTGCTCAGCCCGTACAGACAAAGAGATGCGCAGTATTTGTATTTGCACGATGACGCATGAGAGAAGAGCAGAAAAACACCTGCTGGGTGACTTTCTTGATACCGAACCTCAGTCTGTGAAGTCAATGTGCATCAACACATGTTTTACACAGCTTGTAGTCATCAGCGCATGTCGAAACATACATTAACTGGTACTTTCATCCAAAACGAAGAAGAAAGCACGTTCTCATAGGACAGATTCCCCAGCTTTCTGGTCGTGATGTTATCTGTTGGTTTGGAGTGTAAAGTAATTTATAGCGATTACACGGCAGGTTTGGTCCGGACAGGAGATAAATGTCGCTGTTGTTATTCGACGAATCCCATTCCTGCTTATTTATTATCTGAAGAATCGTCCCATTTGCTGAAGTAGACATTATTGTTTGTCCTCTGTTGAGATTGATGTTGTTTTCACTTGTTTTCCGTGGCCTCATTCATCTTTAACTTCAGAGCACTGACCTCTCTCCTCCCAGACCTCCTGACACGTCCACCGTTGACAGTCTATGTTTAGCAGCGAGAGCGGCAGGTCGCGCCATTTTCATTGTCACTTTCCAGCCCAGGCGTTGGTGTTTCCTGCATCACAGCATTTTTTATTGTCCAGAACATGTTTTTTTGTGTGTGTCCAGTCCTGAGGGGAGCCAGGATCCTGTGTAATGGGGGTCTTGTTATCTTGCCACATGTTTCTGCTGACCGGGGTTCTGCTCCGAGTGGACGTACAGGGGAACTCCTAACTTAAAATGTTAACACATTGTGAAAGGAAAACAGGAACATTGGGACCAACAGAGCAACACTTTCATACAGTGTAAACACAATGATTCATGGAAGAAGGTGTTGACATCCCAGTAGAACTGAATTAATGATGACTGTCACATTTATGATCACGTCCATATGACTAATGGCTGTTTTCATTTTAAATACATGTATTACATTCATTTACATTACTTTTTAATTTTTTTTAGACCAGTTAACTGACATGAAATGATACGATGTCCCCAATGTTCACTAAGCATGTGCTCAAAGTAACAACAGTGGCATTCAGAAGAGGAAATGTGATGGACATTCTCATTCAGCGATGTCAGCAGATTTCATGAACAAAAATAATGGTCTGATGTCATCACAATGTTCCCTCAGCACTGTCAAGCTGCGTCAGTGATGTGCAGTGCCCGCAAGCGCATCCACCGAAGGAAACTGAGAGGAAGAAACTCATGAAACTCAACTCTGAAATTGGTGCCAAGAAGGGAAATGTGTCTCAAGCTAAAACACAAAGGCACTTTAAGATAAACCCTTTAGCCGCTGGATGTTGCAGAAAGACAGAAGTAGAAGAACTGTGACTGTGGCGTAACTCCAGCCAGTCATCCCAATTTGATTTTCAATCATTTATTAATAAAGAACCAAGTTCTTTATTCACGTGTTCAAAATGTGTGAACTGATCTAAACACTGTCAGTCTAGTTATTATTTAAAGACATGTTAATTAATATGACGCATTTCTTTCTATTGTTATTACCATCTGCATTAATTCAGTCAAGATGTTCGAATGAAGAAAAAGTCTGTGCTCAGATGGTCAAGAGTCTGACATGGTAAGAATTAAATGACTCATCAGTGAATACGCAGTTAATTCAGCCATTTAAAAAAAAAAAAAGTCCAATATCTGTCTATGACTTTTGATGGAAAAGAAGCTGCAGATGAGGTGAAGCAGTGGCTGTGGGCTGTCAAATGTTTCTGGTGATGAAACGACGGCTGCGGGTCCGCAGACGTGTCCCAACGTTTGACAGATTTCAGGTGACAGCAGTTGAAGTGCATCATATCCTTCCTGACTGAACATTCGTCCTGCTACTGTGTGACAAGGCAACAACATAAAAAGGCAACTGATGTGCACAATATAACACATGTCCTTAATGTATTTATCCTCAAGTTGTGCAGCATTATGAAACTTTAGTGGAACTGTGTGAGGTCTCACCTGCTCATTAGCTCCAGCGCTTCACTTCACATGGTGCTGGACAGCAACTGGGTAAAAAAACAGCTGATTTAACATCACTCACATCTGTTGTTTGGATGCAAAATATTTTTGTAAAACTGACAACTTGTTGGCTGCAGGAGAAATGAAACACAGATGCTGCTTTGGCTGTGTGTGTTTGTCCAGAATGATCTACTACATCCTCATTCAGCTTGTCAGTTAAGGAGTAGTTGATATTGTCTGTGAACGTTAGTGCAGTTTTAATCTCACTCGGAACGTTGTGCAGTAATATATTAGTTGACCCATCTCATGCTACTGTTAGCTGATACTCAATCACTTTACTGATGCGTGTTGATAACTTCTCATCAACCTCTGCCTTATAAAAGTTCTATTACAAAACCTAATTTCTGACTCCAATGTGGGATTCACGTTATTTGAAAGAAATTCCCTTAAATGAAAACATCAGCAGGCATTAGTGGGATTAAAAGCGTCTGTAGTGAAGAAAACCAAACACGTCATGATATCTCCAGTTAACGTGTACTTTTATAACATCACGCTGTTACAATCAACACTGACATTTATTGCAGCTAACTGCAGATAACGACTGACCGTTTCTCCCTGTTAAAACCATACGCCGGCGCGCAGCGTAAGTCATGTTAATGGGGCTATAAACTTCAAAAGCATTAATGTTTCCTATGATGAGAAGGGATTTTCACACTCATGGAGCGGAGACATCCTCTGCCGGCTCTTCTCCCCTTCAGGTATTCAGATTGTCAAGCCGATGTTGTTGACTCAGCTGGGATCAGTGAAGTGCTGCTGTTAAAGAGGACTTCTCATTTGTCCTCCTGTTATCCACCAAACCCTCTAAAACGCTTCTTTATTATCCTTAACACTTACTGGAGACCACACTCTGCCTTCCTGTCTCGCTCGCTCTTCCCCCCGCTGCTTCCCCAAGCTCCTGCTGCCTGCACCTCCCTCTGCCTCTCTGGCTTTTTGTTTGAATGCACCAGTGTCTGTGTTTTCAGAAACCCTCTGTGAGGTCAGAGGTCAGTGAAAATTCATGGTCCTGCATTAAAAAAAATCTCCCTGAAGGGTTTTCAGGGTCCTGGGACAACATCTAAACATCCTCTCTAATTCAAGCAGTTTGCTACAGCCTCAAGGTCCAAGTGTGTTTGTGCGTATTCAGCATTCCTCCTCACCTATTTGAAGTGTGATGATAAAACGTTTTGGTCACTGTGACTCACAGGCTGCAACTTCATGCTGTAAAATGTATGTAAACACGATAACAACATTTTGGGAGTCAGATTTACACTCCTGTGGAACCGTCTCCCTGCAGTGAATCCGATTTTTTACATTCTGCCAATATATTTCATTTTTGAAGCATCTTATGTCATATACACACTGTACATTACTGTTTTGCACACACACACACACACACACGACTCAGGAAATGAGTCCATAACCAATCATATTGTGTGTACTTGTCAAGAGAATCAAAATCCCTGGGCTGAAACGGAACCTCATGACCCATCTGCGTCCTCTGATGATGAGTTGCCTTTTTTTCTTTTAATTCATCTGAATTATTCTCAGCAATAATTCAAGTTTTTTGACACAACTTACCATAAACTACAACTGACAAAGACAGTTTCAATGTGCGGAAACGGAAGTAAATGATGCTTCTTAAAAATAATGTAACCAGCTTAGTGAGGATCTTAAGTCCCACCGACTGATAACTGTCAATGGGAAAAATAAATAAACATCAACCAGGACGCCTGCAGCTGCATGTGAAAACAGATCTTTTCTCTCTCCTGCAGCTTAAAACAACAAACTCAATATTTGTTTTAACAGACACCGTGCCTCCACGGGGAGCTCATTCCTCCGGAGTAACGTTGAGTCCTGCTTCTGTTTCACCATGGCCATGACTCAAGGTTTCTTCCAAATACTGCTTTGTGACGTGTCTGTACCAGCTCACACCTGTCTGTAGTATTGACGTGCAACGTCATCACAGCAGCAGCATACAGCGACAAAATGCTCCGATGATTATTGAACAATTGACTCCAAGACATGCATTTCCTTCCACTGACCAGTAAACCCCTTCTGTTCCTGAAATCCAGGCTGTTAATGCTGCAGATGAAGCACATGCAACAATATCTGCGTCTGAGGAAACATTTTGGATGTTACTTACTGCATCCGTGACATAGGTCGGTGTGTGTGTGTGGGGGGGATAATGCAGGAACATACCAGGCAGACCTTCACACCACCTGTGGGAGTTTAGCAGAATGGGCCAGAGAATCGCTTAGATTTTGGTTCAGGTCCATAGAACAATGAAAAACAGCATTTCTTTACATCGGCTTTGGCAGACGTTTGCACTCTCCCAGATGTCCATCTGTGAGCATAAATATGCAACAGACAGGTTATGTACGATGGGCAGAGGGTGTATCAGGGGTCAGAACTAGCACAGAGTGAATGCCAGCTCGTACGCAGCACGGTTCATCAGATGGTTGATATGATAGCCTGAAGAATTATTGAGCTGGAAGCACTTAACGCCGTAAACGTGATGGGATTTATTCTTTCTCCTCCCGTCTACTGCTGCAACATGTTTAGCTTCAGTATCTTTTTTCTTTAAATGCATAAATGTTTTCAGAGACCCTGTGTGTGAGGTCAGAGGTCAATGGGGCCTGAAGGTTTTAAGGGTCATGGTAGAAGTGTGTGTGTGTGTGTGGGGGGGGGGGGGTCAGTGTGTAAACATCCTCTCTGATGTGAACAGGTCATTCTGTCACTACTTTCGTTGAATTCTTTGAGTTTTTATTGAATTGGATTATTGATTTGTGGGGTCTGTCTGCAGTGTGCAACAAAACTCCACAGAAGAGCAGAGAACATCATCCCGCCGTCTCCTGGATGGAGCCAGGTGTCATGATGATCCTCTGTCAGGTGACATAAATCACAGTTATGACCAATAAATATGCAATGTTTTGTCAACATGGAGTCTCTGACAAATGCAATGTACAATAAATCAGACAAATGATGGAGTGAGACAAAACAACCTTCTGTTGTGAAGGTAAAAACATATTCCTGGGAGCGAGATACTTTTATTGGCACTTCCTTCCATGTTCAAGTACCTTCATGTTAATGCTAATCCTTTATTTCTTCTTCTGAAAATCAAAGGTTTTCTTGCCACAAACCCCACGTGGTGGTGAGTTGGACAAATTGCTGGTGCATCACCGTGGAGGATCACTGAAAGCCAGATGAAGAAATGCTCATCTGAAAGAGAGAAGCTACGAGGTTCTGAGTGTGGGAGGAGAGACGCTGCTTGTATCCAGCTCAAAGTACAGGAATTCTTTCATCTGTCCCAAAATACTGTTATCAATTTCCAAAAACACTGTTGATTTGGTTTCAAAATGACTCGTATTAATCTTCTTTCAGGGTGTGCGATGGGTGCTGTCAGTGGTCCTGGCCTTCCCATGGACGGTATTCGGGGACGGCGTTTGTGGGTGTGAATGTTTGTCGTCTCATCTCATGAACAGACAAAACAGAGCATAACTGAGGTTCAGTTTGAGGATCACATCATACACTTGAGTCCTGTGCCCCTCCGTACGTGCTTATTTTATTAATATTTATACGTACAGTGTATAAGAAAAGTGATGCATCTATGTTGTGCTTTTAATCACCAGATCAGCAGAAGCCGTTTTGAAAAGGCACCAGCTGGGAACTATGCGAGAAATGCCGCGCTTCACTTGAGGCGGAGCGCTGGGAAAATCCATAACAAGGCCACTTGGACGGATGTTGAATTTCTTAGGTTGTTCACATGGGTGCATCTAACATGATTTATGAACAAGAAAGTCCAGCTTCGGTGATGCAATCAGGCAATGTTCCTCATGAAATGTCCGAGCTTTAGGTAAACACGTTTCACTGTTAATACCTCCACTGTCTGGGTGACACCGGCGAGAATCACGTCGCCATCATAAGCGCTGAAGGCCAAAGTAATGAGTTTGAATAGCACATAGAGCACTTTCCCGGTGAATCCCAGGGGTCGGAGGGTCAGGACAACATGAATGTTACCTTGAACATTATCTGGATGGTGAGAATCATTAGTGAACGAGGCTGCAATGAGGGACTGTGATCGCTGGAGTGAAATGAACAGGAGAAGGAACACCAACACAAACACAGTCACCCTTCATTTTATTCCAGCATTTATTCAACTTAGTTACATTCTTTTTTTCTATTTCAGACAGATTCTGCCTCAGATATTCTCTCCTGTCATAATTCTTGTATTTCCCTTGTGTCAATAGATGTGAGCCACGAGTTATTTTCCATTATGCCAATGTATCGTATTTTATTTAGGCAAATAACCATTTAACACAATTTACCTTCACATCACATCCACGATGCAGAATTCGACTGAAGGATTGGCGTAGGAAACCATGTCAGTGTGTATCCTAACGTTCCATTAAGGCTTTGCATGCATGTGGGTATGATCATTCTTTTTCCATCACTGTCAGGAAATGTATTCTGGATACCCCCTTAAATCCATCAGCTATTCCCACTCCTAGCTTATCGTAGCCTTCGGTTGGTTTTGGTCTTTGGTTGTCAGTTTTGTTTTGACTCCTGTTATGCTCCAACTTTCCCTTTCTCATGAGTGTTATTGTGATTAAAATTTCTCCCGTGATAGCCGTTAACTCCAGCGTTTACTGAACTCACTGTTACAAGCGAGTGCAGAAATGAAGGTCAGATTTGTCACTTTGTGTGTGCGTGTGTGTAAGTGTGCATGTGCGTATGTGTGTGTGTGTGTGTGGACTTGAGGAGCTGACAGTAACTTTGTGGTGGTACTTTGGCCCAGGCACAAACCATTTAGTGAGATCATCTCTT
>CAAKHB010007408.1:146647-159280 GCA_901007665.1 Aeoliscus strigatus | reverse complement strand
TTAAAATTTCTCCCGTGATAGCCGTTAACTCCAGCGTTTACTGAACTCACTGTTACAAGCGAGTGCAGAAATGAAGGTCAGATTTGTCACTTTGTGTGTGCGTGTGTGTGTGTGTGTGTAAGTGTGCATGTGCGTATGTGTGTGTGTGTGTGTGGACTTGAGGAGCTGACAGTAACTTTGTGGTGGTACTTTGGCCCAGGCACAAACCATTTAGTGAGATCATCTCTTCTCACAAACAGATGAAGGGGCGGAGAGTTGACTGTTCGTTTTCACTGGTTCTCAGGCTGTGTCCTGCGTTACACTGCATCATTGTCTGTGCTCTGACGAACAGGAAATCGTTCTGGGAGCTATTGGTGGCTCACTGAGGGGGGTGGGAGGTGGCTTTGGAGATCTTCAGCTGTCTGGACTTTAGATGTCAAATTTGTTTGTCCTCTTCTTGCTACTAAATCTCCATCTTTGATCTGGACTCCAGGTTCTCATTACTCCAACTAATACACTCCACACACACGTGGTTTGAGACGTACGCTGAACACAAGACAGAGTCATTTGAAGTCAGTCAGAGGGAAGAATTTCACCTGTTTCCCACGTAGACAAATGGCTTCAGTGGATTTATGTTCCCTAGTGTTGAAAAATGAGAGATAATAGTGTGTTTGTGGGGTGTGTGGGGTGTGAGCTGCAGGATATCCTGCAGCGATGTGGAGACCAGAGAACATGGAGTGTCAATGACAAGCTCCTGAGCGATGCAGCTGAGGTGGAGAATATCGTCAAACAGCAGAAGATGGTTACCATGGCAACCAGAGCCAAACATGGACAAGGATGAATAACGATCATACTTTTTATACTTGTACATGGCGTTAACATTCATATGTATAAAAGGATAATCATTTAATTTCTGCGTTTATTTGTCTCACATTATATTCAGCTACTTTTCAACTAATATTTTAGCACGTTTCTGTCTTTTTCGGGGCCACAGCTTCCTTTGTTCCCTGCGCCAGCGCTGACAGATGTTATACGTGTAGACATAAAGGGAAAATGTTATCTTTGAAGAGGCCGTGTCACTCTGTACATTTAACATCGGTACCTTAGAACTGTGAAGGGCAGCATCTTGATTTGTGAGCTTCGGTAGAGAAACGCTCCTCTGCAGTTTGTTTCGACGAGAGTCGGTGCCAGAACTGTCTCCACCGTATCCAACTTATTAGTCGGCCAGCACAGCAGTGTTGTATTGCTCAAGTTCGTACTCTCATCTTTCCCTTGGACACAGATCTCATGAACTGTGTAACCTGGACCTGACAGAAGAACACCCACTGGAATACATGTGCTGCCTTTACTTATTTTTCTGCATGGACTGGATTTGTCACAGTTACAGAAAAAACTATTAGCAGCCAAACACTTTTCTTCTTTTTCTGTACTGCGACCAGTATAATCACCCGATTTACATGATCTCCTTGATGTATCGTTCAATTCATACCAGATTGATAAAGAATTTCTTTCAGTCTGGAATTAGAAAGTCTTTGTTCTAGTTTCTTTGATGTGTTTTTTATAAACTGCCACAGACAACTGGTTTGTCTGCGTGTTCTCCCGTAGCAACAGATTCCAGGAAACTGCAGGTCAGAGAGACAGATGGACCGACTGCAGGTAAATGCTCTTTGATATTCTGTGCGTGTGACTTCAGCCACACAAGTGGTTTGGTACCGATCATACTAAGGGCCAGTTTGCACAAGAGCTGGCTGAATGATGTGAGATCATATTTCGTTTGGACGTTGCGCCACTGGACAAAGCCTGAGATAGAATGAGAGTGAAAAGTATACTCCTGTTTTTCATTATTCAAAAGCCTTTTGTTGTTCTGAATGAAAGCAAACATATTTCTTTGTATTGATCTACAATCAAAGTAGTGACACAACATTGTGTATTTAGTCATGTCTGATGAAGCATTTGCACTGGAAATAGTATTGTATTGTTGTAGCAGCAGTAGAATATGACCTGACCGATCTGCATTCATCTTTCTCTGCATCTGCATGAGAAAGCTGTTCATCATGGCTAATGACGCGCGTGTGCATGTGTGCGTGCATGCATGATGCTGCAGGCTTTTGGTCTGATATGGGGAACTAATGGAAGAAACAGTCTCAGCAACTTTAAGTAAGGAAATTACAATTACAAGACGTCTGTCTCATGCTGTCTACAAACAGACTACATCAGGTGAAGGACGTCGTCCTGAGGTTGAGTCTGACTCTGATCCCAGCATTTGTTTTGATGAAATTAAATTACATTTACTGAAAATGCTCATGACTGATATATCAAAACGACTACAGCCACGTTAATGGCTCTGAGGTGAGTCACACTTTGTGCTGAATGCTTGTGTTAATATGCTCACATGCTCATAGTCTGATGTTAACAATCATCCTCCTGCGAGCAGTCCGACCATCGGACCTCCCAGTATGTTGCACCTGGACGTCAAGCTCCGGCTTTGAGTCTCTATCCCACCCAGCAGAACGTGTCTATGATGTCTGGGCCTCATGGTTGAATAACACACCTCTTGGTCTTGGAGATGAAGTTTATATATCAGTTTAATCCCCAGATAATAGTGCAATTGTTTCTTCTTTCTAATGGTTCAACACATTCTTCATCGTCTTTGTGACTCTGTCACATGTAAAACAGTCAACACACGGTTGACGGAGGCTCCGCGCTTCCATCAACCAATTAGGATGTGGGTGCTAATCCGGCAGGAATGGAGGCAGAGTGAGGCACCGTGCATCTGAAGTTTAACGTTGGTGGTTTGAGCTCCTCTGGGCCCCGCGGATGGAGGCGCCCTACGGTTCGTAGAAGCCGCGATCCTTTGTGTCTCACCGCACCTAAAATCCAGGGTTTGCAGTGTTTCATCTTGGTTTCAAGCAGAATCACACTGAAAGAATGTGGGCCATATCAGGGTTATTGTGTCGGGAGTGGGGGGGCAGTGACCATGCTGCGTATGCGTGTGCGCGTGTGTTTTTCTCTCATTCATACATCTACGTAAAGATGGATGGTGTTGGGACTCATAACCTCAGCAATATTAGCACATGAAAGGTGCAGAGACTGCAGGAGGGCTATTTTAAGTGCTCGTAGGGGCCCCCGCCATTAGCCCCCCATTCATTCTCAAACAGACACACATGCTGCTGTTATTACACACTGTGTGTTTGTCACTTTCAACATCCGTCGCACTAACAAACACTTTGGACACATTCAGCTGAGTAATATTGTCATAATTGTGATTAATGTCCCGGCGGGTCACTGGCAGTGTTAAAGCAATTAACATACCCCCACTACACACACACACACACACACACACACACACACACACTCCTCCTCCTACTCGCCTCATAATCAACAAATCATTACTTACGTTTCTTTAAAAGTCAGAGGGTGCACTGGTGGAAATGTGCTACGGGTCATCTGAAATGAGAACAGCTATGACTCTGCTAATGTTTCCCTTGGGGAGTGTGATTTCGGTGCACACCAGGCCCCCGGGCTGTGGCCTGGGCTCGGACAAGGGTGGGTGGGTAAGTAAATAGGAGGGGGGCTGCAGGAGGGCAGTTTGGGTTGAAACAGACCAGAGGCTTTAGATACACACATGACATCAACCTGTAACCATATTCTTTACATTGCAAAACACATTTATCTAAGAACATAATATGACATGTTTGTGCAGGATATGCAAGTATAACTCCAGATCCATCGGTTAAGATAAAATAAGATCTGAAATATATACCACAGCTTGGCAGCTGTCTAATGTTGGATCTGATATTATCATCTATCGTCTCTTTGTCAATCTACCTGAGATTCACAAAGTATTTGGGAAGACCGAACATTTTGACCGGGAAACCCACGATCAATCCCATATGACAGCCAAGAGTCTGCCCCGCAGTAGCTGACCCTATGCACTAAACTAATTGTGGAAGAGGTGAATATGTCAAGTTTTCCTTGGGGGGGGGGGTTCTGAATGTTCATGCAAAAATAATCGATTGTCTCCAGTTGTTGTTGTCCCTCATGAAACTACCCAAACTCAAAGATCATGTTTGGTGGTTCATCAGTGTCAAACACATCATTTTGAGTCTTTTCTCAACCCAAAACATCATTTAGTGTTACTCTATCACTCTGCAGCTCATTGTGATGTCTGCAGAGAAACACCTTGTTCATCACTTTCAGATGATTGATAGTCAATCCCTTAAAATGCTTTTGGAGAGGTTTTATAGTCACATGTATGGGGGTTGTATATGGGAAATTGTCAGCGTCCGTTGTGGTTTTTACTTGATGTTGTAAAACAGAAAGCTTGTTTTTTGGAAATTGGCCTCAGTCCACTGTCCCCTGCTGCGGCGTCCAGTTTGTTGGACCCATCCACCACCACAATTCGTCTCCTTATGTGGTTTCACTCACCACAAATTGGCGCCAAAAGTCAAGTGCATGTTATTTTGAGGCATGTTATTCAAAAACCTGCTGTGTCTCCCAGATGCTTCACATGTTGTTGACACAAATACTGTGAATACCTCTCGAGTGTGACTCGGGTCAGTTCAACATCTCATGAAAAGAAAACCACAGTGACCAGGATGGGTCGATGCTCTGACAAGATAATTTGCTCCACAGGTCAGGTTTCAGGGTCTCCTGACATTTCTATAAGCATGTCCAATTACTGTGTTCAGTACCGGTGTTGCGCAGATGACGTTCAAAGATAATGGCCCTGGAGTTGATTCAGGAAGTGACATCACACACTGCTGCACATACATTACAGCTGACCTGAGGTTAACTTCAACACCTTGTACATTGTTTTTTTTGTTTTTTTTTATTAAAAACTGATCTGACCAGAGGAGCATTGCTCACTGGTGCCTCGATGACCTCTGTTAGGCACGGATACACACATTTACACACGCACACACATGCTATGATTTTCATGCTGATCTTTCCATGATGAATAACCACTAAATTGACTTTCATTGCTGCACATCTGGGATCCCTTACTGCTTAGCATGTACCGTACGTTAGATTAGGACACACTACACTTATTTCTGTGTCATTCTTGATCTGCCATTTGACGAATCTTTACTCTCCTGTCAAGGTGTCTGACACTGAGACTGAACTCAACCCCAGCAGAGGTTCGAAGGCAATCCCGAATATGAATTTCATATGTCTCTCCTTGTCTTGTACATTCCTCAGCCAGGTCAGCACTGGCTGTTAAGCTCATACCAGGACGATGAACGAGCTGCTATTTCCATCATTGTTAAGGATATTTCACAATGCGGTAAAACCCCACTTGCAACACTAGTTGACACTAATAGATTTTGTTTATAAAATTGTCACCTTGTGGGTGTGTGCTGACATGAAACAGCAGGAGGCTGCTTTTTGATTCTTTAGTAACCCTGAAGAAAATGTAAATATGTCAGGTATTCAGTCCTATTGTGAAGCTGTAACACATCTTGTGTGCATTCATGAAGACCTATTTCTGTTTACATTGCCTGATTGGTGTATTATCTACTTTTCCAAGCATTCTGTGATATTTTAAAACATATTTTGGTTTTTTTACATAAAATATGAAAAAGAATCAAGTAAATCCTTTCTTATGTTTCAGTCTTCCTGGCACCAGTTAAACCACCTGCATAGTTTCCTCTGGCAGTGTTCCGTAGACCACGGTGAGTTATGAACCTTTACAACTGCTTTGCATTAAAGGACGTATTATATCTGTACCTCCCCTAAAGGAAGTTATGTTTTTGTGCCATTTGTTCAGCTTTCAGCAGAATTGCTCAGAAACTACCACACCGATTGTTTTGACACACGGTGGAGAAGTGAAGCACAGATATGTGGACGGAACCCAGGAGGTTTGAGAGAGATGATCTGAATCAGAGGATGGAAGCATTTACTTCTTTGTTTTTCTCATTGCTGTCAGAGATATTACGTCTTTCCACACTCGGAAGTTGAACTTGTTTGTTGACACCTGAGAATTTTTTTCCCTCTCTACATGTTTAACAAGGCATCGATTTCCAAGACTTCCCTGGCACTTTTTTGTTGAGACATAACTTGAGAGTAGATGAGTGAAGTATGATGGTGTCTGTGTTAGTTGTCATGTTTATTGTGTTTGGTGGAGGGGTGCACGTTGGCAGTGGACAGTACACGTGATAAACTATGCAGTTACCATTGCCATAGCAACCTGTCGCTGCAGTTGAGTTTTTCTCATAGGTCTGTGGTTACATTTCTGTCTTCCATTAAAAGTTATTTTACTGTTTCATCATGTATTTCTTTGAGTAATGAGCTGACATCCTGCCTCTAATGTTCATCACAATGACTCGTTTATTATGATAGATGTGCCCATCAACCGTAGATCATGACATAAAACATGCACTGAATATTGTCTCTGCACTGGAGTCATTAATTTCCAAGCAAATCTGACAAAGGCATTGGCTGCGGGATACACATTAGACAGCACTACCTAAGTACACCTACTAAGTACACATAAAAGATTAATAACTGTCCACACAAACTAACAGCAAAGTGTGGGGAATTAATATGTTTAATCAAAATACAAATGTTAAATGTCCACTTTGAAATACAAAGAGTTAAAGCTGACAGAAAGCATTGTTTACAACTGATAAATGGTTTCTGAATCTTCAGAGAAGAAAATACTTGTTGCTTCCTGCAGATTCCTGCATTAGCAATTTTACACAATATGTTCATGCAATGATTCTATCTGATACTCGTTATCGCACACGTGACAGACGCTGAGTCTGCTGTTAAAGGCCAGAGTTAAAAAGAAGGGGTTCCGGACGGCATCGCAAAGCTTTTTATCTCTCCCTGACATTTCAGTCGGAACCACTCATCACATGTTACTGTGCTCCGCCTCTTATAATACCACCAGCAGCAAGTTAAAAGTTCATCTCTTTTAGCTTTAATGTTTTCTTAATGGCTGCTTGTTGAGTTAATGGTTAAATAACAGGCAGGATCTGTGTCCTTGGCTTTTATTTGCCCCTGTGACTAAAGCTAAACACATGTTCTCACATGAAAGGCTGCTGCTCGCCCCCCCATCGCCCTGTACAGTACGTGTACAGTGATTCTTAACCTGTCACCTTTGACTGCGTGATTACACGTGTGTGTGTGTGTGTGTGTGTGTGTGTGCGCGCAAATATCAGTCACTTAAACTTGATAAAGACTCAGAACATAAACATGGTAATCAAACCACCTTTGTTGTTTTATGCTGGCTGAAAGGCTCAGAACAGGTCCTTCATGTAAATGTTTGGATTTAATATATAAATGCACAAAAGAGTACAAAAATAAAACATTTATATAATATTAGTCTTACATAGATGAGTAGACATCTCCTGGACTTCAACAGTTGAACTCAGTGATACATTTAAACAGAATGGAAACAGCACAACGAACAAATCAAACAAATTGAATGGATCAGACTTAGTGATTTTAGTTCATGATTTTGGTTAAAAGAACACAACAGATATAAAGTGCATTTCTCTCTGCATGACAGTTGTAGGTAGTCGCATCTATGTTCAACTCAGTGTGGAATTTTCCGCCTAAATGTCCACTCAGCATAAAACACTATTCTGACTAATGGCGGGGTGACTGGGATTCAAACTGCTGCCAAATGAACATTTAGATGAAGAATTCATTCACATAAAGCTTCTCCTGCTAAATCGCAGCACTTGGTGAGTAACACTGTTTGCTCTGAGCTGTTAAACTGGGATTATTTAACGATTCCTGTAAGTTTCTCCTCATTGGACGCTTCGTTAAAACTGTTTTGGGGTCCAGATGTTCTGTCTTTTTCAAAGAATGAAAGAAGCCGACATTCTGGGTAACGGGTTTGAATAATCACAGCCACAGAATAGCAGAGGAAATGCTTCAGCTCCCTTGGCATCCTTATTTCCATTACAAAAACGCAGTAATTGCCATTTTTACTAGGATCTGTCAAGCATCTTATACCCAGTCTCATGGTTAGCAGACACCTATTGAAAGGCCAGATACCGTGAAAGAGGAGGCCAACATAACAAACACTTAATCTGCTTCAGTCCAACCCCTGATGATACGGATACAAAGTCGGTGTGTTCAGGATTAGTTCTAATAAATTTATATTTCACTTGCTTCCAGAGCACCAATCTCCAACTCCTCGACATCAGGCTAGACCTTTATTGTCCTACATCACAGAGAAGCCAGAGGGGGCACGGACGTCTCCCTAAATATCCCCTTTACTGTTGAAGTCCAAAAACAAAACAAATATACATTATAGTTAGAAAAACAAACAACATAGTTGGCACCAATAACATCTCCGTGGTGACGGTGGTGGTGACAAAGGCTGGCTCGGTGGTTTGGTCATGTTGTAGGTTCCATGCTAACGGCTGCAGTATGGCAGCCATGATAAGTGCTGTACAACATACCAGATGACTTTATAATGTGATATATCTGTGGTGACGGTCTGAATCCTCGGTGAGTGACGTCTGCAAACGTTTTAGATGCCTTGTTTGGATTTTTTCATCCTGAAAGACAAAGGTTTTGATGAGACAACATACTGGGGATGACGCATGAAACATTTTCGCATGTGCCCCTTCACAGGGCATTTACTGAAATACTTGAAAATCCCAAATTTCGACCTCAGAGCCATATTAAGGGTTATTACAGTACTTTTTATTGTTAGCACTTGTTATGAATCAAAGTCAATGAAGTTGAGAAGAGAAAGAAAGACAGAGAGAGAGAGAGAGAGAGAGACCTATAGCACACTTGACTGATCCATAAAGTACATTATTGTACTCATGTACCACACTCCAGAACAACAGAACAGAACAACGCACAACTGTAAGGATTTCTACACGTTGTAAATCCCCCCCACCCGGTATGTGTAATTGGAGACACATTAGGTCTGATCCTTTGCAAACGACCACCGTCTACTCTCTACATGATCTGTTTTGTCATGCAGATGACTGCTCACACCTCACAAGACACATACACACCGGTGGAGGGCTCAATCATCTGTCCAGACAGACGGTCTGTCTGACTGGAGTGTGGACATGTTGAGTGCTGTTGTGGGTGGTGTGTGTGTGTGGGTGTGTGTGTGTGTGTGTGTCAGGGGCTGGGAGGACAGATTTACATCTGTACAACCACATCGGGTCAGAGACAACGAGCGCATTTAGTGTTTTTTAGTGAAAAGACAGGAAATACTTCAAGCACCCGAAAACTCATCATCTGCCGTCACAACACAGAGCAGCTTTGTTTCTGTATGTGACTGCACAGCTCACCATGCAATTTGATCCTTTCTATAAACTTTCTGGTGTCAGAAAGCATCTCCGGCTTCGGGGCAGAATGAAAGCGGTTGATATTAACTGTTGCTTCTGACCCTGGATGCAAAGTACATCAAGGATTTGCAGGAGAAGGTCTGCTGCAGATCTGTCTAGTTGGGATGGAGCAAATGCTTTTTTTTTAAATCTGGTTCACTCTCCCTCATAAAGTGGAGTTGGTGTGTTGGTGGTGTTGTAGCTTTGGCTTCTATAAACAGGGCAATCAGGAGGCGTTACTCTCACAATGGCCCGTTGGTAGAAGTTTACATGCGCATTTGTGCTTCTGCATCCCTGCTGTCTTTGCTTTAACTTCCAATGAGGTGGAGGCGGATACGCCGCTGCATGTTACACTCTAGTTTGACACCGGCACATGTCCATCTGTGATGATAGGACGACTCACTTGTTGATGGCGTTCTTCAGATACTGCTGCAGCCATCGGATCTCTGGGTTCACGCACACCTCTTTGTTTGTCTTCAGCTTGGCGCTGATAAAGAGAGAAAAAAAAAAGAATATTCAGCATATGCATCAGCATGAGATGAAAGAGTGAATTATGCAAGTAAGTCGGGGTATGTTGACACTTTGATATCAAACCAAGTGAACTATCACCAACACGTCAGTTTGACACAAAGAAGCTTTTCACACAGCTGCATCGGTTTGATAATGACTCATCGGCGCTTTCCCAACGCAGAGGAGTAAGACTGTAAAATGATAAATGTCATTGCAGTTAATGGTCTGCAAAGTGTGACAAGGTTACTGACAGAACATGTAGGTACAGGCTACGCTCTAAATGCAGCATGAGTCTGTGGTTATTTACATATTTTCATATGGATCATACGTCTCTTTGGGATGTCAGACCTCATGAACACACATTTGTTGATTTTAGTCCTTCCGTCCTGGTGTTCGGGAGGCCGGCCGACTCCATTTCTGCTCCCACATCGGAGGCTTTCTTATCTATTTTCTCCATGTGCATCATTTACTTTTAATGTAGTTCAGACGAGCGTTAACCTAATTCTGCATGGTCATTCACTGAGAAGCAACGAGAAAACCCTCAATTATTGCTTTTCTTGAACTCTCTACAACACTTTCCAGCACTTCCTGCGTCTATGCATGTGTGTGAGCATGAGTGACAGAGGGGCGTGTGTGTACACATGCATGTACAACTCCTTTCTCTGGCCTGTCAGTGGTTTGAGATTGATGGTGAGAAATGTCCAACAAGAAGGAAAAAACCTACTTGGCCTAAGCAGAAAACTACTACAAGTGTCACTCACATCACTTGGAAGGGGCAGTTGGGTGTGTGGATGAACCGGAGCTCACGGATGTATCCTCGAGGGAGGCTGTTGACTGTTGAACGGCAGTAACATCGCTCCACCAGGCTGAGGGGCTTTGCTGCAGAACAGTGGATGAACACATGTACATAAACTGCACGTGTTGTACCCTATATATTATGCACAACAGAGTGTCTGAGAGAGCCATAAATGATTTGAACTAACAGGAAATCACTGAGTGGATTCACTTTCCATCCATTTTCTCTTTTTTTCCAATGACCCTCAGTTGTCCCTCATAAAACACTGGTGTTCGCTGATAAACTGCTGATAAATGTGGAAGATAAACTCTATTCATGCCTTCTCAACGACAAACTTAAATGTCTTAGCGGTGAAGTGAAGGAGGAGCTGCCAACGACAGATGGTGAAATTGCGCAGGTTAAACTTTATGCAAATGAATTCTCACACGTGATCAAACGGTGTTAACATGATAAAGAACGCGACACTTTGTGATGTCGCCACGTAGACTCACTTTGTCTTTCAGATGCTCATTTGAGCGTAATTATATAGAAACAAACACTAAACAAACGAACTCGTTGATCTGTAGAGGAACTTCCTCCATCGCTTTTTTTACGCACAGAAAAGGGATGAATTTTATTTCATTTTAAACGCAGGTGGACAATTCATGAAACTTAAACATTTTCTAGAATTAAAATCATACTTAAAGCAAAGGCACAGATAATATATCATTATATTAAACATAAAGTCCACATACCAGACTTTACATGTGAATTTCATTGTTTCAGTGTTCTTTTGAGAAAAAAATGGAGAATGTCGTCAACAAATGGTTACATACTAATTTCTAATGGTCGTCACACATTTTAATGTGTATGTGTATGTGTATATATCAAAAGCTTATATTTTTTCAATAATTATTGAATTCTCATTAGGTTTAAACAATCCTTCTCATTAATCCTTCCACTCTTTTTATTATATCAAATTTGAAACTGTTTTGTGCAGATGATGAATCTCTTGTTTCAATCAAAGTTGTTTTTAGATGGAATGACTGTTAATGCAGTCATAATGAGATGAAACGGTGGTTACCTTGTGTCGGGGGAACATATGTCACCACTGTCAGCGCAGCCACGACTGCCAGGAACTTCACATCCATCGTGTTCTGCTGCCGGTTCGGTCCTGACTCGGTAAAGTCCAGAGAAGATGTGACAGCAGCCGCAGCTGTGCAGCAGTTACATGCGCATCACTGTCAAGGTAGCCGAGATAAAGTGCAAACATCCGGTTCATGTATCAAAAATAAAAGCCCATGAGGGGCAAGGTTCGTTTGTTTGTTGCGTAAATTAATGCGTCAAAACCTGATATAACAACTGGCATTTCAACCACTCAAAATAATTGATGTTTTCAAATCATGACAATAAATGATGAATCGTTTCAAATAAGAAAAATCATATTCTGTGACCCTTATTTTGAAGGGTGTTCTATTTTTCCGGTGTGATTTCAAGTGAAAAGATACATGAATTCATCACCCCCCCCTTAATAAAACAAAGCTCATCTGTTTTAAGTGTCACTTTACACTGAAAAGGTGATGTAATGTAGATGCAAAAAAAACAAAACAAAACATTGATACCTAATTTATTTATTTGCAGCATCTCTAAATTGTGTTATGTGAAGAACGTGCTGGTTCAGTCATGCTTTGACTTCAAATTACTTAAACGTTTACCTGGAGATTATGCATGTGATGCAGAAACACACACGCACGCACACACACACACACACACACGCACACACACAATGCAACACAAACACACGTGCACAACACAAACACACACCTCCCAGAAGTTTAAGGAAAGGAGCATTCTTCTCAGTTTAAGGGAATTCTTCAGCAATTACCACCCTGCTAAAAACTCAGTGTGTGTGTGTGTGTGTGTGTGTGTGTGTGTGTGTGTGTGTGTGTGTGTGTGTGTGCTGTTGGGGGCATCATTAGTGTATTTAACAGGATGCAGATGTGAGGTCTGTTTCCAGACATTTGGCTTTCATCCTCCTGAGCAAACAGTCCACAGTCT
>CAAKHB010007408.1:128459-146627 GCA_901007665.1 Aeoliscus strigatus | reverse complement strand
TGTGTGTGTGTGTGTGTGTGTGTGTGTGTGTGTGTGTGTGTGTGCTGTTGGGGGCATCATTAGTGTATTTAACAGGATGCAGATGTGAGGTCTGTTTCCAGACATTTGGCTTTCATCCTCCTGAGCAAACAGTCCACAGTCTGCGTGCAGCTTGTGTGTGATGGTCAAAGTGTCTGTTTATCCCAAACATAGATATCTGAGATCAAAATATTAATCAGCCTCCTCCTCTGCCCTGATCACAATCTGTTACTGACATGCACACAAATTAATAACATACAATTGTGTCTAAAGGAAGACAGAAAATAATCAGCCATTTAATTGAAATCCAGAGCTAATTATTGCTCGTTTGTGACTTTGTGATGGTCTGAGACATTCAAGCTGTCGTCCTGTAGAACGTCATGGAGACGAGGCAGACAGGAGATGATGAGCATGAAGTGAAACTGTCTGACAGTTGAATGGGCACGTATTGACTTATCTCACAGGCTGTGTGTGTGTGTGTGTGTGTGTGTGTGTGTGTGTGTGTGTGTGTGTGTGTGTTAGAGCAACGGTTCAGTCTTACAGCCGGAGTATTTGAGTAAGATTCTGTCAGCCTGCAGTGAAAAGTGACTTCAGAGGGTTTTCAGATCACAACAGCCGACCTGTTCGCTGTCGACAGGATGTGATGACTTTACTTACACTTCTCTATTCCCCAAAACATGCACAGACAACGCATGGATTGCAGTTTAAAAAAACAACTAAAAAAAAAACAAACAAAAAAACGCCAATGCAACTGGATGTCATTTGTCTTAGGCACAAACACTTACGTACACTCTCTCTCCCACAAACAGACACACACAGACAAGATTGGGATGCATCTGTCAACATTTCTGCGACAATCTGAGATTTACTTTCCTTTGCTGAGGTGAATAAACTGCAAATGTGTACTTACGCCATCAGATCTGGCAGCAAATCTTTTTAATTTTTTTCTTTGTTATAACAAGGTTGTGACCTGTGTCTTCCCGAAAAAGTCCGCCTCCAGGAATTTGTTGTATAAATGATTTACTCTAGAGTTAAAACAGAAAGTGAGAGAGTTTGTGACGACCACGTACTTATCGTATCCTCGAGTGAGTATACTGAGTGAATGTGTGTGTTTCTCTGATTGGTCTCACACACTACCTGTTTTAAACACAAACCATGAGTCAGCTGTAATATATCTGCATTGTCAGGTGTTCTGGTGTCTTGTTCTGAAGCCCATCTGTCCGTTTAGTAGGTCTGTCCGCATGGGTCCGTCTCCTGCTCGCAGCATTAAGTCATAATCTCACTGTACTTTCAAAGAGTCCAAATATAAATCATCTGCCGAGATCTTCTCTGAAGGTCTGAAGAGTCAGCAGCTGCCCTGAAGAATGTTTCAGAACTTTAAAAACCTTGAGAACATCCAGTTCCTACTTTCTCCTATTTCCACTCTCCCTTCTTTCTATTTCAACTTTTTTTTTACTTTTGATGGTTTTGTCGGCATCACATGCAAAAACACACGTCACGTCACAAATACCTCATTTTTTTGTTCTGAGCCGGTGACAAACCATGAACACCCTCTGCGTTATGAAGAAAGGTACTTTGCTGTCCAGAGACAAGAACTACATATGTGTCAGAGGCAAGAATACCATGACTAGTAGTTGTTCCACTAATGACAAATCACTATGGTCTGCCATTGGTGTTGTGTGGTGGCATCATTGGAATGAAACAGGGCTCGGGTATCATCCCCTTTCTGCTGCCTCTTCTGGGTGAGGAGCTGAGGAGAGGGAGACGGTTGTATAGTATCTCCAGGAGTGGAGGTGCATCTCCTTTGTGCTACATTGGCTCGGAAACAACGAGTGAAGTGCTCTGGAGAGGGATTGGAGAAGAACCATAACTGGGCCTCCCAAGGTGTGCAGAGGTGCAGGTCTAGCTTGCCGCTAGCTCGTTAACCAGGGTACCTTTTAAAGAAAGACTGACGATGATAAGAACACGAATCTGTCACATGTCAGCTGATTGTTAAACATTCCTCGGGTACTAGTCCCCTTAAAAGAAAGACCAGAGGACCCGGGGGGGTTGGGGTATGGATGGCTGAACGTATTATGGTGGAGCGACCAGTTTCCACAGATCAGACTTTGGTTTGAGGACTCACAGGCAACTGGTCTCAGCGGGAGCTCGGCCACTGCCCCATTGAGGCTCTGTGAGGGCGAAGGCCTGCTGGCTCAGCCTTTGTCTGGGTTTCCTCTGTATCCTCCAGAGACTCACGAGCTACGTACCTTCACGCCACCATATGGACCACCACAATGCTTGTCTACAAAGTCTTTAGCCATAGATCTTGAAACAAAGGAGAAACAATGCCAATCCCACACACACAAGAATGGGAAAAAGATCCCTCATTGTACCATACAATTTATCTGGGCAGATATTCATATTATCTCCATATTTTCTCTTCTCCTGTTACAAATGGAGTCAACGCTTGTATTGTCTTTTGAAGGGGTCGATTGCTGGCTGCACACAAATCATCGTATTCACACTGCCGAAAATAAACGACGGTTTATTGTATCATGAATAACAACCAGCAGAAGGGATTTCTGAGGAGAAGCAAATGTGGTCACTTTTCATTAAACCATGAAATCAGGCGAACGTCATTTGTGGGTTTTTTGATGTCTCAGCTGGTTGCGAGCTGGCTGGTGCGTTTGGTGGCACATCCAAAGAGTTTGTCACCTGGTGCTGTCGGGAACAACGACCCTTCAGCTGCTCATGGGCCACGAGGATCCGAGAAACGGCTCAGGGACTCAACAAGATTCTGGGTTAAGGGTGCTGAGTCAGCGTTGTGAGTCACGTCTGATGATAAACAGTGATGTCTGCTTTTCTGTAATTCGACGGAATGCCGCTTCGCTCGTTTTGTAAGCGAGCGTACATATTTAAAAAGTTCTATCGGAAAGACAATGAAGTAGCAAATATATATATACACACACACACACACACATGTGTGTATCTAAACACATATAACACACCAGGGCAGATACACGAACACAGGTTTTTTTTCTCACAACCAAAACCCCCTGCAGTTTATTTTGTCACTGAAACTAAAACCACAACACAAACATGCCTGAGGACTGAGTCCCAACCACGTTGGACAAAGGCCCTCACATACGATCCCTTTCTCCGCTGACGTTTCTTTTTTTAGCCTCGATGGTCTTTCCTCAGTTTATACAACCTGATCCATTTGTGTGATAAAAAAGCATAACCTTAAAACACACAGAGACAGTAAATAGTTCCTTATTTATTAACTCGTGTGCGTCCAACAGCATTAACTTGATTGATGCCGTCTGTCATCATGCTGGTATGTGGCCATGTAAAGTTTCTGGGAGAGATGCTGAAACAGGTGAAGCAGTGCCAGCTGAAACATAAATCACTGAGTAATGTTTGTTTGGCAATTAGGTTTGTTTCACTTTAGCCTTACTGCTGAATAGGACATTGCTTTGATAAACTACAGGAAAGTATCCTGGAGTACTATTACGCATTTGCTTGTGATGATTCTATTGTCAAAGCAGCTCTTTTCCCATAATTCTCTGTTCATTTACCCCCCCAAAATAAAAAAAATAAGCATTTTGGCTTTTACTACTGGCAAAAGAGGCCAGTGCTAAATATTTATTCATACAACAATAATAAGAAATGAACTGTCCTCTGCCGTAAAAACATTCAGCTGCTCAAATGTAGCCGGTTGTTGTTTTACTGCGACAGTGTGAGGCCATCTTTCCTCACCCACACTGAGACCTATTTACATTTTGGATCCATATCAAAAACCCAACACAGACTCATGAGATGACTGAAAAAATACGGAGAAAAATGATATTTCATCTGCATAAATGTGCTGACAAGGCATTTCCAAGTTCATTTGTTTTACACTCATCAGTCATCATTGAATCATTGCATAAATGCACAAAAAGCCCCCCACCCCCCACCCTCCCTTCTCCCCAAATTTGCCACATCTTCCCCCCTGTCTGTTTCAGGACAACCCCCGAGGTCTCGCTATTCTCAGTTCTCCACTGAGCCGTAACGCCACAGCTGCTGTCGCTTTACTGCCTCTCAATACCCAGGTCACAACATAAAACACTTAAAGAGCGTTTAAAGAGAGAGTTAAAGCGACAGCTGTCAGTCAAAATGGCACAAAGGTTAAACATGACTGTCACTCTTTGTTGGCGGTCACAGCGTTTGTCTGTAGGTGCAATCAAACACATATTAATCAGACGGAGGAATCCCACCAGCGGAGAAGCGAAGATCTAGTCCTCTTCCACATGGACAAATACAAGATATTATTACAAGCTATTCATCCTGAACGCAGGCCTTTGAAGTAACTCCCCAGCTGGGAAAGTGATTTTTCATGATGGCATAAATGAACTTGAAGGGGATTATTTGTGCAGATCTGCTTACACGTACCTGAACACACACACACACACACATACACACACATATGCAGCCCCTCGCCATGAATGTAGTTACACAACTCAGTTTCAAAGATCATAGATCATAGTCTACATATATCTGGACAGAAAAATACAAAAAGGGAAATAACTGCTGTGTTGCATTAGTAGCCTCGTTTTTAGACATCAGCTTGAGACTTATGATGCATCAAGACGATTATCAGATAAGATTAAATTAAAGAACTATTCATCCCATTGGAAACCGTTGTGCCAAAGGATGCTTTACATACATATTACAAAAAGATATATATATACACACAAACACACACACACACACACACACACACACACACAAAAACACAAAACCAAGACATGATAGAAATAAAAAGCTGAATTGTAACGGCCTAAAACAAAACTGACACCAGTGAAGAAACACTAAATCAAAGAAAAGGCATACAATGGTTCTATTTGGACGAGGAAATCATGGTGCTACATGCCATTGATGTCATTTTTATTGCTGGATGATCATTGATGAATTGAGAATGTGAATGTGTGTGAACACGCGTTAACTTTAACGAACCAGAGTTGGTCTGGTGTTGATAGTGAGTTCTCCAAGGAGCAGAGTGAGAGACGAATGAGTGCGGAGAAGACGGATGGAAAAGGCACAGAACAGGACGGAGGGTCAGTGATGGGCTGGGATACCGGAGAGGGGAGGAGAAGAAAGGTACGGATGATGTAGAGGAAAGACAAAGTAACAAGAGGTGAGGGAGAGAAATGAGCAGGCTGCTAAAGGTCTGTTTGCAGAGCTGGTTTTGATTAGTGAGTGGAACCACTCTCTGTTCCTCGTTAGGTCTCCACAGCGCGGAGGTGAAGCTGTGAGGTGGAGAATCTCTGCAGAGCGAGGCAGGAAACTCCGGGGCTAAGTTCTTCCTCTGTACGTTGCCCCTTCGGAATAAGGTTACCATAATTCAGCAACAGCTTCTGATCTGATCAGTGGTTCCACGCTGGGATTCACGCTCTTCACTGTTGTAAAATATGTCAGTCACAATAAAGTGAGATCTTCACTGGGGGGGGGGAAAGAATGTGCCGGTACATTCATGATGCAAAGCTTCCTGAAGCAGTTTGGTTCCTGTTCAGACCCGATGAAAGTCCAGAGAACACGTATTGAACTGGAAACATTTCCTTTGTAAGTAGTACTTAAGATATTACTGTATGTGTTGGGTAAGAGAAAAGTGGCTTCACCACATAATTGTCACATAGTGTATGTGTGTTTCTATCAGGTTATCTATGGATTCTAAAGAGCTGGAACAGTTATTCCTTTAAAAGAAAAAAAAAGTGAGGCGTGGAACCATCATAAACACACGCTTACATACATGTAGGTCAATAATTGGGTGGTCTGTGGAGCAGACACATTCACAACTGCTCCTTTCAAATCCCCACACATGTGGTCTGTCCACTTGAACAACTTTTTTTTGTGCTTTAAAGTTCAATAATTGCTGCACCCAAAACACACACACACAGACACACACAGACACACACACACACACACACACTAGTATTTTGTCCAACACATGAGTGGTCTCGTCATTTGCTCACCAGGTTTGAAATCTGGTTACTAGGCCGTACCGTACCATATCGTTCTAATGTTCAGTGTGAAATAACATTATTTGAGTGCTTCTTATTAAAACAAAGAAGACAAAATAAGAGGATTTGTGATTTTCTATGGTTCTCCAAACCCATATTGGGACCTTGTCTTCTCTGTCTCTGATGATTTGACGTGGTGACATCTGGTGATTTGACAGCTGAGGTCTCAGCTTTATTCTGTTGTTAATGCAACACATCTCACATTTGTTCTGTGGCTTCACACTCCTGTTTTGATGATTGATTGTGCTGATTGCAGAAAGAATCACATATTTACATCAGTAAATTGGCCCATGTGTTGTGTGTAACTATGTGGTTGTGTTTTGTGTGCTGATGAGAACCACATGAGGGACATGAGGGAAATCTATTTCTTTTCAATCACATTCAGGTTGTTTGGGTCCAGATCAAATCAACATATGGGCAGAGCTTTGCCTGCGTGTTCTCTCTTTGTGTATCTGTTTATGCTTGTCACAATGTCCAGTCCAGTGAGCCGTGATTGTTCCCATTTGTTGGTCCCTCAACCACAACTGAGCTGAAAGAAGAAACAGGAAAATTCTTTAAAACATCAAATATACATCGGACAAAGAATCTTATCGCTGGTACTTCTACCACTGAGCTCGGCGTTGAGGCTGGTGAAGTCAAAGTTGACCTATAAATTCAAATAAGATTGTTGGTTACCATGGTTACTTTACAAATCCACACATTTTCTTTCCTCCAGCGTCACCATGACCTGTATAGTTGTTTTACCGGTACATCCTAGTAGATGCTGTGTCAAGCATGTTAGGACAAATACTTCAGCACTTTACTGATTGAAATGAGTAAGAACATTCCATTCAGGTGTCGTCTGATTAGTAGAGTTTGTAGCATTTTGACGAAAGAAATGGTGCAGACGAAAGACAAACTTTTCGATATTTGTCGTTTCAATTTGACTGTAGCTTACTGTAAGTTTATCTATTCAACATCTTTGTCTGTGTGTGTGTGTACGTGTGTGTGTGTGTAGATTCCCAGAGGCCTTGCCTCTGGACCCTAACAAGGCTCTGTTAACCCCAGACTCCCCAGACAAAAGCTGCTTTGTATCTGCGAGCTGTATGTGCAGTGAAAAGGTTCCAGGAGGTGAATGTGAAATAAGGCTCTCTCTTTTCTTTTGCAACCAAGTCTTTCACTTCCTCGCTTTACAAAAGTATGGATGCCATTAGCAGGGAATCAAGTCCTTTTCAAGACGTGTACAACGGTCAAGAAGCTGTGATAATCCGCTGTTCAGATGTTCACTGGCCATTGAAATCTGAGCAGTCGTTGCCTGGGACTGTACGTCTGTATTTGTAGCAGCGATTCAGCTACTTTGCCTTTGACTTGAAACCCATTAAAGAGAACAAAAGCTCTGAGCACTGTACGATGGCAAAACTCTTTCCCTCCACCTCCTCTGTCCCAGTATTTGGTCATAACGGGTAATAAGTGAAACCAGCAGTAACCATTACTGCATTTATTATGTGATGATGGTGCGAGAGAACAGCATATTTTCTGGGATGACATGACTCAGGTACTAAATAGAAGGAGCAGGGCTGCGTGGACCTCGCTCACACCGGGTTCCTGACTGGGCTCGAGCAGCGTGGTGGTGGTGGTGGTGGTGGTGGTGGTGAGGTTTTACAGAGGGACCCTGCGGTGAATATACACCCATTAAAACTGTCCTGTTCAATGGCAGCAGGCCTCTACACTCTACATTTTAACTGCTCTGCCGACCAGCAGCAGGACGTGCTTTGTCTCACTGGGCGAGTCTCGGTGTGTACTGGCGTCATTACTGCTGAATTAGTCATTTATGGGATTGTCTGTAAGAATTTAGAGCCCATATGAAACCTCTTTGTGTTTATCTCCCTCTTTGATGCAACTCTTCCTTTCCATATTTTACTGTTCCCCCGCAGCTCCTTCCTCTTCCTCTGCTCGCCGTGAACCGGTGTTATCAGGTGAGGCTGGTTAGCAGCTCTGTGTTGCGCTGGGATTGAGATAAGGGACGTCTTGTTCCCAGGACAGAGGGGGACAGAGCTCAGTGACCCTGTGTCGCTGCCTGCTGTCGTTCTATCCGATCAGACCCCGAGAACCCACAGGGGGCTTCTGGGAAACGTCTGAGCTTTCAGGCGCTATTTAGAACCGTATAAAACCTGATAAGAGCAGAGCAATGAGATAAAAAAAAGGAACTGCTGAGTTGATAAAAGGACACAGAAGTATCAGTTGGATTTTGTGGTATATTGGTGTTCTGTCTGCTCCTAAAAGACTTTGATATAGTCATAGTGTTTATGATCTTATGGGTGTAAGTGAATTATTACAGGAATACAGTGTGAAATGTGTATTTCCTTCAGGGTTTTCAACTAAATCACCAAAAAAAAAAAAAAACAGACCCAAGTGTACATTTGTCTTGTTGAGACATTTTCGTACGATCGTCATTGCATATTGCACCAAAATAAGCAAATGCACTGATTATATACGAAGGCAGGACAGAATCACTGGACAGGATTACAGATTCTATTAGTTCCATGTCTTTGGTTCTTGGCAGCTTCTATTCCGCTGATCGATTAGGAGTCGTGGACATCTAACGTCTGAACTCCACGTTGGCTCGTCCTTCGGTGTCCACCACAAGACTCTTGTATGAAATGAAAATTATACTCCCTGTGGGGAAATCGGTCATATTTGCGCAGCTGGCCTGGCTGCAGGGAACGACTTAGAAGTATTTGGACAACTAAACAATGTTAATTTGAAACCTATTAACATTCTACTCCGGTTCAGGTTGAGGAAGATATTTTCAACGCTTAACAAGCCCAGAGAGTCGCATTTGTTGTCTGTTGAGGCGACTTGCTTCACTTCGTCATCCGTGAAATCACAATCACCAATTGCGCACGGCCGCCAGGAAGAAATGCGGGAGGGAACGCACTGATCCAACGCTGGTGGGTTCTCCTGTATTTGCCCACATGTCAAACCTGAGTGCTTAAGTGTCTGAGACAGTGTTGTGTTTTTGCAGTGTGATGTTATTATGGCAGATGTAATTATTTTCTTCTTTAACCGAATCTGTCTGGGGCTTAATGGACTGATCCTGATGGATTAGGCTGGTTTCCTGTCCTCCGCTGCCCCCCCTCCAACGTCCGCCCTCCACCCTATAACATATACAACCGGTTTGTGCCGGTGTTCTGACTCCGGCTGGAGACGCTTCATCCAGTTATAATGGAACACGTCCTCCAGCACAAACATGTTCAGATGTTTGTGCAACAGTTTGGGGCTTCTGTTATCACACTCCCGTCTCAGGCTGACAAGAGAAATAAAGTTCTGAACGCGTTGGTAGTTGTATCTGCTCGGCTGGAGGCGCAACGTTTGGTCCCCTGATGAATGATTAACGATTAACGAGTTTCCTGACTGAAACACAAGTCTCCTCCGGCAGCCATGAATGTTTTCATATGCACTCACAAAGAAAAATGTTAAACAAACGTGTTTTTATGAAACCACACTCGTAGATAAACTCAGCTGCTATTTATTCGTCTTCATCACAAGTATCTTGTTGTGTATGTTCCCGCATGATCATCGACGGCTTTAACAAACCAAACTAGTTGATAAGAGAAAGCTAATGTGTCACATACTGTGACTTCAGCGTCTTTGAATCCAGCTGTCACGTTTCCATTCCACTTTCCGTTGTGGACTCGTGTTCCTGAGTTTCTGAAGTTTTGGGTTGTTCCTGTCTCAGTGATAGCAGCGTGTTTCCGGTTTGATTTCCTGTTTGTGTCTCACCTGAGCTGCATCAGACAAGGTCTGTGTTGTCTTTCACTCCTTTCAGCTCCCTGCATTCCCTCCTCTGGTTGCATGTCATTTGTCGTATTTCGACTTTGTATTTCTGTCTTGTCACTCTTGTTGGTCTTGTTGTTTCTGTTTTCCTCATTAACAATTGATGTTGTAAGTTTTTGTGCCTGTATTATTTACTTACTCATTTATTCATCCTTTTTGCATCTGTGTCCTGCTGCCACGCTGACAGGGTCACGTCAGTCACACTTCTTCACATTTCTTAACTAAGAATAAACATCAACATGTCTCAATTAATACTATTTCCTGCAGCTCCTTTGTCTGCAGCATTGGAAGTGAGCAACTCTGTATAATCGTATAAATATCTTCTTTTTCCTCGTCGGTCTCATGCATCCTCGACCACACAGTGGATTTATATGTTTTTCTTTTTTATCAGTCTGATGTGGTTTGATTATTTCATCAAGGCCTCTTGTCTTATACTCATTCTTCCTCATTGTTTCTAATCCTCATTCAAATAATGTTGTAATTTAATCCCTTTGTAATTCATGTTTCTTGTTTTTTTCCTAACCTGCTCTATAAATAATGTGACTTGACATTTAATACACAGTTTGTGTGAGTGGAGGGATGTTCGCTGTGGGTTTATCTGTCTGACGTTTGTTTAGACTGTGGTCCGACTCGTTTCAGTGACTCCTCAGGGAAACGTCGCTGACTCAAACCGTCAGGCCGTTGTGCAGTTTTTCACCTGGAAGAGAATTGTTTTCCTCTGTGCTCTCTGTTTGGTCTTTGTCAAGTGTGGCTGACGGTCTGTATCACGTGTACGAGCTGAAGTAGAGAACATGGGTGTAAACATCTGCACCACCAGCCACAAAAAGTCCAGCAGCAGCTTTGAAATCATTTATAATAAACGCACATACAGCTCACATACATTCATTATCTGATGACTTATCAGTCATTTTCAAAAAGCTGATTACCATCGGGCCAGCTGTGCTTTGTACAGGAACTATGACGCGCACTCAAGGAAAAATAAACATCTGTTTTGCCAGAAACCCAGTACAATTATCATAACCCCTTTTTTATTTCTTCACCATCAGTATGAACAAGGCAGCCACTGTTTGTGACACTGACGCACAACAGAGAAACTGTTTTCTTTCCAGATTTGCGTCGTTTATATTTTACACTACCTCAGTCCAACAGGTTCTGCAAAGAATAAAGGAGGTTTTTATCATTGAAACCAAATTTTATTCTCATCAGTGACCAATGACAAATAGTATTACGCTCACATCTAATTAGCACATGTGTTTTTACAAGAAACCAGGACCTCTGCATGTGTTAGCACATGTCTGGCGCATGTCGCAAGTGTGCGCGCACTGCACCGTGTGCATGTTGATCAGTGTTGATCATGATATTTTTGTTTCCCAGAATCATAAATCACATGTCCTCGATGGGCTTTTCACTGCGTGTAGTGTGACGTCGTCTGTCCTCAGACAGGAAAACTCCCCCAAAATCCTTGTAACTGGGAAAAATGGAAGAAATGTTGTTAATAACCACAGAGGAGCGATCGATCTCCCAGAACAGACAGACCAGCGATATAGATGTCACTTTTTTTTTCTTTCATTCGTTGTGTTTCTCTCGAGGTCGACCAATAATTGCATGTGGATTTGTTGCTTTGTGGTGCGAGACAGTTGAGATATTTGCATCTGACGTGTGATATATGAGTCCAAATTGAAATCAGACCCCCGCGGTGATAAATTGGAGAATGTCGGCGACGAGCCAAGGTGAGCAAGCTTCTGACTTTTGATCCCACGTCGCTTTTGACTCACTCATTCACAGGTTGTGTGCGGTCGCCAGATGCCAGAGGGTTACAGGTCAAGAGTGTGAGGATATATCATCGTGCGACCTCTATCAAGTAAAGTGACCATAAAATTTGCACAAGGTGCAGTGTCAAACATCAGCGGCCAGATAATTGTCACATTTTTCCAAGACTGTGAGACGTGGAGATTCAATTAACTCTCAGGTGAGGTAACAGAATTCATTTGAAGAGCTAAATGTTGATTCTATTTTGTATCTTGTAAAAAAACAAATCTTTTAGAAGTCGAAGAATTGAAAGATGAAAAAAAAAAGGAATTTTATATACAAAGGCACTAAATACACCTATAATATATACCTCAAAGTGGGGCAAACAAAAGTGTTCAGGGTGCAAAAATGTTGACATTGATCCTGTAATAGACGCTGATCTATCAGATGTATCTGTGGATCCAATCCAGCCTCTTGTATCACAGACACTAGATCATTCACGATGGATGCTGAAACATGGCTGAGAGTAGAATTTGAAGTTTGTATCCGTTGGTCTTTTCCTGTGCTCGGCTTCTCTTCAGTGTGACCTTTGACACATGAAAGGGTTAACAGGTCTGGGAATTCACACACCACAGTCTGACCGTTCCCCGGGAGGAGCCGGTTGGGAAGAGAAACCATCAGTTAAACCATCAGATGTTCAGGTTTTTTCTTCCAGCACAGGTGCTTCTGAGGTGATGAAATTCCTAATTACAGCAATTCATTAAAAGGAAAATCATAACGTTTGGATGAACACCAGAGGAGCTGGTGTCAATGAGCTGTCAATGATAAGAACATGTGCTGGAGTCAAACAAAGAAGAATATGATTTCATTTTTCCCCACCTGCAACCACTTTCTCCTCCCTCAGTAACTAGCACCCCCCCATTTCCGATGATTGAACCCAGACAATTACAGTCATTACAACCAATGTTATCACAGGAAGAGCATCACGTTTCTTTATATATTTATACATCGTGAATGTGGAGGATGTGCGATTGACTGACTTATTACCTTACTGGCTGAAAAGAGGCTCTGGGGATCTTGCACCTCACCACTTCATCTAAGCGAGAGCTGTGTAAGCTCAGTTTTGTGAAATCCCATTGATCCAACCATTAACCTTCCACCAATCACTGACCCTCTTGCACATTCCTCAGTTTCCTCCTCATTCTATACCAGCCCATCTTATCAGGTCCTTTCCAGGCAATATCTAATATTAGCATCACTTCATTGCAGCCTGCCATTAGCTCTTGTTGTCACGGGAACAGGCTGAAGCGGGGATGACCCGTGACATTGGGAGCACAAGCGCAGTGTTAAAAACATCCTTGCACTTACACACAACACTAAAGCCGGAGCAGCGGGGCGGGTCAAAGCGCGGCCGTGACCCTGCTGATAGGGCACTTCTGTGTGGTCAACCAGGGTCACAGGTCCACCAGGCGAGGTGAGTCCAGAGTGACATGAGCAAATCATGTCACCCGGACAACGATAACACCCTGATCCGGCTCGTCTGTGTGACTCAATCAATGTCTCACGCAGTCAATTTATCTGCAGCTGAATCTTTGTACATTAACGGTCAGAAAACTGAGGTTTTCTGTCTTATTCCGATCAGAAAGTACAACGTCCATCTGTTGTGGCTCGTGAACATGTTCCGCTATGCAAACCAGTTATTGAAGGTCCCTCCTGTGTGTCCACTCGTGAGTCTGCTGTGATTTATGTCTGTGACAGGTGCTCACACAAATATACTGACACTTGGGGGAAGCTGGAGCCGTTATCGCCGTAAAATCAAAGTCGTATTCTCACCGGCGAGAATCTTTGCTGCTCTCCAATTAGACCAACACACCGGTGAATGCCAAAGCAAACAGTCTCTGAATTGCTGTTATCAAATCTGTCTTCTCTAATATTGCGGAGGAGAAGCGCCTTTGTTTTGAATTCATTCAAATTCATGTTTTGGGAATTAAGCGTGCAGATGATTTGAACTGATATGAGTCATCTCATCACGATGCTCGACTCCTCACAGTCTCAATATCACTCGCAGTTTGGACACTTATGTGACATCTACATCTCAGTCTGATGTGTGTGTGTGTGTGCGTGACCAGGTCCACACCGAACGCATGTGTGCAGACCTACTGTACACGCTATCAGCGGGAGCGACCGCAGTCTGTCCTTGATCCAGGGCTCCTCTCACCGGCACAACTGGGCTTAAGAAAATTCCGCAGCATGGAAACACTTAAGCAGGCTGAAGGATGGCCCTCACCCTGACCACTGCTCACATTCATAAAACACAGCCATGTGTAAGGGATTGGGAGGACAATCACGGCTCTTTTTGATATGCTTTTGATAATTCTTTTACCTGGATCTTGAACTCAATCCTCCTTTTTTTATATGCGTTGTCTGATTCGCAGAGGTGATGCGTGTAAATGGAGAAAGTTTGATTTCTCACAAAGCTGATAACCCGACATGAGGGAATAAGAGGCGAGCTGCTGCATCCAACAGTTTGTTTTATAAAATGATGACTGGATGAATTCATATGCGTTCTGAGTCTCTTTTATAATAATTTGATACTCGACCGACCAAAGCGACCAAAGCGTTTTCAGACTGACGGCTGTGGTGAAACTTTCCTCCTGTCTGGATTCCAGTGGCACAAAATGATGGAAATAGAGTGATCACATCTGTTTGGACCTCTAATGATTCTTAATTCACTCCTGGTTTTGGCCTTGAGATGCACACACACACACACGCAGACTAGAAAGAACAGTAGACGAGTGCAGGCCACCTGTTTTATCCCTGTAGGTAATATTTACCGATGTTGTGCGTTTTGCTGTCTTGTGATGCTCCAAAATGTTAAATTTCTGCATTCGATGGTTTTATATACAGGATTTGCTATCAATGGAGGGGAAGACTTGCAAATAACCTTAAATTCGTGGACAGCCCCTTTAATCACTCAGTCGTTCATACTGATGTCTTCTATGTTCTATTATTTCATTTGTCTCATGAAAATGATGAGTGTGTATCACGCTGGATCAGTTATAGTCTGTCTTTTAAACAACAATTGATGAAATACTTCTCACCTAGTCATAGCCAGTGATTACAAGTCACTATTGTCTCCACTAAACTCAACGTTCCTCACCATGATCTACGTCAACCAAAACTGTACTTTACTGCTCCTGGGTGAATAATACAGTAACAGCGTTTTCCACTTAATCCCAAACAGACCCTGACTGTGTTTGGTAATCGGTCACCTATAACCTGCATCCATCAGCCTGCGTTCGCCTGCTGCACTATGATTTACAACAGCGCTTCCTCACAGAGAAAAAGCCTCCTCTCATCCTGGAACCCCCCGCCATGCTTTTACAGGCGAATGCCTTCAATAGTTGACTTCAGTGTCTTGTCTTGTCTAGTCTGCAATCTCTTCTTCCTCTAAAGAGGAACGCTTGAGAAAATTGGAACAGCCAGACAATGAATGAATGAATGAATAACTATGTAAGAGTTTCTTCTGCTTCTCATCTTAAAGAAAGAACAAATGAGCAGCAGGCTAGATAACCGGGATTTGAATGTTGTAAGAATGTCATGAAATGGGATTTTTTTGGATTTTTTAAAATCTCTGATGGGGATAAACACAGCAACTTCTCTGAGAATATTTTGTGTTTTTTGTTTTTTTTTTCTCAATCTCCCAGTTTTGATTTGCTGACGACGAGGTAGCAGGACACTTCCGTCAGTCTGGAGGGGACAGTGGGTTTGTGTGGAAACCCTGTGGTCACAGGTCACATACTCCATCTTTAAAAACTTTTCACACCAACCGCAGAACTGGACGGACATGTTGTTTCCTCAGAGTGAAATAAAGAAGAAGGTGTCTGAACCTCTAGTTTCAATGCCAAGCTCTGAGGTGCTGACATCGATATCAGCGTACAAATCTGAGTGTGGAAACTTCAGGGGGGGATTGTTGTCAGACTCCATCCAGTCTGTCTCTGCTCAAAACAACAGAATACTCGTCTGACAGAATCGATGTTCTTTGTTGTCTCCTTTAAAGCCTTTGTGGGAGGTGGAAAATGGAGTTCAGATAAACGGCTGTAAGGGGGAGACAGGTAAACATATAAGAAATTTCTAAGGAAAATTCATATAATAATATATATGGAAATATGAATATAATATTTAAAAGAAAATTAACTTAAACACAGCGGGTCAGAACACTTCTAAAACTCGAAATAGAGAAGACTTTTGTTCGCTGTGGAAGGGAATATTTGAATAGCTTGTGATAATTGTAGATTTGATTAAATATTATAATTCAAGACTAGCTCTCAGCATCAGCCCATCAACACAGTTCTCACTGGTTTGTGAGAATCAGGTTGATGGATGCGAACTGGACGGCTACATGTTGACTTTAGCCAGCTCATTTGCATCCTGTGTGAACCAGAATGGAGATTTTTCTCCCCTCCGAGCAGAAGACACGCTCCGCCAATCAAAATTAAGCACATGTGAACACACGGTCAGGATGACCTGACTTTTAAAACCTTATAGATGCTTCTGTTTACCCTCTCAGCTCTTTGTGCAGTTTGGCAGCACGTTGAACTCCTATGAATGCCTGCAGTGGATTGGAAATTTGAAAATAAACACAATTCCTGTGAGTCATTAAACATGTTTGACAGATCTGATCAGCTAAAACCTGATCTGATTTCTACATCCTCCTGTGATACTCCATTAAAACTGTGGGTGGTCTGAAAGCTGTGGTCACCAAGAGCACATGTTGAGCGCAAAAAACACAAATATCTTTTCTGTCCCCCAAAGTTTGGCATCGGTTTTGCGGGTGACAAAGTAAAATAAACACCTGAATAAATAGTTTAGTGCGTCACAGAATTGTACGTTGCGAGGCAGCTTCCATCATGAAAATGTGTCTTCTTCCTTCCAGACGAGTTCTAAAGTCTCGAAGAGTCCATGTCAATGCGCACTGAGGCTGTTATGGCAGCTCATTGCAGAACACTTCACTACGACATGTTCTTTTCCTCTAATTCTCACCTATATGTTTTCCCAAGTGTCTCGTCTAGCTGGGATACGTCTGACCTCTGCAGATCACATGAGAGCAGAGATGAGAGATGAGAGACAACTCTCCTGGTCTGTGTCAGCATGTAAATGTCACTTTCACTTCATAAATCAGCCTCAGATCTGCACTGCACTGATACGTCTAAACCACTAGGTGGTTCCCTACTGACCAGTAGTTCCCATAGGCGTTGGATTGGTGCATTGGTTTACATCTTCAATTTGTTTTCAGATTAGACTGTATTCTGTTGAAGGTTTCACAGCCACTTCTTCTGATAGAAGCAGCCTGTTGGGGGTTATTAAGGAGAAAGTGTCTGCACCAGGCACAGTACTAAAGCTGCTGGTGTGCAAAGATTAGAGCTGTTGTCACCAGTTGTGACAAGCACCAGACACCCACGTTGGATGTGGAGAAAGGGCAGGAGAGGGTTCAAATAGGGAGGTATGGCTAGTCTCCAGCCGTTTACCCCTGGGTACAGTCAGGGAAAAGGGAGGAGGAGGTCGGGGATGTGTGAAGGCGTGATGATGACGGGGTTGAGGAGCAAGTATGATTACAGGGTGAGAGGACGTGTGAGCAGGAACCTTTGAGAGGACGGTGAGAGGTCATAGGTCCAAACATGAAACTGTATTTATGCTGTGAGATTAGATTTGCAGACTCGTAGATGTCAGTCAGTCATAACTGGTTTAACTACTTGTGGCAAATCCTGACGTCTGACGTTTTCATATAGTTGGGGAAAGTTAAGGCACGACATGTCTTATGCTATAAATGCCACAAATAACCTGAATACTACCGGAATAATACCGGAAAGTGAAACTGGTACAAAACACAAAAGTATCTTTGTTAAGGATTTTAAGCAGATTTACATAGCTTACTTTAGCCCGTATTGTGTGTCTGTGTGTGTGTGTGTGTGTGTGTGTGCGTGTTAGAACTTTGTGACTCCTGCTGCTCGTTCCTCTCGGCCTCTGCTTACACCTCAGCCAAACCTGCGTCAAACGATTACGTGGGCACTGAAGCACATTCGGTGGAACTTGTTTGTGACATTTACACAAAACACAGAATTTTGTAACTGATGCAGTCTTTTTTTCATCAAACTTTATTCTGTTCCTAACGATGGATGTGAGGGGAGAATCTGAACAAAGACTTAAACGCTGTTTCTGATGATTTGCTAGCAATGTAACATCAAAATCCAAAGGCGACGGGAAAGATAGGACAGAGGATCAAGAGGAAGTTGCAGAAAGGGAACAAGAAACTCTTGGTTGGGAAGAACGGTCACTGATTTCTAATGTAGTTCAAGTTTTACAAATGTCTGCTAATTCTCTCTCTCTCTCTCTGTGTGTGTGTGTGTGTGTGTGTGTGTGTGTGTGTGTGTGTGTGTGTGTGTGTGTGTGTGTGTGTGTGTGTGTGTGTGTGTGTGTGTGTGTGTGTGTGTGTGTGTGTGTGTGTGTGTGTGTGAGAGAGAGAGCAAGAGAGAATGTGAGA
>CAAKHB010007408.1:63246-110215 GCA_901007665.1 Aeoliscus strigatus | reverse complement strand
GTGTGTCAAGCCTTCTTTTAATAAAAAAAATCTTCCTGCAGTTGACGATATGTACACTTGCTTCTGTTGTGTGATCATGTTTTCTCTGACTTGTAACTTTTTATGTAATAAATCAAACAGATTCTAGTGTGGTTTTAATTCTTGCCGGCCTGTGACACCAAGTTCAAACATCCACCAATGAAAACAACCATCTTTATTATTTCCTTCTCTTGAGCAGCGACCTGTTAGCATTGTTCTTTTGAGTGACCCCGTTTGCTAGCTTGTTCCCATGAACGTGTGTGTGTGTGTGTGCGCGTGTGCGTGCGTGTACACAATGGGGCATCCTGAGAGAGGTGGTCTGTTTCTTTTTCCCACAGATTCACAAACACAAAGCCTGTTGTAATTTTGACGGATCAACCTTGACCTTAACTGCCCTGCAGTCAGCTGAATGCTCTCACTGTTTGATCAGTCTGATTACAACCACTCAATACTTCCTCCTGCTGCAAATACTGTTTATGGACTAAACACTTGGAATTCAGACAGTTTCCATATTTCAATTAAAAATGGATGAAAAAGCTGCAGTTCAGCCTGCTGGTGCATCTCGAGCAGTTTATCTACTCATGTTTCAGTCACAATCAGGGTGTTCACCTTTTAATGTGGAAAAGAAAATACAAAACCACATAAGCAGTTCTCATACAGTATGAAGGCGTGGAGGGAATATTTGCTCAACCGTCAAAGCAGGAACACAAGCAAGAAAGGAAGGCAGGCAAACATATTAAACTGTATTAAAGCCATTAAATGACAACTGAACAGTTTAAATCACAATTGAACACATTGTACAAAGGAGCCCAGAAATTATAACCTAGTGTAATGACAGAATCACAATTAAAAAGACTATATAGGATTATATAGGATATAGGATTTTCTGTTATGTAGATTAGATCAGAATGGATGTAGAGAACTGAGTTGATAGCATTTATTTCACAATAGAAATGTTCCATTTTCTGAGTCATGACGGGGCTTTGGACTTGAGCAAAACCTTTTTTGTCACCAGCTGGTGGAGAGTCCGAGAGTCCAACAGAGGTTGTTTGGAAGTTTACAGGTCTGTTCATCACTGTATAGGAATGAAACAACTTCAGTGTTATATATTCAGTTATAAGACTGGTTAGCTGCTCTGACACCCTTAACTGGCCACAAATAAGTATTAAAATACTTCTTCCATGGCCCTGTCCTCTGGCGCCACCTTCTGGACAAACTGCATGTTTCACAACAAGTTTTGTTTTTTCATGTGTGAATTTAATGTTCTACTGCTTGGTTGTCCACAACGTGTGACCTGTTACTGTTTCCATCACTGTCATCATCTGTGCAGTGTGTATATGAAATAATACGTGTTTGCAGACACCAACAGCAGCACCTTTCTCGCCTTTGGAATTTATTTTGAAATTCCCAACCGGAAATTAGTTCGTTCAGTCTTCCAGGGAGGAGGGAAGTAAGGAAAGACGCCGTTAGCAGTAACGTTGCTGTCGTTGTGTACAGCTGCAATGGAATCAGCCAAAATAGTAATAATAGGAAGCGGAATATCTGGAATATCAGCCGCACACAAACTGGTTCGAGCCGGATTCCGACATGTTCGTATCGTTGAAGCGACCGGAAGAAGCGGAGGGAGAATAAAAACAGGCAGATTGGGTGAGAGACAAACTTTGTGTTGGATGACAGCGGTTTATTTCATGTTTTATTTTTTTCTTTTAACAAATCACGCACCCATGTATTAATAGACGTTGCAGTGATGTTTGTTAGAGAAGCAATGGATGTTTTACTTTGAATTAATCCTGTTTATTCCCGGTTTAAGTGTTTTATGATCTGGTGTAATGAGTTACATATTTGTGTTCACAGTCACGATGGGTGCAAGCTTCACTTTGGTCCTATGAACTAATGTTATGAAGATAACTGGATTATTAATCAGTGTTTGGGCTCTGATATTGACGGCAGCAGTGGGATAAAGTCCAGTGGTGTAGTTCTTCATATCTGACCTTTCCTCGGTTCCACAGTGAGTTGTAACAAACTCCAGAGGAGCAGAAACAACAGTTAAACGTATTGTATACTTTCCCACTGACACTGACATGATTTGACACTAACTGGTGTGACTGAGATGTCTCATTGATTTCAAACTGCTGTGAAGGAACTGCTGTAAAGATTATGACTATGAACACATGTCTTCAGGTGATAATATCATTGAGATTGGGGCGAACTGGATCCATGGACCCTCCGAGGAGAACCCAGTGTTCTGCCTGTCCCGCCAATATGGACTTCTGGAGCCAGAGGCCCTCACCCCAGAGAACCAGGCCCTGGAGATCGAAGGACATCCTCCCTGGGTCCCCAACGTCTTCAGCAGTTCAGGTCATTGATCTTGAAATGATGTCGATTTGATTCATGTGGACTGATGTCGAATGATTAAATTAGCAGCTAATGAAGACATGACAATGACGTTCTTCTTTTTTTATCACTAATTTGCCAAAAGACCTTTTCTCAGGCATCTTGCCTGTTTTTAAAACACGTACAAATGCTTTTGAATACCTGAACGAAACAGTCTCTGGGTTATGTAACGTCTTCAGGTCGGAAGCTAAATGTTGAGGAGATTTATCCTGCGCAGGAGATGTTTGCTGAGCTGCTGCATCAAAGTTCTGAGTTTCACAGTCAAGGAGGAGAGCCCTGGTCCAACTTGGGAGACTTCATACGTTCAGAGGTGCAGGTTCTTTCAGTGTTACAGCTACAATTGTATTCCTGGTCTTTTAAATCCAATCATTTTGTGTTTCGGTGCAGGTGAAGCGCAGAGCGGCAGAGAAGTGGAAAGCTGTTGACGCGTCCACCAGATCCTTGCGTCTGTGTATGATCAGTAACATGTTGAAAGTGGAGTGCAGCGTGAACGGGACTCACAGCCTGGATGATGTCGGCCTGGGAGCATTCGGTCTTTACAAATGTCTGCCTGGACTCGACTGCACATTCCCAGGGTTTGTTCTCCACAGAGAATCACTTCCATGAATGGTTTCTTACATTAACTCCAAATAACATATAATTTTGAAGGCGCGTAAGAGCGGATAAATAGAATAAAGTCACTCCAGATTTGATCTAAACATTGTATGTTAACCACTGAGTCTAAAAGATGAATGAAGAAAAGCATCATCCATCTTATTTTGAAAGCTGTGTTTCACCTGTGTTCAAATTCACGCATTCAAAACACATTCAAACCTTTTCATGTATTTTTCAGGGCATTAGTGTTCCGGGAGGGATGTTGATTTATTCAATGGCGATTCGATGTTGGCTGTGCTTTCTGTGACAGTGGTTACGAAGGTCTGATTAAAAACCTGATGTTGGAGCTCCCACGCGGTTCAGTGACCTACAACCAGCCTGTCCGCTGTGTCCGCTGGAACAATGCTGAGCAGGGACGAAGCCCTGTGACAGTCGAGTGTCACGACGGGAAGACGATTGCTGCTGATCACGTCGTCGTCACAGTACCTCTAGGTGGTATTACCTCAGCCGTCACAGTATTAGGGAAGATGACGCTTCTTCTCTTCTGAGTAAACGGTGTTTGTTCTGATTGGTCAGGATACCTAAAGAAACACCATTCCACATTCTTCCACCCTCCTCTTCCTCTGCACAAGATTCACTCTGTCCAAAGACTTGGCTTTGGAACGAACAATAAAATATTTGCAGAGTTTGATTCGCCGTGGTGGGATGCCAACTGTGAGATCATCTACCTGCTGTGGGAAGACGAGGTGAGTCGTCAAATTTTCAAAAACTTCATGTGCTCCACGGGATGTTGGAACTACTTTAACGTTTTATATCTTGTCATGACTCAGCATGACATGGTGGACCAGGTTCCAGATGTTCAGCGGTCCTGGATAAAGAAGTTGTTTGGATTCACTGTGCTCAAACCCACTGAAAGGTCAACTGCCACGTCAGATGTTGTTTTGGTTCTGTTTGGTTCATGAAGAATAATCAGTATTTATTCCTCATCCAGGTACGGCCATGTTCTGTGTGGCTGGATCGCTGGACATGAATCGGAGTATATGGAGACTCTGTCTGAACAAGAGGTCGCTCATGCCGTCACACAACTCATCCGTAGGTTTACAGGTGAGTGAATCATTCATCCAGAGAGTGATCGGTGTCAGTGTCGTCAGCGATATCAGGATATTCTCTGTCTGTGTGTAGGAAACCCTGCCGTCACCCCAAGGAGAGTCTTGCGCTCCCAGTGGTTTCATGACCCGTGGACGTGTGGATCCTACACTTACCCAGCAAGAGGCTGTTCAGAACAGGACCTGGAGAACATGATGCAGCCTCTGCCTACAAGCACATCGCACGCACAGGTACCTCAGACACACTCTCCAATCGTAATCCAAACCTTTCGACTATTCTGACTGTTGGGTGTGTTCCAGCCCCTCCAGGTGTTGTTCGCTGGGGAGGCGACTCATCCTTGCTACTTTTCCACTGTCCACGGAGCTGTTCTCACAGGATGGAGGGAAGCTGACAGACTCATCTCGCACTACTCCTCCGTTCACCCACCTGCGCCGTCCAAGTCCAAACTATAGAAGAAGCCTGATGCAGTGACGAGAAGAGAATCACCAGATGTGAAGTGCTGTTAAATTGAAGCATTCACTTTAAAATCACAAATAATAACTGCTATTCTTTGGATATTAGAAACACCAATGGACTTAATCCATATTGCTGACTAAGATTCCACCCACACACTGATGACCTTCAGGTCATTGGTACCGTTGTTAAAATTAAGATAATATTTTCATGGATCTATTAAGTAAAGACAAACTTGGGAATCACTCACGACATTCAGCCTAATACCAATGCAGTACATGATTTACTAAACTTCATTGTCATCTAAGATGACCACTCCGATGTGTTAATTATTGATTACGTCGCTAGAATGAAGTTTAAATGTGAAAATTATTTTAATAAAAGATTTTCTTAAGGGAATAAGTAAATACTTACAGGTAAACATGTGAGCCACACTAACTTGCTGTCCAGTCAGGTTAAAAGTGATTGTGTAGTAATTCATGTTGTGTCCTGATGGGGGCAGTAAGTGCACGGTGTAAGCTGGCAAAACTATAGAGGAAGAAGACGAGGTGTCAGTCCACTTGGAGTTTCAAAACATTATTACTATATAGTATGTCGTGTTATTATCAAGGATCTCGTCTTTTCAGAACAATGTAATGGTTTTTGTTGTAGTTTTCCTCCCTCCGAAAAACAAGAAATAAGCGGAACCATATTTGACAGTAGTTGCAAGTCGGCGTGTAAACAGTGTAGGACACGGATAGTTTGTCCTACTCGTGTGTGTTGTTGCTAGCAAGAACTAGAATGAGAGAAGCGTACATAAACGTTTAATGTTCTTTGACTACCCGCTGGACATGAAGTTGTACCAGGTTCTCCGTGAAGCCGCCAAGTTTCGACCCGTGTTCGACTTCGGAGGGCGGGACGTGGCGCAGTGGTTCCCCGGACATATGGCGAAAGGTGACTGCGGCAAGATTTCAGCCCAAAGTGTCCGATGACGGTGACTGGAATGTGTTTGTCTGTCTGGGTAGGACTGAGGCAGATGAGAGCCAGTCTGAAGAAAGTGGACTGTATCATAGAAGTACATGATGCCAGAATATCCTTCTTGTTGTTTTTTTTTTTTTTTCTGTTTCTAGTGTCATTGTTAAACACATTGTTGTCTTATTGTCTGGTAACATAACAACTTTAACAACTGTTACAAGAATTATAAAGCGTGATCATACAAAATGAATAAATAATAAATCATAGTATTTACATGAAATAAGTTCCAATTCAATGCTGTTGATCATCTGGGTAGTTCGACTCTTTGTTCTTAGTCTGGAAATATATCATTATTAGTAGTAGTAGTAGTAGTAGTGCAGTATTTATGTGGAACAGCTGAAGGGAAGAGAATATATTTAATATTTATTACATTATGGAGTGAATTCAGGTTTATGTTATTGTGTGTGTATGTGCAGTCGTATTACATGACATCATAATACGTCAGTGTCACTCTTGTCCTACTACTGGTTAATATGTAGAAGCTGCTAGATTTAAAAAAAAAAATCTTTAACTCTGAACAAATCCCATTCTCTGGAAGAAACCCTATGTTTCAGGAGACGCTCGATGTCCGACCACATGTGCTAATCCTCAACAAGGTGGACCTTGCTGATCTTTCAAACAAGCAGGTGCTTGTATTTTGTTGCTTAAAAAAACATTCTTATGTGTTTCCACATCTTTTTTTCCACAAAAAAAAATGTGCGATGAGGTAATTTTGTAAACCCAATTACCAGCAGTTTAACGTGACTAACACGCATTTTCCTGCAGCAAATCCTGAGAAAGCTTGAAAAAACAGGAGTGAGGCATGTTCTCTTCACAGATTGTCGCAAGCAGATTGATGACAACATCAAAAAGGTGCTAAATATGTGACAGCCAGCAGAAATTTGTCGCATTTTGTTGCATTTTGATTTGACTGAAATGGAATGTTTAACTATTCTGTAGTTGGTGCCGATGGTGATGGAGATTATGGAGACCACACCACGCTATAACAGAGACGAGGTATGCTTCTCTCTTACCTTGTCTTGTCTCGTGTTGTCTTATCTTAAATATCCTAAATATTTCAGAACACAGATTACTGCCTGATGGTAATCGGCGTACCCAATGTAGGAAAATCATCACTCATTAACTCACTGAGAAGAACCAATTTGAAAAAGGGTATGTATGATAAAGAGGTTAATATTTGGTTCCATCCGGTTCTCAAGTATTCACCACGGCTGCAATGACATGTTAAATTCAGGTCGTGCATCTCGAGTGGGCGGGGAGCCAGGCATAACTCGAGCTGTCCTCACTCAAATTCAGGTAACACACGTTTCACTGTGATTTGCTTCGTTCTCTTATGTGCACGAGTACCTTATTTTTCCATTGTCTTCAGGTGTGTGAACGACCCGTAATACACCTGCTGGACACACCAGGAGTCTTACCTCCGAAGATTGAAAGTGTTGAAACTGGCATGAAGCTGGCGCTATGTGGTGAGTGGATCAACATCATGCTGAATCACATGTTTGAGGTTTGTTTCTGTTACTTTACTCTCTGTGCAGGAACTATCCTGGACCATTTAGTGGGCGAGGACGTTATCGCTGACTACTTGCTCTATTGTCTGAACCGGCAGGAGAAGTTCAGGTGTGGCTTTCCTCCTCCACCGACTGAGCAAACGTTGATTAGTTCCGTGTATACACATCGCCTGTGATTATTGTAAATTAAGCGCATGTTTTTGCAGTTATGTGGAGAAATACAACCTTCAAGAGCCCAGCGACAACATCCAGAATGTCCTCAAACGCATTGCTGTAAAGCTTGGAAAGACTCAGCGGATCAAAGCCATCACTGGAGTGGGTAAGAAAACCCTCATCTTCCAAATACTCCCAAAACATAATGTCTGGATGTCTCCCACTCTAGTTGAATGGTTGGATGTTGCTTTATACTACCCAGTGAAGTGACACACATGGATACTGTAGTAGATTACAGATTAAAACGGCAATTAGCAAACAGAGAAATACTGATGTGTGAACTAAAGCTCACTCAGGTTTGATAGTCACCATACCAGCATCCGAAAGATGAGATAACGTTGATGTTCCCGGAATATTTCCTTCAGGAAACGTCTCCATCAAGGTTCCAAACTACACAGCAGCAGCATACGATTTCATTCGAGCCTTCAGGAAAGGGGAGTTGGGCCGAGTAATGCTCGACTGAATTGATCAATTCTACCGAAGATGAAAACAGTTCCTGGATTTGAAGAGTCTACGTGTCAAAGTTGTCATGACAAGAGCTGTGGTTTGTTTCTCAAGGACGTACAATGTACAATGGCAAAACACTGTATTCTATGTAAATAAAACCAAACTGAAACTGAATCTGAATCTCCTTCAGGCATTTTTAAAACAAGAAGCAGATATCTGAGTTGGTGTAAACAGCATATTTATAAGCATTAAGACAGTGATATCAAACAGTACTCATGTACAGAAGTGGAACAGTCTGATTCTCCTGAGTATTTACTGCGAGTAAAACACTCCTGTTGGATGACGGAGAGTCCATAACAGACTCCAGACACATTGATAACACATCACTACAATTATTATATTATGGTACATATTCATCTTTCTGTGAATTGTCAAGCAAAATCTTAAAAGTGTGTCTGAAGTAAGGTATTGTTGAAAGGACTGAAAAATCATTCACATTGTTTGTTACCTCAGGTTGCAAACCGTGAATACGAGAGACACAAATTCACGCGTTGCAGTTTTGATTTCAGTTGAATCATGCTGGCGTGTGTGAAGATTCTCAGTCATCCAGGTTGTGGTATTTCCCTAAAGTTGTCATAGGCAACTGGAACTGATAAGGATTCTTGACGACAGAACTGAAGAAATCAGACATGAAATGTCTGGAACTCTCTCTTGTCTTCTCTATTCTGTGGCGTTTTATTCAGACTGCAGCAGCATTTTCATTTAGAACTTTCAAATCATCTGTAATTCGCAGTGAAAGATCTTTGTGCATGGACATTATAGTCTATAGACTAGTCTATAGACTTTGGGAGCACTGGCAAACAGATGTTGCTATGGCAACAAGTAGTCCTGAAGAGGGATCCTGTGGAGGTTTGGAGGGTTCTAGGTAAATTAGAAATGTGTGGATCGTATTCAGTGCAGCCTTTTACAAATATTTAAACATCAGCACAGCACCACTGACTTTTGAATAAAGAATGTAAATAATTACAAATATAGATTTTTGCTATAAAAATGTAGCTCATACTTTTCTATTTTGTTGTTTTGTTTGTTTACAGTTTTTGGTGATTTCAAGTAATTTCTTGCAAATTTACTCAAAGCATTTCTTCGTGATTGAAATAAATCGGGTGAATTTGCGGTTACTAAATTGTTATTTGGAGCGTGTGCCGCTATAAGTGATCTTTAATGAACTAATTGGTGATGTGTTCACTGTCCCTCCCTCCTCCGTGGAGTGGCAGTCAGGAACTGATCAAAATCCCATCAGCAGACTTTCCAGCAGGAGCCCGAACGCGGCACAGACCGCAGCCCGCAGCTGGGCCGGAGGAGGTCGAGGCCGAGCACCGGCGGACATCAGAGCGTCGAAGTAATTGGTCCTGTTGTAGTAGTCCAGCTCCTCCTCGGAGCTGTCGGCGCTGCTGCGCCGGTACGCAGAGGCGTACCATTTGTCCGCTGTGAGCGCCACCGCGGCCCCCGCTGCCGCCGCGCCGGCCACCCGCACCGGGGACGTCCGCCCCGCCGCCCTGAAGCGAGAGCGGGTCCCACCGTAGGCGCCTCCTCCGCGGTAATTCCCCGCCGTGGAGCTGCGGGCCGGGGAACCTCTGGACGATCCCCGGGAGCCTCCGCGACCCCCCTTCCCCAGCACCGGCTCGCACAGGACGGCGAAGAGCAGCAGACAGGTCCAGCAGGCTGCGAGCACCTGGTTCATCTGAGCAGAGAGGAGGGAAGCGACCATCTTTACTCTGGTTATCACAGCTCGGAGGGATCTGACAAACATCCCACTGCAGCAGGAGAGAATTCAACCTGACTCACTGAGAGGAGACTGGATTTAGATGTGCGCGGATTAAACACATAACTGGCCTCTTGTAAATTAATCATCTGGTTGATAAATAAACTGGTTTGATGGGCCATTAATCTATTACTGAGCTGCTGCTGGTTGGTATTTAGAGAAAAAACATGAATTTCTTGTAGACGGTGCCTTCATTTGCCGATAGAAATCCTATTAAAATGTCTTTTTGTCCGTGTATTGGCCTGCAGCTCTGTCTTGTAGCCTGATCACCGTTAAAATGAATCCATCAGACACTCGACCCGCTGATCACCTTCGTCCAATGCTCGGCTCTCACCTTCTCACCTTTTCCCTGGTCGTGTTTACCCTCTACTGGATTTTGGCACTCGGAGGAAAGATGAAGGCGATTGTCACGGAGGATGCAGGCTCGTTCACGCAAATGTGAACGGGAACGCGCGGCGCGTTCACCTCGGAGTCAATAAAAACACGCTGCTATTATTGAAATCTCGATTATGGATGTTAACCCAATCACATTAATTGTGTCAGAGTAATTTGCATATGCATATAATGGGTGTTTTCTCTACTGAATAGTTCAGAATGCAATGAGGAGACGTAAATTGCAGAAACTGACTGTCGAGAATACGACAGTTATGTTGATTAAAAAAAAGAAAACATTGTTTAAGAGAGGTACCACCTGTAGACACTAGGTGGCGGTATTGTCCGTTCACGTCAGGATGGGAACTGCCTAACGTGAACTACCAACGAAGAAGAATCAAAACCGGAAGTAGCTGCTAGCTGTTCCCGTCTGTGTGTCACACGCTGTCTGGCAGCCCTCTCTGTGGTGTCGATCATGTCTTTTCTCTGCCGAAGAGCCGCTGGGCTCCTCAAACCCTCCACAGCAGCTCCGGTTCTTCTGTCCGCCGCCCGCCTCTGCAGCTCCGGTGAGTTTATCCAACGAACTTTGGTTCTTTCCTACAATGTCAACCTGCGTCACATTGTGCGACCAGACACTTTCAGCTGTTTACCAGGTGGGGCTGCTGCCAGTGCCCAGCACTGCCCAACACATTAATGTACAACTTGGATGTCCAAAAACTTCGAGATACGTTTTTTAAAATGACCAGATCAAGTTACTGTTCAAACGGCTTCGTACCCGAGTTTACATGTATTTTCTCTCTCTCTATATATATATATATAAGAGAAAGATACTTTAATATCTGAAAAACTCACATCATCATCATCAAGCTGAACCTCCAGTGGGCTGTTAGTCTTAAACCTTCACCTTTCCTTCAATGATTAACCTTCTCACCTGGGTGAAGGACAACGCTGCTCTGAGTTAAGAAGTGAGAGGTCAGCGATAAGCAGTGCAGAGTCTGACCCAACACTGTTTGTCTCCTTTTGGTGCAGGTGGTCAGTATGAGTATATTGTGGTGGAGAAGCGAGGAGAGAATAATACCGTGGGCTTCATCCAGCTGAATCGGCCGAAGGCTCTGAATGCTCTGTGTGATGGACTGATGAGGGAGGTGGGACAAGCGTTAGACTCCTTTGAAGCTGACAGTGGTGTGGGAGCCATTGTCATCACTGGCAGTGACAGAGCATTTGCAGGTGAGGGAATTTAGCATGTTTGTCCTGTATCGGGTCACACTAAGATGTTCACTGTCATCAGTTGTTGAAGTCTACCTGAGGAGACCTGAGGAAAACAGAATGCAGACAAACTCCGGACCTACCTTTTTAGAGTGGCTTTTAACTGAATTTTATTTATGTTGTCATTTTTTATCCATCAGTCTGGTTTTATTTTAATTATTTTTATTAAATGCATGTATTTATTTTTTATGGTTATAAGTTGAATTTTATCTATGTGATTATTTCTACCTTCTTACTCTGTTTTTTAACAATTTTCAAAAATTATTTCATTGTTCTCATTCTTACCTTTTTAGTCTTTTATTTATTTTATCATTTTTACTGTTATCTTCTCTCTGGTGTTTCCTCACTTCAAACCGGTGAATGTTGGATCATGTTTCCTCAATGTGTTTATTTGTTTTTTAAGTTTAGTTTAGTTTTTTTTTTTTTTTTTTAGTTTTTTAAGTACCTGTCAGTGTTGGTATGAAGAGTGCTCTATAAATAAAGTTTGATTGATTGATTGATCAGTTAACTTCTGTCCTGTTCAGCTGGTGCGGACATAAAAGAAATGCAGAATCGAACCTTCCAGGAGTGTTATGGCGGTAACTTCCTGGCGCACTGGAACCGAGTGTCCACTGTGAAGAAGCCCGTGATTGCAGCTGTCAATGGATTCGCTGTGAGTGTCTTAGTAACTTCTTTGGCCTGAGGAGAACGTAAATAGATTGTTTGTTTCTATAATGTCATCACATAAGGTCACGGTGCCCTTGGATGTGTTGTATAATTAGATTTCCACCGATCAGCTCATCATAAGTATCAAAAGCGTATAGCTCAGGAGATCTCTCACTCTGTATTTCATCACCTTTCTAATTCTTTCTAATGTCTTTCCAGCTGGGAGGAGGCTGCGAGCTGGCGATGATGTGTGACATCATCTATGCGGGAGAGAAGGCGCAGTTCGGCCAACCAGAGATCCTGCTGGGGACCATTCCCGGTAAAGTTGTTTGTGCCTACTGTCCTCTTTGTTCTACAATGTTCCTACGTTAGGGAGCTGTTGACATGACATGTCTGCATGCAGGGGCGGGTGGCACTCAGAGGCTGACCCGTGCGGTGGGCAAGTCCCTGGCTATGGAACTGGTTCTTACAGGAGACAAAATCAATGCTCAAGAAGCCAAACAGTCAGGTAACGGAGATGCTTCACACCTTGATGGACCTCCTGTCCTGCTCCAATATGTCAATGTATAGTCAAATATATGTTGGACGCACTATAAAATGACTCACGAGGGGGTTCGTTTGGACACAGGATAACAGAGAGGGACGGTCGTTTAGCTGTGTGTGGTGCCGGTCAGTCAGATGCTGGTTCTTTCAGGTCTGGTCAGTAAAATCTATCCTGTGGACCAGCTGGTGGCTGAAGCGGTGAGATGTGGGGAGAAAATCGCTGCCAATTCCAAACTGGTCTCCGCCATGGCGAAAGAAGCTGTGAATGCAGGTGTGTAGAGTGAAGCGCTCCAATGAGCTTCGTCGTTGTAGAACAGGTGATGTTTGACATGAACTGACCCTCTGTGTTTGCAGCCTTCGAACTGACTCTGGCTGAGGGGAATCGTTTGGAAAAGAGGTTATTCCATGCAACCTTTGCCACGGTGAGTGGTGGAGCTGCTCTGAGAACAGGCGGTTTGGTCTGGATGTTGACGTCTGTTGTTTTCCCTTCAGGACGATCGTAAAGAAGGCATGACAGCGTTTGTGGAGAAGAGAAAGGCCAGTTTCCAGGACAAGTAGAACAGAGACGATCAGAAAGTCGGCCGAGAAAACTCAGCAGACTTGTCTGCAACAAGTTGAGTGATGCAAAGATCCTGAAAGTAGAAGGAAATAACAAACTGCTTATTTTAGGATTTGACTCCGTGCACGAGTGTCTTGTCACATTCAGGACCTGGGTTCTGTGGATCGAAGCAGGTGCAGAGGTTCGGCGGATTTCTACACATGCTCTTCCGTGTGTAACATGAGGACGTGAGGCCTTTTCATTCTGTCAGTGAGGTTTTTGTCTGAACATTTTACAAATAAATGTCCAGGGTGAATTTCAATCACTAAGAATGTTCAATGTTTCTTTGTAACCATCACACAGAATGAGCTTCTGTGATGGGAAATTATTTCATATAAACAGTTTTTGTTGTTTGCAGCATTCAAGGAAACTTGGAAAAAAAACCATCATCCGTTGTGTTTGCTGTTCTCTGGATGAAACAACTTTACACCAGCAGGTGGCGCTCATGTGCTGCTACATAATGTACGTTTCATTCATTCCTGTTGCACATCGGATCAACACTACTTTTATTGACCTCCAAGTAATTTTCACATACTAAATAGATTATTAACGGGTCAGTGGAGGTCCAAACATGTCCTGGTAAAAGTTTGTTGCATAAACTGACCTGAAAATATACCATCTGTACATGCCTAAAGAGAAAGGTGTGGGTTCAGTTCCGTTGTCGATGCATGTTGGTGCGTGTCGGTTTAGGTGCATCATCAATCAGTTTGAAACCTTCAAGAAGCCATAATCCCAGAATTCGACCATCAAGTCCAGCAGCAGAACAAATGTGGTTACTTGGCTCTTTCTGCACCTTTTTCTCTCTCTGATCTTCACACGGCGGCGCCCCATATCTCCTCAAGGCCATGGCCTAATTGATTTTCATTTTGATTCAATATTCCCCCCGGAGCTTGCTTTCTTGTCAACCCCCCTGGAACAAAACTTTATAAAGGGAGGAGGAAAAGAAAAAACTCGTCTCCTCTCTCAGTGGGATGCACAAAAGTCTGCGGAGAGAAGAGAGTCGGGAAAAGAAGCTTCTCTTTGAGGCCGCCGAAAGGTCAAAATAATAAATGTAGACTCAATTGAGGCTCTCCACACGGACAAAAGAGGCAAAACGTTACATTTTGGCAGGCAGGACCCTCATAGCGTGATAAACTCATTTAAAGAAGCCGGAATAAAGGGCGAGCAGCGTGAGTCCTCACAGGGAGAAAGAGGCTTTGAGTTGCGGCAGACAGGCCTGGCTCCGGCCGGCCTCCGCTCCTCCAGCCGCAGCCCGCGAAGCCTTCACACTCATTCTTTACATCTAAACTGCTGCCGCCGTGTCACTCAGCCATGTTGGGTCCACAGTTTTATAGATTTTAGTGGTTAAGTTCACTATCGTTGTCGAACATGGACGTTAAACATCTCCCCGTCTTCTCAGGCGGAAATAATCAAAGCAACATAGGGATGCTTCAAATATAAATATATTCTAATCCCACAGTTTCGCAGCAGCTGTAAATTATGATCATGTTCCAACAAGTCAACCGTGACTTGACTTTGATAAAAAGCGTTTTATAAGAAAAAAAGCTCTCCTGCATATTTCCAGACTCTGCGGTCATGGAAATGGATTCCTCAGCACTTTTGGCATCCAGCTGAGAGTTTCTTTGGCGGGTGGAGTAGTTTTCATCTGAGAAATATTTTTATTATCTCAGATTCTTGGCACCGAAGACTGTGGTGAGAAATGTGTGAAAAAAAAAAAAAATCAGTGATTATATATATATGTGTGTGTGTGTAAAATGACGAATGAATAAATATGTGAATGCAAATCAAAAAGTTTTATTTGGTTGAGTAGTAATTGTATGATGAACGAACGTCATGGTATACATTCTTCACTGAAAAAGTCACGCTGCTTTTTTCGCGAAACAAATCATGCTATAACCTGTTTTTTTTCATAAAAGTATGTATTGTATGTACACATTTCACATTTATTATTCATCATATCATGCAGAAATACATACATACTTGTACAAATATTTACTATTTACTATTTTTATACATACATACATGCATGTATACTTTCTGACATACATAATTTTACACATACACTGAAACGTTTTTTGATGAAAAAAAGGTCATGCCCTGTGCCCTGTGGTTTTGTTTTGTTTTTCTTTTTGGACGAATAAAATCTCATGCTATGGTATGACCTTTTTTTTCATGTTTTGGCTTTAGGTTTTTGAAAGCTTTTTGCCCCAAAATGTCATGCTATAGACTTACATTTCTTGGCGTAAAAAGGTCTTGCTATACCCTTAGTTGTTTGACGATAAAAAGTCATACCGTAGCCTTATGTTGTTCTTTTTTTTAATCATGCTCTAGCTTTATGTTTTTAAAAGGAAACGTCACGCAACAGCCTTATCATGTGAAAAAGATGTGAAAATAGTCATGCGATAGTCTGATGTGTTTTTTTGTCATGACTTTCATTTTTTGATGGAAAAAAAGTCATGCTATGGACGAACGTTTTTTTAAATTATAATTATCATGCTATGGCTTTATGTTTTTGAAAGAAAAAAGTCGTGCTACAGCCTTACGTTTTTTGTCATGCATGTATGTTTTTTTGTTTCAAGTCATGCTAGAGCCCTAGCACCTTTGTTGCACTATAGTCATAACATGACTAAATAATATGAAAAAAAATTAATGATGTGGACTTTTTGTGGTTTTTGATGGAAATTTTTTTTTAAAAGTCATGCTACCGCCATACTATAGGCCTAGCTGTGTCTCTGTTTTTTTGTGTCTTGCATTTTTTTTCATGATCAAGGATCGAAGGTGTTGATGTGGGAGACCACCTCTCCAGCTGTCCATGTATCTCTGTCTACAGTCATGTTATAGCCTTACACTTCTATGATGACAGAGACGTCGCGCTATCGTCTCACATTTTTTGGTCACAAAAAGTCAACTCTCATCGTCACAGCTGAAGCTGCTTGCATGAACCATTTTGGCCGTGGGGATGAAGGCGGACCACACCAGCTTCACCTCGGAACAAATCTACAAACTGGAAATGAAAAATCTTCAACAAGCAGAGAGACTGGTGAGAAGAAACACAGAAACTCAGGTCGGACCGATTCCAGAAGAGATGAGCGTCATGATGAACCACATTTGCTGATGAAGCTGAAATGGGAGGTGTAGGACCTTGCTCTTGATAAAGTTAATTTAGATTACACTTGAATAAATTTGTTAGCTACTACTTTACTTACTTAACTAGCATTTCACAGCAATCACCAGATAGAATTTTCCGTGAACGAATTTACATGTTCTGCAACTGTACTTAGGTGGTACATGAATAGAAGCTGAAATTATCCTATTATGTTGGGAGAAGTAGTGAGATGACCTCTGCAGTTGAAGACGTCTCAATAAACAAGACACATGGAAACTTTGTAAAGTTAAGCTTTATTTACTGTTGTTGTGGTTCAGTGGAGTAAAATGAACCTTCCGTTTTCTGGGCACTTAGTCAGCTGATTTGAGACGTTAAGAATCCACGTTGTTGTTTTCGTAATCACTGGTGGTAAAGATCATCTACGTCTTCCTCTGGTTCACTGTGCTGCCTGACAGCAGCAGCCTCCTCAGCATCAATTCGGTAATAGTTGGACCGTCGGGGGTCAGCGTGGTACAAGACATCCATGTCGTCCTCTGACTGAGGTTGAACTTCCACCTCAGGTCTCAGTGGGGCCGTTTGCTCAGAGGAGAGTGGCTCATCCTCCCTCTCTGCTTCAGGTTGTTCAGCTCGGACCTCAGACCTGTATTCAGCCGTAAGCAGCGACAGATATCTATCCAGCTTCGCTCTGGCTTTGGTTTCATCCCAAACCTGCTCAGGTTCTTCAAAGGCCACGTTGCTGAAATCAGGGTGGTCGATGTCGTCTTTACCCTCCTCTGTCATGGGACTGTACGCTGCTTCTCCTGGCTCAGGCTCCCACTGGGTGTCGGCAGCCTGGAATTCAAGATCGGCCATCGAGGGATGATGCATCTCGTCCAGGTCCACTTCTGCCTTCACATACTGTTGGTGCTGTCTGGTGTCGACCATGTGCTTCCAGATCTTCATGCTGGGGTCGATGTCATAGCCGGTCTCGTCCATGTCCTCTGGAGGTTCCACCTCCTCGCCTGGAGAAATCTTCCCTGTGGTGTCTACTGACCTGCAAACAAATATGGTGCAATCTCAGTCTGCATTTCCTCAGCCGAACAGAAGATTACTTACTTTCATAGTTCAAGGAAATTACAACTTACATAAGCGTGCCCTGGAATGCTTCATCTGTTAGTTTATTCTGTGAAAAGAGCACAAATACTACTGCTGTGAAAACACAAGTCACCCATCATAAACGCAGGTTTTACAGTTTTTTATTTGTCAGGAATCATTTATTGTGGGATTTGATGCTGCACAGCCTCTTTAGTGTGATCCTGTGGACAGCCGGGGGGGGAATATGTGTACATACCCAGGGTTTATGGGGCTTTGCCATGATGCCGAATATCAGTGAGACACAGAACAGCAGAGAAACTCTAAAAGTGAAGAGACTCAGGTTCAGATGTGAAGTGAGGGTATAAATCTAAATAATGAGACTGCTGCTTACCGGAACATGTTTGGTTTCAGCTCGTCTTCTTCGATCTGAGAGAGAATGTCCTCTTGGTTTACCTGCTGTCAGCTTCACTGAGGCTCCAAAGTTCCTCCATAAACCTCTGATATGTTCTTGACCTTTGTATCCTGAATAAAGAAACATCAGAGCGCAGTTGTTTATCTGATCTGTGTTGTACATGCTTAACTCTTGAAATATAATTCTCACTCTTAATATATAATCATCGATATGATTATTTCTTGTTTTTTTAAATCCAAAAATAAGTGTCTCAACATCAGTGAACGACAACAACTATTCTTACGTTTATCAGTATCTTGAATATGTCTTTTATCTTTTATCAGCAATAAGTCACCGCAAGTAAATAACGCCCAGTGGCCTTAAAATGAGGTTTTTAATTCATGTCCAAAAAGTAATATAAGATTATAGACATTATTGGTTTTTATGTATATTTGTATGTGGAGCTCACCATTAAATTGATCTCAGTCTCCATTTTTCCAGTGAGTTAAACTTATTTACTTACAAGCATTTATAAAATGCAGAAAAACAACAGACAACTGGCTTTATTCATGGAATTAACTGGAAATAACAATAATTTTTGTAAGTTGACAGAATAAGACATTGAGACAAGACATTAAACAACAGGGCACATACTTTATGTTTTCTTTCACATGAACCGTCCCAGACGCCGACGTGTGTCCTGCTGTACAGCTTCTATCAGTTAAGGCAGCTGAATTATCTTTCACATACACATTCACTGTGGGACGGCTGATTGAGGCGGACAGTCGGGCTGAGATATTCGTGCCGGGCTCGACGGACGCTGAACCAACCTGTGTGTCAGCTCTACTGAATGTCTAAGATCCTATCACACTGTAAAACCTTTTGGATCCTACTGACACAACCTCTCGTTTGAAACGCTTCCAGCAGTTGTCGGATACTTGGCCAAGACTTTTAACTGAGTTCATGTTAAAGTTGAGATACACAACCATAAGCTAATTTAGACCAATCTACCAAAACGTATACACTCGTCAGGGATGTGATTTCAGTGTTTTCGAGTTTCAAAGTTGGTCCTCCAGGCTACCGGTTGTCTCATGTGATGGGGGGTAACAGATTTTCCTCGCTCTCACGGAACCATGTCAGCTTTTCACTGCACATCTCTGACCGTCCATACAACAGTCGGAGAGTCATTAGGTTAACATGTGGGTTAATAATAGCCCATGACGGTAGGAGCCAACACACACACACACACACACACACATCATAGAGAGCTACAGGAGTCGACACACACTTCCTGTCTGTCCCAGAGATGGCTCCACAGCGTCTGCTGGTTATCTGCCCTCACTATCGGATCCATATGTGTCCGATACAAGTCCGATGTTTCCCTTCATCTGCCTCCCCCCAGGTCACTCTGGTGCATCTACCCAGAAGAATTAGGACGGGAACTCTTTGATAACACAGTTATGAATGTTCTCCAACCGTTTTTCAACTCTTTGCTGATAGGTTTTTAGTTATATTTGTGGTCATTGAATGTCTGAATGCTAATTCTAAAGCTTACAGACTGTGAGTGCTGAGGGAACATCTGGCCCTGTCCAAATTCTGAGTTTTGAGTAAATAAGTAATAATTAAAAGAAAAAAAATACTTCAAATGCAAAACTCCAAATGATCTTTCCCTCCCAGCCAGCATTCGAGGAGGGACGAGTCTTCTCAGTTTCTTTACAATCACATAGATTCACTGGTCTGTCCCTCGAGAGGTTGATGGAGACGCAGCGCTCACATTGCGTCAGAGCTGAAAGTAATAAAAACAAAACCAGCAGCAAAACAGAAACAAGTGACAGTGAACAAGAATGTGTAGAATATTGTTTTTCTCCATTTTTTTCCTGCATATGTAATTTCTTGGTTCTTGTATTCACTGAAAAGATCTTTGATTCTGCAGGATTTCATTAAACCCATTTGGAATACAGACCAATATGAGTTTGACCCACATATCTACGTTTTTTGTCAAATGTTCATTTCCATTATTATTATTATTATTATTATTATTATTATTATTATTATTATTATTATTATTATTATTATTATTATTATTATTATTATTATTATTATTATTATTATTATTATTATTGTTATTACCACCATGAAAAGAGCTGCTGTCTTGGAGGTAAGAACAGAAACCTGCTGTAGTCCTAACAGGGACAAACTGACACGGAGGCCTGGAGATGTGATACGGTGTAATCATTGACTCTGACTTGAATTTTAACCACCATTAAAGCTCATTACCAAATCTGCTTATTACCACCTGAAAAATATCGTCACAATTAAGGGATTTTTGTCTAAAAGATAGAGGCCCCAATTGTGTTTTTTTTTCTCTCCCGATTTTTCTTTCTTCATATGTTTTAATGTCATCTGCTTTCTGTCTAACACTGTGTATGAATTGTGCTATTCAAACAAACGTGCCTTGACTTTCCTATGGAAACTGCCCGTTGTACCAGACAACCACGACCCATAGCAGACACACACCACAGCTCCCGGCCTTGAAAGTGAAGGTTGATGGACAACGTGTGCTGCAGCTCCAACCGATCCACCCTAGTGTACCACACACATCATTGAAACACCTTTTCCCCCCAAGAGACCCAGCAGACTGACCACCCGACGGAGATCCCTTGGAATGGTTGAAGTTCCCAACAGGGAAAATGATTCCTCTCCAATTAAAATGTTATTTAAAATATCTGCAAATGAAGTGCCAGAAACAGCAGTTAACCGTATGTGTGTGTTGTAGCTACACTGATCTTGGATCATATCAGTGAGCCCCAGTATCTTGGAGGTGTCAGGTCGAAGACAAACTCACTTGGAAAGTGAAACAAACATCCTGATGAGCCTGTAATCTCCCTCAGCTTCTTTGAATCAAACCGTTTGAATGTGATATGCGGACAATTTCATCTTGATATGTGTGTTTTGTTTCTCTCCAGTGCGTGAGTAAATGTTTGCCACTGTCACATTACAGGCCTCTATGAGGACCTTGTTGTCTCTGAGGTGTGTGTCTGTGTGTGTGTGTTTGCAGCGCATGAACGACTTTCATCAGCGTAACAAGACAGACCACAGCGAACGAGAGTTGCCAGAAAATTGGACTTGTCTGCCAACAAACTGAAACAAACACACATTCCCACAGTGTTATTGCACAAAATAATTCAAAGAGAGAGCCAAGAATAAATTGCCTGTGCCGATGTATTGTTGCATTACAAAATGATTTATGCCTGTCAATTCTGTAAAAAAAAAAATGTTGCAGCAATTCACAAGATAAACCACCAATATGAATATTTGACCAAATGCCCATTTTTAAATTGACAATCTGTATCCAACATGTTTCTGCTACACAGCTGATGAGGTGTGTGAATGCACACACACACACACACACACACAGACACACACACACACACACACACACACACACACACACACACACATTCATCGTTCTTCCTTAAACTTGTGCAGATTGTAATGTGCATATTTTTGTGTGTTGGCCCATCCCCAATACTAATAACAGCTTATTACTGAGGACTGAGAGGAATGCTGCTGTCATGTTCCTACTTGACTCTAAGTGGCATATTTATCAACCCTCTGTGATGGAAGGGAAACTAATATGTCCAACGACAAACAATCAGTTGCAGATATCGAGTCAAAGTCTCAAAAAACATACCACAGCATTGTTTGAAACAATCTATTTGGTACCAGCTTGGTGAAAACAAAGAGGTCTGCACACTCATCAGCTCAGAAAACCACATCAGCACTGTCAGTACTGCCAGTAAATCCTATAAGGTTTGTCCTGGGGGTGTATTTGAGGCTAACCACCTCTCTGTCTTCCGTCACATCACCCACAATCGCAACATTTAGGAAAGCTGGGGTTTTCTAAATAACTAAAATTAACGCAATGAGCTACAATTAACTTAATTGACGCTTTACCGACACCCATTACACACACATTAGACATTTCATAGTGGAGTTTCACCACACTAATTACAGGGCCGGGGAAGGAGACCTCCATGGGAGAGAAAACATGAAATGTGTGGTTTTAGTGAGCGAGGGAGATGTCAGACGCATGAAGCCGCCACACAGAGAATTAGTCATCTGCTCAACAGTTGCACGCAGGAATTCCAGCGTTCGACAGACTAACAGGTTTCACTCTGGTTGTGAGGGAAGTAGAATATAAAAATGTCAAAAAAAAAAAAAAAAAAAACGGATTGGTTGGGATTTTAGGGGGATTAAGTGCTGGGAGGGAAGAGCCAGTCAGTCTGGGGCCTGGAGCCACGTGATCGTCCTGCTCTACAGGTAAAACCTGAGACAGGGTTTCCAGCCACAATGGTGCTGATGACAGCTGACGGCGACGAGGAGAGATGATCCAAGAACCGCACAGGAGACGCAGAACTTTCTCCGCTGTCTGTTGTGCATCTGCTGACTGACGACTGGGATGCTGCTAATCTGGAAGATGGTTGTGCTTTTGTTGAGGGCAGCAAATACGTGGATCGGATCCGAGTATCTGTGTGGACGACGGTCATTAGAGGCGCATTAGACCGCCCTGCAAGATTGTACAAACCATGGAAATGTTATATTAGAGACACAATAATGAGAGTCCCGTCTCTCGACACACACACACACACACACACACAGACACACACTGATCCCTCAATCACACCCCTCATAAACTTGGTAAACATGTGGGAGCTGTTAAAGAAAGTTTAATAGCTATTTACAATGTTCTGTCGGCTCCCAATTAAGTGCATTTGATGAAACACATCGTGGCATCAGATGGCACATGTGACTCATTAATTAAGATCTGCCCTCTGTGGAATTTACCTCCATGGGTCTTCAATTACATCGGTCTTTAACATGTGAGCAGCTGTTGATAGCTCACGCTGTTGGTTGTTGTCTGTAGCAGTTGGGGTCAGATGCCACCAAGGCCACTGAGTCAGTCTCTGGTTCATGGTCCAGTTACTGACGATAAACTTCAGCCTGATTTGATCCGAGAACATCAGATCCTTGAGCAGCTTTGGAGAAAGAGCTGTGAACCCACTGGTATATTAATCTGAGCAATTTGTGTTTGCAAGACTATAAAATCTGACATATTAGAGACAAAATGAACAGTCTGATTCATTTGTCATCAAATGGAAATTCAACTTTTCCTTTTAGCTCCATTGCTGTGCTTCTGGGGAACTATTTGGTTTGTTAGATGCTAAATTTGATCCTGGGCATGGAATGAAGTGGAATCTAAAGCTCTTTTTGCTAATTGCTGGCTACAAATGACCCAACAGCCTTAAGATGAGGGCTTAAAAACCAAGAAATTTAGTTAAACGTTGGTGGTAGATTCAGAACAGTACAGATTTTTTTTAAACACACAGCTTGCAAAAAATCTTGATTTTCAGTAACACAGACAAACAACAGATAGACAACTCCTTCCTGCTCCGTCGCCCCCTCCTGCTTCAGCCCCTGAATGCCTCCTCACTGGAGTCCGCTGCAGCCCTGGCTGCCAGCTGGAGTACCCCTAACCTCTGACCTGTGACCCCCTCCCAGCAGCAGGGCTGTCCGCTCAAAGCACACGGCGGGGAGTACACTGTCATGACGACGGACAGGGTCCAGGTGCTCACTGCACAGGTGAACAAAGACTACAGGTGTCACGCCGCCTCCACTGCTGCATCCTCAGGATCACAGAAAGCTTGTCGGCGTCCGTCACACGGCGACTTAGTGTCTGTGTGTGTTTGCTTTGCGTGTCCTGGTCCCATCTGTCCTGATGCTTCTAGATTAAAGAGAGAATCCTGCTGTTCCTTGATGGAAAGCTGCCTGCTACAGAGAGATCCGGTTACAAGAGTCCTGCTCTTTCATCCTTATTAAAGAAGCATGTGCTGTTCTGAGCTGGTGTGTTGGCAGATGAAACGTTTTATTACCGAGTAGGTTATGTCTTTAGTCCCATTTGTTTGTTTTCCTGTTAAACTGTCAGCAGGATTACAGAGAAACTACCAAGACTGTTTGAATGGGGGAACAAGGGCCAAGCTTGTTGGTGGTGGAGGTGGTTACCAACAACATGATGGACTGATCTGTGTCTGACACTCCAACTTCTGCCGGAACACGGTGTTTCCATGTGTATAACTCTGAGTAACATTCTTTTTCATCTTCACTGTTTTTAGGAAATATTACAAGGGCGAGTTTGTCTTTCTTTTATCTCAAAATTTTCATATTTGAAACAGCAATGGTGTATTTGTTACTTAATTAACGGTCATGTGTGCAGTAGTGACAGATAATGACATAAACTACCTGTTAGTTGAAAATAATGCGTTTATCTTTGTGTTTTATCATCTGAAAGTACCGGATGCAGTCCTGTTACAAATGTTACTGTACTGGAATATTTGTTGTCGTTCCCATATCAGACAAAACTGTGCTGGAAATGGATGTAACTCAGATTTTGCTTCAACTCAAACTTTTCTCATGTACAAATCAGATAGGATATTAATCCAGACGTCAGATATGCCTGGAATAACGTCCTAATTCATCCTGTACAGGATTATACATAAGTTACAGCCACAAACGACGTGTTCAAACTGTAACAACCCACCTGCAGAACACTCAACGCAGCAGAGCAAAGAAAAGCAGCAAGACAGACGTCAGTACATCTTTGACGTATTCTAACTTGCTGCTTCATTATCTGCAGCAGAACTGAAGAGTTTAAATATCATACCGCACAAACTTTCCCTATCACTGTTTTGGACAAATCAAACTAAACTAATTGATGTTATGTTGATTCTTTGGGCCCGACTCAAAGCAGAAAGTAGCGATAAGACGGAGACGCAGAGGACATGTTTATATATTGTGAATGAAAACAGCTCCTGATACTGTGCAGCCTGACAGGACAGGAATAGAAAGAGAACAGGAGAAGGAAACAAAGATAAGGAAACTGATTTGAACCATGAAATGTTTCTGAAAAATGACAAGTAGAATGTGGAGGTCACTTTTTCCACACAATTTAAAAGGTTTGAATGTTCTTACTGTGCTTCTTTGCCTGTTGGTGACTAAAATAATGACTGCAAGTTGGGTTGCCATTAAATACCTGGTGCTGGTATTCATCTGCCGGCATGGAATGATTCATCATTTGGTTGTCAAGGAGACGTCCAGCAGTTTCCGAGGTGACGTCTTCATCCTTACAATTGTTAGAAAATGCCTCATGCAATTCATTCATTGATCACACTGAGTAATTGATGGTTGGTAGTATCTGTGGAATCTGGTGAAACACTGTTTGTACTTATATATATATATATATACTCATATTTGCATTAATTGTCCAATTTTTGAAAAGACAGCAAATGGTTCTCATATCAAATATCATGAACATTAAAAAACGTTAAGCTGTCAGTGCTTTGTCAAAGACATACAGTGTAAGAGCCAGACATTTTACTGTGATGTTTAAAGTCTGTAAAGCTGCACTGGGCAACAGATGTGGCACTTTTTTTTGGCAAATTTGATAAACATTGCAGTATAATCTGATAACCATTCTGTGCTAAAATAAACCAAACTGGATCATCTTTCTGAGGTTATCCAGCTGGCAAAGTGACGATATTAACAGAGCGTACTGCACATATTCCAGGAACATGTCAACAAACTGAGCGAAAAACTTAAGAGGTTGCGCTGAAAAGTCTCGGTGTTCTTTGCAAATTACACTAACACAATAATGATTCCCACTGTGCTCACTTCAAATAAGCCAACACAAGGTGAATCTCAGTAAAGAGGGTTATTATTGCATTATTGGTTTACATAGCCCTGTGAACTTATCCCTGCGGAAAGACGCTTGCCAGGATGGGATTTTACTAATGTCCCTAAATCACTCCCAGCTGGTCAGACTGCAGGAAATGCTTCTCTCTTCTCAAAACCTCAGAGCAAATAGTACATGAAGCGTGGTGCATTCATGAGCATGTCTCCTCTCAGAACTGTCTGTCCCACATTTCATATCACAGTGTTCAATGTTCCCCGAGGTTGCGGTCTTAGTCTGTCCCAGTCTGCTCAACCATTATAGCCCCTTTCACTACTTAACCTTTGAAACCTGCTCAGCCGACTTCAGAGGGGGAAATGATTCATGGTTCCAGAAGGTGTGAGGCGTGCCAGATCAGCTCGTACTGATACCATAACGATGGCAACACCGCTGTAACGTTCAGCCGCACGGCCCGAGTATTCAAAGGACCTAATAGACATCTGAGCAGGCTTTAGTCGCATGCTTGTGAAAGCAGTTTAGCAACAGCCTGGGGCCAGCAATAACAGAGTGGAACTGATTAGAGGAGAGAGAGAGAGAGAGAGAGAAGAGAGAAGAAAAATTAGATCGGGACTGATAGCATCTCTTCACCCAACTTAATTATAACCGACTGCTGGAGTCGCCACGATCTCTCAGACGACTGTGTTTCAAACCTCATGTGAAATGTAAACAATAACAAAGGAATACGCCGAAGAAATATTTTGGTAATTCAGAGAAGGCGAGCCGCTGAAGTTTCATATGATTACAAACAGCAAAGACGTGCACGTTTGCAGCCATGTTGCTGGTGAGACATCCGGCATTACGTGCATCAACCCACCACGTCGATGCTGAGACATTTCAAACCAGGGTCACAGTATATTTATCATTCTTACATGTGATACCCTGGCGGTTTGTCTTCTGTCATTATGTTGTGTATTTGACAATCAGCTGGACGTCGCTTCTGCTTTCTTGACTGGAAACAGGAATAAATAAAACAACCTGAACTAAAATGCTCAAAACTCTTCTGGAGACACAAAAAAGAAGAAGAAGAAGAAAGAAGAGAAATTCACATGAAAATCAATAAATTTAAGAAATCACACTGTTTCCTTACAAATGAAAATAAGTGAGTCATCCCCCTGTGGTGACTCAGCACTTCCTGGATGTTGGTGTTAATCATAAAAAGAGCCACTCTGCGCTGACAGGATGTAAACAAAGCAGGAGGGAAACACACACTCCCTGATATCCGCTCACTTTTAAACCCCGTCTCCCACCCTCTCCTTCACGCTATCGCTCTGTTGCCAACTCGTCAGATGTCAGCGAAAGCTGTTGCTAATAAAAGTCAAACTATTTTTTTAAAAAAAAAGGAGGTGACAGGGAGCGGAGGGAGGTGCATTCTTGATTCATTCGCTAAGGGGCGAACGGTCTGAGATGGCAGAGGAGGAGAGGGGTTGGAGAGAGGAGAGAAGTGTTTAAAAAAAGAAAAAAAAGGGGAAAAAAAGTGTCGTCAGGGTTTTAAAGACGCAGCAGTTACACTGGATACACAGGATAACAGGACATCTCTGCAGGCAATGGCAGAGCAAGGAAAGAACCACGCCTTCCGAAACATACCAGGGGATCTCATCCTCTCTCATCACCTCTCCTCGACATGGCTATAAGCAACACTAAAGCAGCACTCCAATAGCTCATCTCCATCTTCTCTGTGTCCAGAGAAGGCAGCCATTGTGTGCCCGTTCCTCTCTCCCCAAGTCAGTTTCCTATTGAGCCCCTGAAAGAGCCTTTGAGGGGCCCTGTTTTGGCTGCGCAGCTCACCTGCAGAGGGGAAACTATGGGTCTATTCTAAAGCCCAGCAGCTGCCAGGGCAGAGAGGCTGGCACCCAATGGGACAGAGAATAGCAGCCACAGAGTCTTTCAATATGAAGCCACTTAGTAACAGAAGGCATGTGCCAAGCCTGCAAAGCCAGAATGGAGAGTCACCCTTTGGAGTTCAGAGAAAATCAAAGAGTTAGACCCATCTTCACTCGCATTCTTCCTCGTCCCCTTCCATCGTCTGTCTGCCAGCTCTCTGAATAACAGTGCAGGAGAAAACAAGGCCGTAACATATTAAAAGACGTGAGTCGAAACCTTTTTCTTTTTTTAGTAAAGTGCATATGAACAGACTGTATATCGCTCCGGGGAAGAAAAACCAAACATGACTGACTGGCGGACTGGGTAGCAGAGCGGTCCGAGCTGCGGTGCTGCTGTGTGGGTCTCAGAGGCTGCCGGTCCGCCACACAAAGCCCCTTTTCTGTCAGCAGGCTAGCTCCCACACTGGCGCTAATTTACGATGCCCTCACAGCGATTTCCACAGTCCGAAAAGTTCAATTGTGTTTTCCAGCTCATTAAGCATCAGCACAACAAAGCTTTCATCTTCTCCTTCATCCATACACTCTTCCCTCCCTCCACCCATCTTCCTCCCTTTATCCTTCTGTCCACTGATCTGCCTCTTTTTTCAAGTGTGCAAGATAAAAAGATTTAGTAGTAAAGGTAAACAGCCAATTCTCCCTCTCCCTACTTTAATTCTATTTCTGTCCTTTGTGTTTTGGTTTGTTTAAACAAATGTGACTGTTCTCCTCATGCAGGCGTTAGGGAGAATTTAATGGTTGTTTATTCAGGGGCCTCCGCCGTGCCCTCCCATCTCTTTCAGCACTTGGTGAGACAACGTGGAATCTATTGTAATCTCCGAAGAATCGACTCGACATATTTGTTCAGGTTGTCACTGTGCCGAGAGATCACAAGCGCGTCTCTGCATTTCTCACACAAACGCAGGTCGCCGCACTAAACATATTTTAATGCAACAGACACACACATCTGAGATTTACAAGACGAGATACTTGTGTGACCATACTGGCTCAAATTCACGGATGGCCTTTTAAAAATAAATCTGCCGGAGGGGAATTGAACACTTTCCCACCGTCATGAGCTCCTGCAGCATTGCCCCTTACGAAGGCATGTAACCTCAATTTGTTCCAGTTTGGACTTCTCCGAGCCTTTGGTCCACAGTCATGCTACGACTTACACACTGTGGAATTATGGACACGCATCATGAAACTATGAGCAACAACCTCTGCTGTGTTGTGTCATGGTAAATGTTTCATCTCGATGCCTTTTGCTGACTTCCATCCCAAGTCAAACATGGATGACTAATTATTACAGACACCCACAGTCCACCCACACAGGTGTCTTCACTCATGTGGCCTGTTGAGACTTTTTTACAACCATGTAGGGGGCGTGTCTACAACACACTTTACTACAATACACTTCATCCACATAATTTCTGCCTTTAGTTTTGCTGTACCAGGTAAGAACAGATAACTTTGAGATCAGACATGTTTTAGTTCATTTGATTCCGGCATTCGCACGAACCCAATTGACCGGTACCAAACAGCGTGGACCCACTGGACCAGATAAGGTGAATGTGGTCGTTCTGCACCTCACCGAGAGCCATAGTGGGAGACGGATGCTGTGGCAGAGTGTTTACTGTGACCTGATTCACTGAAGATCTATAGACTATAGGGGGGGACTCAAACAACTGACAAGAAGAATGAGACTAATGGTCAGATTCTGGTGACATGGTTTGATTCTGGTCAAATACTGGACCACAAAAGAGCTGCAAGTGCCATTCGACCACCCCAGACCTGTGTGATGACCTGGAATGTGAGTTTTTCATTCATTTCAGCAGAGCCTCTCTGAATTTGAGTCACAGTGAAGGGAAAGCGCTACCTTCGTGTGTGTTTGTGTGTCAGGTTTCTCCTGTTGCAGTCCCTCTGTGATGCCCCCCCCCCACACACACACACACACACACACCACCACCCCTTTTTCCCATAGTAAAGTTGGCTACATCTACTAGCACAGCCAGACAATAATGAGTCTATGGTCATTTAGTCGCTAATTCTCCAGCAACCTCATAATTGTCATTACGATCACATAGTGCAGACTACTCACATAGAGCAGACCCCCCCTCACCCCCTCCACCTGCTGTCAGCACCATCACTGAGCTCACCCCTACCCCTGGCCAGCATCAGGTCTTGACAGGGTGTCCGGTTCCATTTGTCCCCCTCTGTTCCTCCCAGACCACAATATCTCTGTGTTCACCTGTTAGCACTTGGCGTTACAGGAAAGACTCACTGCTGGGGCCCGATCAGCAACTCCCTCTGCTCATCCCTGTCAGACGCCATGTGGAACGCGCCTTCCTGTCACCAAACCCAACATCCAACATACAAAACACACCACGAAATAATAACCCGCTCTCTGCTCACCTGTCAACATGGTCGCCTGATAGCCGAGTCAAGCTAACACAGAGACGATAAATGAAAAGCACTTCACCAATCAGCAACCCATCAGGTAATTACAAGCATCGTCTGTCGCCTGTGTCCCAGTACGACCTCCTCAGTAAGGAAATGACACAAATGTTACTCTCAAATTGCCAAAACCTTTTGTCTCATGCTTTGGTACAAAAAAAATTAGAGATAACAGATAGCGCTTGAATTTCCACAGATCTGTCCACTAGAAGTTGGATAAATAATCCTGCAGTGTTCATCTAGTCCTTCCTAAGCTTCATGAAGATTGATGCCTTCAACGTCTCTTCAAACATCAACTGTTATTGTCTTAACAGCCATGGACTACGTTGTAGATGGAGCAACCTACAACACAAACTACATAAAGACACGGTCGCAGATAGATCTGTTGTCACTTTTATCAGTCTGACAGGTGCAAGTGAACACTATCGGACCGACTCCTCAGTCAAAGAGCACTGACACTCTAAGATGACTTGTCACTTTCTTTAAGCCTCCTGTCATGTTTTACTCTGTTACACCCTCAGAAATGTTCCCAGGTAACATTTCAGACCTCATACCACCAGAGGGAAGGTACGAAAAAGGAGAAGGGAGTAATTACATATTGAGGGTTGGGAACTCTGATAAGAATTGACGGTTTTCACAGTAGGGGTCGTCAGGGTAGAGCTGACCTTGGATGGCCCCAGGAGGACTGGCAGCTGAAATGACAAAGTGCTGATGGTGCAAAAGATGAAAACAACGGATCAAGGCCAAAACACGGCAGCAGTTCCCTTCCAGCTTAAATTAGATAAGTGGAAGACTGCAAGTCCTGTACATTAGATGATCGGCATGACCGGGCCGGAGCAACTCTGACGCTGAGAGCTGTGTCAATTTAACACCCAAAGCAATTTTAAACTATTCTTAAACTATCAGAGACATGAAACACAGACTCTGCATATACTGTAAGTGATACTATGGGTTTAATAAACATGTAAAAATAGCCCTGGAAATCAGCGAGACAGACTCATATTTCATTTCTCACTGTTTCCCATGTGACACAATCGTATGATTGCAGAAAATGGATAGGAAAAAAACAGTACTCCATGGATGGTGTAATGATACTGAATATAGCTCTCATTGTGTGCTTGTAAATTTAGACTCCAATCACATGTCCTCACGTCACGACATTTATTCCCCTCAAGACATAAGCTGACATCAAAATGTCACACTGTGTTAAACTTGCCACATAAAACTCGACATTATTTCCAAGTGTTACAACACTAATGACATGAACATTTGACTCGATGGTTGCTCCATGAATCTGTTTAAGGACACAGTCAGCCTTCACTACGGTGGCTACAGGGACGGAAATACAGAATTCACATTGACAGTTATTTATTATACAACACAGTGGTCCACTCAGACCTTCTGTTTCATCATTTACCACAAACTTCCCCACAGCGTCGATCCCTGATCACTCCAGCACCATCAGGGCAGTTTGCCGACGACCGACCTGAGCCCTGCCAAGTCTTACAGAGGAAGATTCTTCAAAAATCAGTAATAGAAAAAAAGCCTGCCCCAACATGTTTGGTTGTAAGGAACCAAACTTACCCCCTGTGTCCCCCAGCAGCTATGGGATGTTAAAACATGGGAAGTACCGACATTATTTGTTTGTTGTTCTCACATCAGTTAGAAATGTTGGTTTCCCCATTTCAGAAATAAAAGAGCAAAAATAAAACAAACTCAAACTCTTTGATCCATTCTGCCTGCGTCATTTCCAAACTATTCCCTGTTGACTTTTCGGGGCACACGTGCTACTCTGAGAGATGCAGGAGACACTGCAAATGATGTTCTTATGTTCCAAAATCATAGAACAGACGCATACCATCCCTCTGTCCTCTTTCAAACAAATCCCATCAAAGCGAGATATTCACTTAAAGACAGGGAGAATGTAATGTTGGACACTAAATTACTGTAACCATTGTATGGCTCTGCCCTCTCTCTCCTTCACACAGGGAGGGGTGGGGGGTGGGGCGAGCAGACAGGCGCCAGTCACAGCAGGATCAAAGCAGAAATGTACCTCGGGGAGAGAAACAGTTAACTCCATTTAACCAATTGTCCCTCAGACAGACAGTCAGTGTGCTGCTGCAGGCCTAACAACAGTTCCCGTATGAAAAAAAAACTCATATTGGGTTTCACTGAAAATGATTGGACTTGATTTGAAGAGCAGTGAAAAAAGGAAAAAAAAAAAAGAGAGAAGTTTGGATGGGCCTTTAAACGGGCCTCTTCAGAGTGATTTGGGGTTCTACTGTCTCTCAAAAGGGACGACAGACAATGAAGCCAAGGGGCTGAAATAGAGCCAGTACACAGCCATAGCTAATTTGATTACCACAAGTCAACACAGGCAGAAATTTACAGAGATAATAACTTTGACGCCTGCTGAGAGAACGGTAAATCTGGATTTCATCACTGTTTTAATGAGGACTTTACAAAATAGAAACAAACTTTTGTTAACATAGTCAACTTCTTGGACGAGGTCCTAAAAACAAAAGCACTGTTGTTTATTCAAATGACGTCATTTGTTTTTAAATGCATACTGGACGTCTCTGACACATACCTGGCAATAGATGTCGTTAGCTGATTTGTGGGAGCAGCTAGAAGCAGTGAGTGAGTGTTCCCGGTGCCATCATCTCACACTGTCCTGGAGCGGAGCAGCTTGACACGTCACCCAGACCTGAATGAAACACTCTGGGTCCGTTTCCTCTGTGTGATGGAAGCAAAGCAAACATCCACTCAGAGTGCATGGTGATACTTAACAGCAAAAGCGTGCAGGTGATGTCCTTTGACGCTGATAAGACGTGGATCCAAAACACCCACAATGCATGTTCATGCTCAGGTCTAGTATCCGTCTCTATAACTATAACAAACTCCAAATAGAACAAAACAAATAAAAGACTACAGCACTTGATTGGTTTGACAGCTACCTGTTGTTGCTGAACACAAACTGTTGACTGGCCATGACAACAAGGAAAAACAAAACAAAACAAAACAAAAACTGCTGATGTGTGTCAGCAAATGTCAGACATTGGTCCTCAGACTCTGACAGACACTCGGACTGCAGCACTTTTCATACATAACAATGCACCTTAACAACACACCAACACATTTCACAACATTTGTTGAAACAGAGGAAACACCAGAGGTCCCATCAACTCTACAGTTCTGTCCTGACACATCTGAGGGCTGCAGACTGGACCTGACCTGGACCATCCATTAATCTGGGGACATGGATTTTCGCGCCCCGCCCCTGATCCAACGTCTCTGGAGCATCACGACGTGAACCACGGCTTTTTCATCAAAGACCCGACCAATCAGATCCGGTGTGGGCGGAGTCCTGATGAGGAGTCGATTATCAGGCAGCGCAATATGAGAGAGAAACACATGGCTCCAAGCTGACAGAGAGGCAGTTCTGTGCGTAAAACGTGTTTGCGTTGAGAACATTGGCGTCACCACGTTTCGTTGTGTGAACACAGGAAAAACACACGGCGGCGGAGAGGAAAGCAGGAAAACGGCTTGTATGGCACCTCAGTCGTGCGTAATGAATCCTGCGCAGGGATCAGCACCCCCGGCAGGTTCTGGGGAGACCTCACCGGAGGAGCGCGCCGCTGGAGCCAGTAAACCGGACCAGCTCGACCTGTCACCGGACAGCAAATGTCAAAGCAAAAGTGTGGAGCTGCCTTTCAGCGTGGAGTCACTCATGTCGGACAGGACGCCGAGCCGAAGTCTCCATTCTCCTGAACCCGACACGGACTGCGCGCCAGGCGCGGGACCCCTTCTGTCCAAAGCAGAGACGGTGGAGCTCAGTGACAAGGAGACGAGCTCCTGGTTTCCGGCCTCCTACGCCTCCCCTCCAAGTGAGTGTCGTCTGTTTTCTTTTCTGCATTTTATCTCAGACCTCCAAAACTGTATTTCGACATGCCTGAATTGTACTGTATGAGTCCTTAAATGTTCTCAAGTCGATGTCAGGATGCTCCTAAAGTGACGCGCTGCGTGATGAGATGGCGCAGAGTCACTTGTTGATCCAAATATAACCATCAGAACCGATGTGCTTCCAGGACTTCCGAGCCCACCGCCGTGCAATCTACGGAAACACAAGAACAACAGGAAACCCAGAACTCCCTTTACAACCTCTCAGCTGCTTTCTCTGGAGCGGAAGTTCCGCCAGAAACAGTATCTGTCCATCGCGGAGAGAGCGGAGTTTTCCAGCTCCCTCAGCCTCACAGAGACCCAGGTCAAGATCTGGTTTCAGAACCGCAGGGCCAAAGCCAAAAGACTCCAGGAGGCCGAGCTGGAGAAGCTCAAACTGGCCGCCAAGCCGCTCCTCCCGGCCTTCGCCTTCCCCTTCCCCCTGAGCGCGTCTGTGGGCGCCCCGGGCCTCTACGGGGCCCTGACCGGGCCGCAGGCCGCCGTGCCGGTGCCGGCACTGTTCCGTGGACCGTATGGGATGTACTACCTGTCCTAACACACTGACTCTGGGAAAACTGCCTCACAAAGAAGCCAGTACAGCAAATCACTTACACTGAAAAAGGGTTTTTTTTCCAGCCAAAGCGCCTTAAAAACAACTTATTCTATCTTTTTTGTGGTAAAAGAAATTCTGTAATTACAGTACGGAATTATTACGGTGTGTGCCTGTTTTTAAATCATGGTTTAATTACAGATATTCGCGAGACCCTTCTATTCCATCATTTTTCCTAATTAGATTTTTTTTCCAGACATTTACTCTGCGACATGTTAATGAAAATTCGTTTTTGCAATCAGAGAAATATTTTTCTTACAAGGTGGACGAACTCATTTCGTGGATAAAAGTTTCCGATGTCAGATAGATTTTGAGCTGACTTCTGCTGTCCAGACGGAAAGAACATGACAATGATGAAAAGTCAGAAGTCTGTTGATGTTCAAAACGACTCACTCCAACATGTGAATGTTATATTTGTATTCCAGAGGCCTCGATCTGCTAATAAGGAACTGTTAAAAGAATTTTATATATCCGCAAATGAAACGTTTGAATGTGTTTGTTATCATTCCGTACAGCCCACGCAGGCTAAATCCCATTTTGTGTTGAGAATTTAATAATTAGATTTAATAGTATCCGTCAGCCCCACCTGCTTTTTAAGATGAGAAGCCAAAACGTTGTTATCCCCTTATAATCAGGTTTAGATCACTCTTTAATAACAGTTTCAGCGTCTGACATTTAAAAAAATGAATTTATCCCATTTTACCTGTCAAACCATGTGAAGTCATAAAACACAACTTGCTTCTGGCTCTGGAGTTTATCACCGCAATTCTGAATCACTTGTGAATGTGTTTTCACCATTGTCCTTTAAGTTATATTTTACCTCAAAGAAACATTTTTGCACAAATGTTGAAAAAAAGCTCTTAGAAAATAAAATACAACAGGCAGCAGCAGTTTCTGTAAATAAAATCTATTTTTGCGAATACTCAAAAAAAAAATGGTAAAACGCACGACTGACGTATTTCCATCAATAATTAATGCACAGTGTATTTTATAATGTTGGTTGAAAAAGTAAGTTCTGTAAAATTAAAGTCTATGATGTAAACATGGATGTCCATTGTATTTTTGTACTCGTTTTTTTTTTTTCTCTCTCTCTCTCTCATGTCAACTGAAAAGTGTCATTTCTGTGACGTTTCCACCACTGGACCAGCCTGGCGTGAGTGAAGCTCTTTGTACTTTTCATGAAAAACTAGCATCTGTTGTTATCGTTGTTTATTAATGACAGGAATGGGTAGCAAAACACAAAGTGAGAATGTGGCCATGAGAGAAGAAAACTGGAGCAGAAACCAAAACTACAGGCAACAACTGAAGGAATTATTGAGAAAACTTTTATTTTTAAGTTAAAATAACTCTTTTTAAGTGAATACTTGATTGAGTTACACGGTTAGTTAACGGTTCATTTCCTCCTCCCTTTGCGTCCTCGGAATCCTCGGACAGAACCGTGACCGAAGCACACAGTTGTAGGAACCCTGGCAGATGTAAGAACGCGTTTTGAATAAATTCAGGATCTAAAATGATGTTATATTCTGTTTAATTCCACAATATTGCACAGAAATAACTGAAACCTGTCGACAGACTTAATTGCTTTAATCAGCAAAATTGAATCACCAGAGTTAACAGCTTGAAAGAGTCTAAACTGGTTTAAACCAGCCTGAGAACATCCAACAGAATACTGTTTTAAAACAAACCTGTACGAGTATCGTGGATTCGGCGGCTCAGCACCTGCGCTGGTGACGTGGACTGTAGCAGAAAGATGTGCATCCTCCTCAGAAGATGTAGTTTTCACCATCGAATTATCGCACAGCTGCATCTCCATAGATTCTTCCTCTGTCTCGGATTGTTTGGGGACAAGATCACACACAACCTCGTGCACACCCTCAGACTCACACACATCGATGCCCTCCATTGCATCATTCTGGTGCTGCTGCTTTGCCTCTCGCGTTCTAGTAACAATGATATTAAAGCATTAACATTAACGATGCACGTACAGAACACTTTAGTTCAGGAAAATTATGTCAAACAAGTGAGAAAAAAAAACGATAAAAATATGAATTGTAAAGCGTAAGTTTAGGAAGATACTTGTACACAATTGGTTTTAACAGGAGAGACAGCGTCTCCTTCCTTTTACTAACAACAAATTATATTAATGTTTGAATTATTGATAATGAGTCTTTGCTGCCATCTAGCGAATAAATGATGCAGTCTCACCCTTTTCTGGTTTTGTCAAATCTGAAGTCAGGAGGGTACTTGTGAATCCGAATCAGATGTTCCTTCCTGTTTGTACTCGTCCTGAATTTATGTTCACAGCCCTCCACCAAACACTTGTACTGAAGAAAAATGTGTACACAGCAATATAAGAAATATGTCTGTCAGACATATTTCACTGCATCTTTCCCCTTTCAGCTGAGTGAGGTTCCTGCAAACGTACCATGTCTTGGCGCTGTGCAAGGATGGCGAACAGAGAGTCGTGCCACTCCTGGATGTGAATGTCCAGCAGTCGGGCAGACGGCAGAGAGCGCCGGCACGAGCAGCACACATGTCTGTGCAGGGAGTTGTAGTGATGCTCGTACTCCTCCAAAGTGCTGTGGACAGCACTGCAGCCAGAGATGTGACAGGCAAACTCAGACACGCTACGAGAGAGGACAAGACAGAAACATCAGACAAAGTAGTTAAACAGATTTATAGTGAATTTCTATTTTGTAAATAGTCGATTCCAAAACAATGCTACACTCCACAAAGAAACCAGTGCTGGTTATAGACGGTATATGTTATGGATGTTACTATGGATGTTACTGACTTTGACTTTATTCTCCATTTTCATTCCTTTTTGGAATTAGAAAATGATACTACTTTAAATCATATTCTAAATTAATTTAGAATCGAAAAATGCATTTTTGGGGTCAAGATTTGGGGAATTTACACAAACCTGAATTGCCAAATATAGTGTGTGTGTGTGTGTGTGTGTGTGTGTGTGTGTGTGTGTGTGTGTGTGTGTGTGTGTGTGTGTTCGATCAGTTCGCTGTCTCACCTGAGCGTTGGTGTGTCGCTTTCCTCGGAGGTGTACAGGTCCTGGAGGTAAAGGTGCCTGTGAACGTCTCCCTCCTTTCAACAACACCCACAACACCCACAACACCCACAACAACAACAACAACAGCAGCAGCTTATTGTCCACAATACAGAAGCACACGGTCGTGGGAGGCTGTGCCGGAAAGCGATGGCTGTTCGTTGCTATGTTACCTCGAACAGCTCGTGGTCCTTGTGCAGGTGGAAGAGCTGCGGGCGGAAGTTGAACGGACAGCCCCCCCCCTCTGTCCGCGGCTCCGGTGTGCTCGCGGTCAGGACGTCTTCACCAGCGCGTTTCACCGGATCACCTCTCTCTGCCACAGACCGACTCCCCTCCGGCTCCAGCATCGCTTCCTGATGACGTCTCTCGGCTTCCAGCTGGGTTTGTTGCAGCGTCCGTCGCGGGCGAAATGACGTCATTGCATTCGATTTTTTTTTTTTTTTTTTTTTGCGGCTGTCAAGTTAGATGGTGCAATACCGCCACCAACTGGCCAGTCTGCTGACAGGTTTTTACAGTAAAACCACACACGACTGTGCCTCATGAGTATTCTCGGGCTTGAGACGTCACCTGTTACAAAGAGGAACTTGTCGGAAATGTGTGTTTATCACAGAATCTGACGTAGAGAACACAGGGAACACGGGAACGTTGCTTTATATGGGAATCTGCCACTTCTTTTTAACACACACGCACACACACACACACAGCAAGCTAAAGCAATATTATCCACTTCAGACATAAGTGGATGCCTCTGTTAAACACGTTAAAATTAGATATAAATAGATAAACACAACATTCTTTCACATGTTGACCCAGAAAATTCCCCCTGACCTTGTTTTGTGATTTGTGTGTGTTCAGCAATCCAGCCAGCAGATGGCAATAAAGACAAACTGCTGCTGTGCATGTTCTATCATCTATTTTAACTGTGACACTATCGGTTCCACTTACATTTAAGATGGAAAAACATGTCTGAAAAAACATGCAGCAAAGAGGTCGGTTGTTTAACCTCACTGATGCCTGAAAACAATTAAAATATATAGATGTTTAAATATTTTTTTCATGGTATATATACGTATATATAGTTTATATGTACTTTTCCCCTTGCTACAAAATTATGTCTGCAGCATTTCAGCATTTCCAAAGTTTCATGTGGACAGTTTCAGTCGTTTTGTGGACTGAAGATGTGACTCATGTGGTTTCTCTGCCCCAAAGAGGATGTTGGAGCTGAGGGGCGGAGAGCAGCAGCTTCTCTGTCAGACTGTCTGAGCTGCTCACAAACACCGAGTCCGTCCGGGAGAGCAACATGCTCCAGACCCCCCTCTTCATAGCGGTCCTCCTCTCCTCATGGGGTACGAACTTTCTTTCTTTCTTTCTTTCTCTCTTTCATTTTTCTTTCTTTCTTCCTTTCTTTGTTTCTTTCTGTCTTCTTCTTTTTAATGTTCATGATACTCTGCAGGAATAATTGCTGGACTTGTGACTCTGCCTCATGTGATCAAGTACCAAACTGTGACACCTGAGAGGCTGAAAGATCCATCTCTCATCAGTAACGCTGCACATCAGGTAACACGCGCACACACACACACATTTTTTATTTTTACAAAAGCACTTTATTTACATATTTATATGTCCGACTCAGTAATAGTGTGTATGTATAAAAAAAAATCATTGCAAATTAATCAGTTCATTAAAACTGTGCAACTTGAAGCTTGTTTTCATCAACAGAACACACACACACACACACACACACACACACACATAGAGAGAGAGACAAAGTGAGAGAGATCATACTTCATTGTACATTAACTGCATTGTGTATTGTATGGTGTGTGTGTGTGTGTGTGTGTGTGTAGACGTACCCCGATGTACTCCAGTACTCTTTGCTGGTTGCGGGACAGAACCACACCCTGCACCTGGAAAGAAACAAGTAAGTAAACTCAACATTACAAACAACTTTTCCAGTAAGTGTTGCATTTACTACGGACGTCTCCACATATCATTTCTGTCATTTAAAACATACAAATCTTTTCAGAGATCTCATTGGGAAGAACTTTTCTGTGACACACTATTCAGAGCAGGGCGTCCAACTCAGCACAACACCTGATCTGGAGGTACTGTCCTGAATGCTGCCGTGTCTTCTTCTACCTTTTCTAGATGTGCAGCTTTTAACATTTTAAATTCTTGTGCTTCTTACCACTATACAGTCATTTATGTCGTAATGTTTCTTTAAGTCACTTTATCAAAGTTTATGTCCCAATAATCAGTATATAGAGAGAATCAAGCACAGGATAGCCGATGCCATCAACCATACTTCCCTTTGGTCTTTGAAAGAGCTGATGCCATCATTCAGTGAACCGCAACTATGTTAAAAAGAAGTGGCACGATGCCCATATAAAGCAATTTTCCAGTGTTTCCTGTTTTTTCTTCGTCAGATTCTGTGATAAACCCACATTTCTGACAAGTTCCTCTTTATAACAGGTGACGTCTCATACTTGAGCACTGTCGTCATCTTGGTTGACTGGGTCATCTTGTACAATATCTCCTGCTCCTTACGTTACGACCACTTGAAATAGTTTTCAGGTTGTCATTTGATGCTCTAAAGCTGAACATCTGACTCTTTTCAGGCTCATTGCTACTATCATGGTCACATCGTGGGAGTGGAAGAATCTTCTGCCAGCGTAGAACTCTGCTCAGGAATAAAGTGAGTAAGCCCAGATGTAATATTCTTATCTTGTTTTAATGATTTCAAGCAGGTTAGTGTCTCTGTGGATGGTGAATTTAATTTAACTCATAATGACATGGAACATGCTGTGACTCATGACCAGCAAACATCCATTTCCTCCATATGAGCACAGCAGCTAGAACAGTAACCCAATCTGCAAATACCAGACATCTGCAAAGTCATATGTCTGTGTGCCTCAAAGTCTTTCGATGGACATCTGTTTGACAATTACACTCTCAAAAGCAAAACGAAAGCATTTTCCAGGACCCACTCTGACGTTTCTGTCTTGCACCGCAGGGGGTTTGTGAGTCTCCAGGACCAAATGTACCTCATTGAACCTCTGGCTGATGCAAAGGATGGTGGGCAGGACGGCAGACGGAGCTCCTTAGAACACCGCCACCAAGGTCTTCACGCTGTTTACCATTACAAACACCTAAGGAGGAAGAGGAGCTCCTGTTCCCATGGAAACACAACCATCTTCTATGATCACGGCGCTCGTCTGTCTGGACTGTTCCAGCTCAGCAGTCTGGTAAATACAAACAACTGTGGTCAGACGCAACCGTGACCACTGGGTTTGAAGCCCACAGAAGATTTATTGGTACTGACACTGTCTGCTGGTAAATGGGCTAAACGTTTGTTTAATGTTTTTATACTAAGCAACTAGAAAGCTGACAAAAGGGTTGGGATAGCTCAGTGGACGATCACATCTTTAACTTAAATACACAGAACAATGCATGAGCTGTTAACATTCAGCAACACGCGCCGACACTGATTTCAGTGGAACAAATTAAGTAAAAAGGGAACAAATAAACAAAAACAAAAAACTGTAGACATTTAGCTTTGAATGTGGAAAACATGGTTTTGTTACATTTCCACCCTCTTCAAAATTGTGTTACTTCTAAAATTACACAAATAAATTCAGTAAGATACTGAGACTATGTTCCACTTTCAGAGAAGCAAAGCTCAGACCAGAGAGCACAGACGAAAACCCAGGACCGTGGAGCTGTTTGTGGTGGTCGACAACACCGAGGTAACTCTTTTGCTTTCTCTGACCGAGGTGTAATCATTGTCTTTGTTCTGTTTTAAAACTTGCTGACTTGCTCCCTAATATAACTAATGATTTCATTACAGTATAAGAAGTTTGGAAGCAAAGGGACAATGGAGGCCAGAGTGCTTGAAATAGCAAACCACGTTGACAAGGTACTTGGTACTATGATTATAAAGTCAACTAATCTTCAGAAAACATTACAAAACAAACCTGTCGTCTGACTAAACACTTACTTTAATATAGTTTAAAGGTCAGTTTTTAATCACTTATACATTTTAAACAATTAAGTAGTTACTGGTTCTTTGTGTATTTGTTTTTGCTGCAGAAACAGAATATATTTTTGCCTCAGTGTAGCAGAAAGGAAGATCACACACCTCGCTGTGAATGTGGACCACACAAACTGTCCTGATACTATCTGTTCTCTTATCGACTGGATTCATACCAGTAGGCTGAGAAAAGAAAAGTTCTCTCACTGGTAACTTTAGCTGTGAATCTTCACACCTCAGCTGAAAATGTTCACACATATCCCGCGATCCTGTTTGCATACTCTCAAAGAATGGGCCAACATGAATGAATCATCAGACATCACTAGACCCGACAGTGGTTTCCTGTGACAGTATTTGAAACATATCTTTGGTTCTGTGCTCTGCAGCGCCACACGAGTCACTTGTTTGTATTCACCAGATCACCATACTCACTTTGCTGCGACCTGCTGCTCTGTTTCAGCTGTATCGGCCGGTGGGTGTCCGCGTGATGCTGGTCGGTGTGGAGATCTGGTCATACAAAGATCAGATACAGGTCAGCACCAATCCTGAGCAAACCCTCACTCGTTTCCTGGAGTGGCGTAACCAGAATCTGATGCCCAGGACCAAACATGACAACGCACAGTTCATCACGTAAGATGTAGCCGTCTTTTATTCTCCACCGACGCTGATCAGTGCAGCATCTAGACGTGTTCTCGTTTCACCACTCAGAGGTGTGGATTTCAGTGGCTCCACTGTTGGTCTTGCAAACACAAACGCGATGTGCACTTACGCCTCCGGAGCAGTCAATGAGGTCAGTGTATTTTATGTTCAATACGTGTTTGAATGTGAAAACTGCAGCGGTCCAGTTTGACTCTGTCATTTCTGTCCCCACAGGACCATAACAATAATGCAATAGGAGTGTCCTCTACCATTGCCCATGAGATGGGTCACAACCTCGGTTTGTCCCACGACACTGAAAATTGCATGTGTGGCTCTGTCATGTCTAAAAAAGGCTGCATCATGGCCGAGAGTGTTGGGTGAGTCCTCATCTGCACAACTAAGTGTTCCTTTCTTAAACATTAAACTTAAAATCATATAACCCCCCCCCCTTCTTCCAGCATCAAGTACCCGGAGCTGTTCAGCAGCTGTAGTCAGCAGCAGCTCAGGAGGTTCCTGGAGGAGGTTGACCCTGCCTGTCTGCAGGATATTCCAGCTTCTAATCGCATCTATGGAGGACCAGTGTGTGGCAACGCCTTCCTGGAGCCTGGAGAACAGTGCGACTGTGGCACTGTGGAGGTATGATGTGCCCACATACATACATGCACGTTCACGGCGCACAAAGGAGACTGGATTGTAATATCTGGTGCAAACTCCCCTCTGTCCTCCAAGGAATGCAAGAATCCCTGCTGCAATGCTACAACCTGCCGCCTAAATGCAGGAGCTCAGTGTGCTGAGGGCGAATGCTGCCATAACTGTCAAGTAAGTAGTCAAAGTAGAAGATGTCAGACTGTTGTCAGACTGGTTTTGAGTCAGTGTTTCCATGTCTTTACACTTAAAGCTGAAACCGACAGGCAGCATCTGCCGACCACGTACCAGCGACTGTGACTTGGCTGAACACTGCACTGGATTCTCGCCCTCCTGTCCTTCTGATGCCTTTGTCCAAAACGGCCTCTCCTGCAACCGGGGGAAAGGATACTGCTATAATGGACAGTGTCCGTCACGACAGCAACACTGCAAGAGACTTTGGGGACCAGGTGGAACACCGTCTAACACCACTTCAGTTTGCAATTTGCTCTCATCACCTCACTTTCATTCCGTGAACACTCTGTTGTGTCTATTCAGATGCTGAAGTAGCTGCAGATGCCTGTTTCCTCCAGCATGGGAGCTGCAGAAAGACCCTTTTCAGCCAGAGATGTTTGAGTCGGTATGTTGGGAAATGGCAAAAAACAACAACCAAACAACCTGTAATAGCACATATTAAACAGGTTTTAATGTTAATTTGGGGAATTCTGTTGGTGTTCTGTTGCAGAGATCAAGCATGCGGGACACTTTTCTGTTCTGGAGGCTGGGAGTTCCCTGTGACGTCCAGGAAGTCCTTCCACACAATAGGAAGTAACATGTGCAACGAGGCAACCATGAACCCTGAAGACAACTACCCTGCCGACCTGGGGATGGTGCCGTCTGGTACCAAGTGTGGCAACGACATGGTAAGAAAACGGTGCCGCTGCTGACTTCAGCATGAACAGAATGTCCAAAGTGTCTGAGTCTGTGTCGCCACCCCCCCCCCCTCACTGTCTTCATTAGGTGTGCTACAATCAAAAGTGTCAGGACGTTAAAAAAGTTTTCGGAACAAATGATTGTTCCGCCAAATGCAACAACCGTGGGGTAAGATATTGGTTTGGAAAAACGATCGGAGCATTTTAAAGTACTGACGCTATCAGTGACGGAATGATCTCTGACAGGTTTGTAACCACGAGAGAAAGTGCCACTGTGAACCTGGCTGGGCGCCACCGTTCTGTGACATGCAGCAGTCAGAGGTGCCTGAAGGTACAGATGTTGACATCACACACATAAAAACAGTACTAGCTGGCGTCTGTGTGTGCGCCTGGTGATAATCCGTGACATTTTAATGTCTATGGTGCACATGACTGTCCTCGTGTTTTCTCATGGGCTTGGACAAGTGTGCTTTGTTCTGGCGAACACAAACATGTACCGATTTCACGGAAAGCACCTATCAGTCTGTATTAACACAGTAATGATGTCACATGCACAGTTACACACTCGTCCTCAGACTATGAAGGTTTTATTGATGCGTGTATTTGTGTGTGTGTGTGTGCAGGAGAGGTGCCTGTGCTGGCCGTGTCGTTGGCCGTCGGCCTACTTGTACTCCTGGTCCTTGTTATTGGAGGTCTGATGTGCTGCATCAGACGGAGACAACCGGCAAAGAGGTGCGTAAAGAAGATATAAGCATGACTGAACTACTAACCGAACTTGTTGATGCAAAGACTTTCACTTTAGCTGTTGCGTTTATTTCTCTTCAGATCTCTCCCATCTACCTCAGGACAGTCAAATCCATTGTTTCGCTCAGCCATTGTTCGGGGCAGCCCTCGTCTTGGCTCCGCAACCATCAGTCAGCCCACGTTTGTGGAGTCCTCAGCCACTCAAGTCTGTAAACCGCTGTTGTCTGCTCCTGTCCGACCTGCTGCTGCAGTAATGAAGCCCAGCAGAGCAGCTCCAGAGGTCTGTTGATCCAGCACGCGCAGTCATGTTTCTTCATTAAACATAATAACTGCAACTGGTTGTTGCAGCTTGGAATTTAGTGGGCTAATCAGTTAGCTAGATGATGAATATGGATGCTGAAGTGAACCGTAGCTACACAATGAATTGAGCTATATGTCAAACATTTTTGAAAATAGCCCTGAGCTAGAAAACTGAATCGAGTGTTCGCTGCCACTCACGTCCACCCTCGTCTCTAACAGCCCCCCAGAAAGGTACAAGCGGTACATCAGCCGTCAAAGACCCAGCAGGTAACATGACCTGGTGTTTTGTGCTCAATCTCACCGGAGCCATCATGTTTGTGTTTGCACCTAAGTCAGTGAATGTTTTTTTCTTCAGGTAGTAAGACCCGTCACACAGCCACCGTCACTTCCAAGCAAACCTGTTTATTCGGAGGTAAAAAAAAAAAGTCATATGTAAAAGTCATTTATTTTGTACGAATCAAGTATTGATCATTGATATTGTTACTTTTCTGTGATTTCAGGAAAAGCCACTACCTCCATCCAGACCTCTGCCACCACTTGCAACTAAATCTGTGAGTCAGCTCCATTCATTTTTACATGTTCACACACACACACACACACACACACACTTTCAACTTCACTTCCTCTAACTTTAAAAAGCTGCTCTCTTAGATTGCAAAGCCAACACCACCGATGCCTCCAGTGAAGCCAAAGCCGCCTGTTGTCCAGTCTCCGCTGCCACACACTCAGCTGGTAGGTATTTAGGCAGCAGCAGGAGTCAGCTTCCACCTAAATCCTCCAAATGTGGGCAGTTGGCATTCACACGTTAATGTTACTCAAGGAATTCACATTTATAAAGAGCTCTTTGGTTTTGGCATAATCCCAACATAGCAGTGTAATGAATAAGTAGTGGCTCACTGTTAGCATGTGAGCAAGCACATAAACCTCCCATCATCAGCGTTGAATGAGTAAATAGAGTAGACAGGGAAACAATCTTACACCTTGAAACTGTACTGAGAGAATCTCTCCGTTTGTTTCTGCAGCTTGCAGCCAGAGCAGCTCTGATGCCCCCCAGCAGGCCCAGATGATCTGACGGAAGAATTCCGCCTGCTGTCAACACGGAGCTCCTCTGACACCAGTGATGTTGTCTCACCTAAGAAGACTTAAACAACCATCTCAGCAGACTTTTGTCTGCGTTGACATTGGAACGAGAGCCGCCAAAGGATCAACGACATTAAGTGACGGCTTCTCTGTCGCTGTCTGAGGATTTATCTGAGGATTACCGCCGTCTGTTTTGTCTTTTAAAGGCTTTGCAATATTTAATTGAAAACCTGAAGCTGTGACCGACAGATTCAGATAATGTTTGCGCTCTCATGACAAGTGGCTGTGCTGCCATGATGTGTATGGAAGGGAAACGTCTCTCGGCCTTGATCCTGGGATATGTGAAACATTTATCAAGTGATTGCACTGTTGATACTGTAATGCTGTTTTACTAACTGTTGCTATTTCTGCACATGCATTTTGGTACTGCCGTTATAAGAGAAGACTTTTATCGGTCAAGGGATTTTCAAGTATGTGGCACCAACCCGGGCACTTTACCGATTTTTCTATCATGGACAAAACCAGAAAGTTATGAATTTTAATTGTTTGTATTATGCTTGAATTTGTATGAGTATGATGATGTATTGTGAATGAAGTTTATTTCTTGTTGCCTGTTTACCTAAACCACAATGATTGTAATCTCGAAGGGATTTTTTTAAATGGTATATCCTATGCAACAGACCTTTACTTACGACTCCAATGAAAATGAATTTGAATTTATATTTATTAAGATTTGTGTCTGTATGTGTAAAACGGTGCCTAAAATTAAAAAGTCAAACATCAGTGAACGTTTCGGGGTTTTTTTTCGATGAAACGCAGCACAGGTCGTACGCTTGCGTCGTCGGTTGGTCGTTGCCTAGCAACAAGGTAAACAACGTGTTGTCAAAGGGGCGCTGACAGGCTCGCGCAGTGAACCGTCTCGGATTTTATCAAGTGCATCGAAAAAGAAGTTAGTAATGGAGCGACAGTTAAACGAAGGAGAGCTACAGGACCTGTACGCATGGATAGACACAATACATTTGTCTCGGCCCAAAAGAAACATCACAAGAGACTTCAGCGACGGAGGTAGTCAACTAACTGCCCTGTTCATGCGTTGACAAGACGCCGTTTCTATTTTTTTTTTTGTGTGTGTGTGTGTGTCTGCGCAGCTCCGCGTTGAATCTCGCCGCCTCGTTCCGTGTTTTTCCGGTTATCTGTGTTTTTCTTTGTTTACTTCAAGCGACGGCGACTGACAATGAGCGGATCTTGTTATCATAGTGGCTGCAACAAAATCGGCATAATGGCATGAAGGCCTTTGGACGGTTCTGTTTTCTGGGCAAACATCAGAAGTCCCAGAACTGGGGAAA
>CAAKHB010007408.1:49354-63226 GCA_901007665.1 Aeoliscus strigatus | reverse complement strand
TCACAAGAGACTTCAGCGACGGAGGTAGTCAACTAACTGCCCTGTTCTTGCGTTGACAAGACGCCGTTTCTATTTTTTTTTTGTGTGTGTGTGTGTGTCTGCGCAGCTCCGCGTTGAATCTCGCCGCCTCGTTCCTGACAATGAGCGGATCTTGTTATCATAGTGGCTGCAACAAAATCGGCATAATGGCATGAAGGCCTTTGGACGGTTCTGTTTTCTGGGCAAACATCAGAAGTCCCAGAACTGGGGAAATCACGTGACACAAGCGTGTTGAACAGAGTAAACATGAGCTAGTCTACATCTTCACTGTTTGTTTGTTTGTTTGTTTGTGATCTTGCCCCTGTGCTCCACCAGTGATGGCTGCAGAGGTCGTGAAATATTTTCTCCCAAAGCTCGTGGACCTGCACAACTTCACCGCTGCAAGCTCCACCAGCCAGAAACTCAGTAACTGGAACCACCTGAACAGGTCTGATATTCCCTGTTATTTACCTGTTTATTAACTAAACACACCTGAATACCTTGGTCCACTTCAACATAGCAGGAAAATGTCATTTTATACAGCTATGTATTACTGACTTATTGAGTTGGGTTTGTTTTTTGTCGATGTCATACTTGGAAGGGTCTTTCTTCTTGTTGTAGTCATATATCAAACGTGAGGACTAAAACATACAGGAAGTAACTGCATACAGGACACATTCCAAACATCAATTCCTACGCTGCTAGAAAAAAAAAATAACCTTAGTATGTCCACATCTCCTGGGTACATAACTCACACTTGAAATCCATGAGCTTTCCATTTCTAATGAGCTATTGCAGCAAACACAGAGGAAATATAAGATGAACATTTGTTAAACTCTGCCGTGGCCGTGAGAACCAGGACAAACATTCTCCAGGGCCAAGTCTGTGGCACAGAGCCCAACAATGAGTCTCTGCTGTGGACGTCTCCACCGTAGTCATGTTTTATACCACAGTTTCATTCTGCTCCGATTGTAACCAGTGCTGTCAATTAGAAACATCTGTGTGTGTGTGTGTGTGTGTGTGTTTTGTGGACAGGACTGTATTTTCCAAGTTGAACTTTCACGTGCCGGAAGAGATAATGAAGAAAATCGTTTTGAGTACTGACGGCGTGATCCAGCCTGTGCTGATCGTCCTCAAGGAGAAGATTGAGAAAAAACTAGATCACACCACAAACAATTTGCCGGTACAGATTCTTACTGAAATATGTCCTTCAAATCCCCCAGTATGTCACTTTGTGCACAGTCTGTGCAGCTAAAACACATGTGAGCAAATCATTCCTGTACACAACTGAAATGTATCCTCTTTGCAGGTGTTGGAGTTGGAATACTACGAAGCCAGGAATCAGGCCAAAGCTTCCACAGGTGTAGAAGCTTTTCTTTTCTTTTCTTTTCTTTTCTTTTCTTTTCTTTCACAGGTCTTACACAGGTATACAACTGCAGCTGCATTGGAAAGGATGGGTTATGAACAGAGAGCTGACGAATGGTCTTAGCATTGTCATTGTTTTTCCTGCTGACTTAATAGTAATCACCCTAAGAGCACACACTCACACACACAGTGTGTGTGTGTACACACTCACACACACAGACATACACACCCTCAATGGCTGGACTCGGGTTAGAGAACACCCCAACCTTCAGTATGTGCATCGGTGATGTGCCTCACTTCCATTTCCCACACTTCATCTGTCACTGAAAGCGTGTTCTGACCTCTCGGGGCCCCCACCCTCCCTGCTCCCACCCCCACAGCGTCCCCGATCAGACCCATAGCTCAGGTCCTCCTATCAGCTCTGAACATCACCAGATGGCCTCTATCACTCTGCAGGATTTCAAGGCCTCTCTCTTTCTTCATCCTATAATCTTACTTCTCCTTCACTCCCTCTTTCAGGGTGTTATCACCCCCCCTCCTTCCTGTCCTCCCCCTCCTGTCTCCAGTCACAATCTATCATATCAATCCCGTCCCTTCAAACAAAAACTTTTCCTCGCCATGTTCAAGTCATGTTTTTTTATTGATGGGGGAGATTTCATTGAGTTTCTGTGTTGTCGTCCTCAGCTCAACAGGCAGGAGAACAGGAAGAAAAGATCAGACTGAGAGACAAGTAAGACCAAAACTCATTTGCCCGAATCACATGACCATCCTCTGCCAGTAATGTGTCTTTGTTTCTTGCTACGCAGAAAGCTGGAGCACCTGACGGAGCTTTACATAGACATGGATCCACGGTGCCGACTAATCCTGCAGGAAAAAGAGCACGCAGTGATGGCTTTGCAGGAGACTGTGGAGGTACACAACACACACACACACACACACACACACACACACACACACACACGTCTGGGAAACACTGCTGACTGGTTCAACATCTGCAAACCAATTTGTCTTCTCCTTTTGATGCCCTGAGGGGAGAGAATGATGTCATACAGGCACCAGAATTTTCCAGATATGAGTGTGTTCAAGAGAGTTCTTAGGTTTGTGTGTGTGTGTGTGTGTGAGTGAATGATACATATGTGTCACAAGCTGTGTCAGCAATGGTCAGTGAGTCAGTATCCACTCAGCGGATATAACTTGCTGTGTGTGTCCACATCTGCATGTTAAGAAAGAGGCAGGGACATGAACCTGCAACATTTCTTTTCCTTTTTTCATCACAGAACATCTGCTGTTTCAGAACGGCACCACCTAATGTTTTACCACATCCTTTGTTTGCTTCTCTCTCTCTCTCTCTCTGTATGTGTATGTGTGTGTGTGTGTGTGTGTGTGTGTAGATTCTCAAAATGAAGGTGGACAAGTTAGAGCATCTGGTTCACCTGAAAAACATACGTATTGATGACCTGCTGAAGCACCTGGAGACGTATAAAACAAAAGAAAATACACACCAAGCTGAGAACCCGTAATGTACACACACACACACACACACACACACAGGACAAACAACTTCTCAGAAGTTGTCTCCACACCCCATTTCCACAGTTTTCCCTTGCATCATCTATTTTGCCCTTTTAACATTGTGACTGTACTATGCTATAGCAGAGTGTTTGCGCACCTGCAGAACAGACAAGTGGAGGAGATTGTACTGTACCTGATTTATTTGCTTATTATCACTTCTGCGTTTTGAACGACTCTTTACTCAAGACGTCTGCTCAATAAACCAAGTAACTGCTTTGATTTTCCAATTTGTCCTGCTGAGCAGAGCGAAGCTGAGCACAGATTGATGCTCAGTGTTCACACGCTGTGACTGTCGCCTCCTGACAAGTCTAAAATTACATCAGTGGGTTTTATGCAACTCATGTTCTTCCTGTGAATTATTGGTCAAAGATAGAACATATTTATTACTGACCAGTTTTCCGTCGGCTCAATCGTTTGTTTTCAGACTGAATGTAGGATGTCAGCAGGTGGTCAAATATAGTAAAACTTTGCTGATACAGCAGAATGTATTCACAAAATGAGAGTCCGGCCGCTTCACTTTTTGCCCATTGTCAAATGAAGATAAGCTATAAGATAAATCAAGATATATAAGATAACATATCCAAGATGATGACAACAAGTCAGTAACTGTTTTTACCTCATACAGAAGCAAAGGAATGTCTTGGAACTGACCTAGATTTGTATTTGGTGCAGTGATATTTGGTTTCTGTGTCGGAGCGCACAGCACAATAACATAATCCTGATTCCATCGGCATCCGGGGACTCAGTGAAAATAATCAAGTAAACTAGAAGAACACACCTTTTTTTTCCCACGTTGTGTGTCAGGCAAGGCCCAGCACAGCTAAAACAACACAGCCTGTAAATTTCATCTCCATATTAACTTCATTTAATTGCACGTTTTGTTGTTGATGGTTATGGAACAACATGGTGGAGGGATACGATACGAGGTGAATCACCTCCAGCTGCTGCCAAACCCGCTCATGTCATTGATTCGCTTCCATTTCAAAGACTGAGGAGAGAAACCAAATATCTCTTCATAATAAACATCTGCAGAAGTATATTTACCCATAAAATGTACTTAAATGTTTCTTTTACCACTTTACCACTCTCTCTCCGCTTTCTCAAAAGGATCAGATACTTCAGAGATGGACATGACACAAACCACCAACGCTTCGGTTGCAGTCTGTATAAGTACAATAGTACAGAAAAAGTCATGGTGATGTGTCGGATAGATGTATGGTTCATACTAATGTTCTTTGACACAGCTGCCTTTGAGTCACAGAGGCAGAATGAGAAATAACAAAAGGTAACGTTCTCCATCAGAGTGTGTTTTCGTTCAACACACTGCGCTGGAATGTGAGGGTGAAAACTGCAGGACAGGGCGGCTATTGATGAAGGCGTTGACTGCTGGTGAATCATATTCAGCGTGAGCCTGCTGTTTGGGAACTAGACTTAACACCCCTGAGCTCAGAGACGAGCAGCCCCACCCTCATGTCTCGGAGGATACACAAAACGGGAGGATAGAGGGAGGGATCATGCCGGTTCAGATGGTGGGAACTCGGAGGAAGGAAAGAAAAACGCTGGTTCATCCAGGAAGCAGAAAACCTGGCCTTGACCTCACTTCCTGAGACAGAGGAGGAGGACGGGGCTTTAAACCCACTGACTCCGTCCCCCCTGACACATAAGACCATCAATTTACATTCTCCACAAACAAGAGGAGGAGTGAAGTTTATTTACAGTTGCTGTGTGATCATATCTCTCACAAATCCAGACATAAAGGGAGAAAATGGGTCACACTAAACTCCCCTGTCTGGAAAATAGCACACACACCCCCATCCCCACCTCCCCACCACCACCGCATACACATACGTTCACACACATCACTGCCAGCCAATGTGGTGCAAGGCAAAAAGTGATGTCCTGGCTGTGAAAGGACGCCACAGATCTCCATTGTGACAAAGAGGTCATAAGAGGAAGTTATCCCTCATCGGCTCATTCAGACAGCGGTCACATGCTGAATGTTTCCTGCAGCGCCTCGGCCAGCAGCTGACCGACCGGCTCTGCTGAGGAAACGACCCGAGGCCTCACGGGATGACCGTTTTACAAACACGCCAGACAAAGAGTTGTGTTTTCCTGATGGATTGTGACACGTAGCGTGGGCTGGAACATGCAGGGACCATGTGATGAATTGCTTATGTTCTATGAGTCACCTAGTGTTGGCTCCACAGATCTAAATGACCAATGCTCTAGTGACCATTTGGGAAATGGATTTATTCAAATAGTGTTTGTGGTGTTACAGCGCCTCCTGTTGGTATCTCTAGTGAACCACACTAGTGCGTCCCATCATGCACTTCTGCAGCCACCACTGTTCAGTGTTTTGATCATACTAATCTGCAAAAACACATGTGAGTACTAATGTTGTTTGAAAATATTTTTTCAGATAATACAAACTCAAACTGGAAAAATTTTATTGACTAAATTTAAATAAAATGACACAGGCCAACAATATTAATCCCACAGCTGTTGCATAATTCAAATTATTTTAACATCCACTCATGCCAAGTTTTAAAAAACATTTGAACATACAAAGCAACATAGGGAGAAGAAAGGTACCAAAATAGGTTTTATTTTACACAACATTGTCAAAACTTTGCATATGAACCTCTTCAAACAAGGAGATTTCACAGAATGTACCAAAAAAAAATCATGAGTGATTCATTCCCCTTGGATGCAGCTTTACTAGAACCCTCCACTGCAGTAAATTAAGAGTGACGCTTTCATTCAGAGGTCACGTAAAAATGTCCCAAAGAGGTTGCGCCTGCAGACACAGAGGTTGGACGACGCTCGCATGTCCCACTTCTCAACTTCTCACTGCCCAGTTAGAAGTGGTTGACGGATCCTGAACCCTAGGGAACCCTTCATTCTTTTTTTTTTAAAAAAAGAAAGTACAACACACAATACAACTACAACTAACTTTCATCTTGTTTAAGTTCAAGCGCTCAATCAATTTTTTGTGTCGAACTGGAAGAACAGATCAGAGATGAGATGCTGAAGAACTGTACGTGCAGTGGAGCGTCTGCTTTTATTTCAGCTTGCAAAACACATTCTCTCTTCGTCTTTTCTCTTGTTTTAATGTTTTCCTGGCACATTTATCAATTACGGTGTCCAATAAAAGAATCTGTCAGGATCCTTTGACTAGCCGTCGAGGAGGAACGACACCAAACTGTTTCACTGCTCTCGTGGGCATCGCGCTATTGTTTTAAGACAAACCGGTGAAACTATCTTTTAAAATACAAGTCAGTTTCCTGAGAATTAACATTGACCACATCTCAATAAGCTTCAAAGCATAAAAGTTGGCAGATATTTGCAGGCACTATCATCATCATCATCATCAGGCCACAGCAAACATGTGTGCAGCCCAGAAACTCAAAGAGATGAAGAAAAACACTTCCTGACTCCTTCCAGTGAACAGAATCAATTTCACTGAGCAGCAGCTCATTGGTTTGAAGTATAACGCCTGATTCAGTTTTTTTTTTCTTTTTTTGGTGGGAACAGCACAGCATCTGTTTGTGTATTTCATGTCGTCTGTCCATGACGGCTGCTTGTTCACCCGCAAACAACACTCAACCAGCACCAGAGTAACAGAACAACATTACACTTGATATGAAACTGTAGAAACTGTACAGCTGTTTAAAAGAGTTACGTTCATCCACCAGCTCTGTGTGTGTGTGTGATTCAGCAGTGTTAAGAGAACATGGTGCAAGGACAAACCCACTGGCTGACAAATTAGTGTTGCCTCTCAGATTCCAGTTTGGTTAGATCATTAATTAGTTAAAGTCAAAATAATCATTTTCTTCTAACAGCCCATCTTGCATATAATAAACCAAATGGGTGCAAATCCGAAAGCAAAGTTAAATACTGCACCGAATGCAAGCCCATGTAAATTAGAGCGCCAGGACTGCCGCGTTGCAGGCATGAGCATTCATTATGCTCATCATTTTCAACTATGGCATCACTCTTCTTCCTAAAAACATCAACCCAATGAGAGGAAGGTTAAAAAAACAAACAAAAAAAACCAACACACATTCCCTTTTATTTTGTCCTCCTCCCACGTTCACTCGTCCTCAACCTTAAATCTTCCCACCCTCTTTGCCATTTACATTTAAGACTGAAGTGTGTTCATCAAACTAGCTGCGAAGCTTCCTCAACCTGCTTTAGTGCTTTTTAACACCGTACAAGACACATGTCCTGTGCTGAAGCACCGCTGAGGACTCACTGTCCCTCTGCTTTCAGTTTAGAGTCCGGCTCCATTTTGGGCGACGTGGAGGAGCGTGCAGACTTCAAAGGGTTGTTTCCCTCCACAAACATGTTGGGGATGTCCTGGCCGAAGTAGATCTTACTGTTTTCTGCTATCGCCTGGTACTTCATTAGCTCCAGGTACTCCGGGGTTAATTTCAACTGTAACATGAAGAAAGAGACGCCCGCAAGTGAGGACGATGTGTGTGTGTGTGTGTGTGTGAGTGTAGGTGTGTGTAACTGCATCAGCGTCCTGATTTACCTGGTTTGCTTCAGCAAACTTGGCCGCAGAGTAAAACTCAGCATCGGCCTTCGCCTTCTCCCTCGCCAGGAAGGCGGCATCTGAATGAGAGGGAAAAAACAGCTCAGCACTGCGCAGGACAGAAAACCAGGACCGACATGATGAAGCCGCCCAATGAACCTTCTATTTCAGAGATCTTCTTCTCCGTCTCTTTCTCCATCACTTTCTGTTGGAACTGGATCTCTGCCACCTGAGCCACTTTCTGGGCTTCTGGAAGTGCACAAACAAGCAGTGGGGGGGTTAGTGGTGTGACGTGAATGTCAGGACTCATGTCAACTAGGATCTAGTTGGATGAGTAATAAAACATATCATTTACCTATAATGGCCTTCTTCCTCTCAGTCTCTGCTTCCTTCTCCACCACCTTCTGAGTCTGAGCCGTTATCAACAGACGGGTCTTCTCCGCCTCCCTGTGAAAACACACAGGTTCTTTGAAATGTTTCACATTCTGCTGCTTTCCCACTTGAGTGACGGAGTGGGTTGGACACTAAAATAGACAGGAAATAGACACTTCTGTCTGCATGAGCTCACATGAGTTCAAAGTTCCTCCTTATGGACTCTGGGATCTTTGGCTTGGTAACACGGACTGCCTTCATCAGGGCGATTAAAACAAGCAGGTGAGAAAGAAAAAAACACTTTGCTCACACAAACTGCCAATAAAACTTGAACTGAATTGGTTGACGGATGACCGACTGTGTCAACGTTACATCCTGTGCGTACCTGTATTGTGAGACCCGGAGCCATTGAATTAAGATCATTCTGCAAAGCAGTTTTCAGGTTCTCATCAATAATATCTGCAAAACATAAATCGGCAGCTGTCAGACAACACGGAACGCAAGTCACGTCAGGCATGTCACAACTGAACAAACGGCACATTGTGCGTGTAATGTGTGTGTTACGCCATCTCTGCAGTTCATTCCAGACTCACCAAACAACTCAATGTACACCTCCTGGAGTGTGTGCACACTGCAAAACTGGTTCAGTTCATGGTGAATCTTGTTGAAAATTAGCGTTTTGTCATAATCAGCAGTGTAGTTCCTCACAGTATCCACAACTACAAATAAAAAATAACAAGAAATGGAGCAGCTGTCAGAGCCTATGTTTCAATCAAACAGGGAACTGATACAATGAACTGAGAACATTTTGTACCTGCTGAGGGAACCAGCATGTTAACAACCTCTATTCTGTCAAAGTAGATCATCACACCACCACTGTGAAGGGAAAAAAAACCACATTAAATACTGTAATGTTTGATAAATAGATGAAAATCGAATGCAACTACAAAACTCAATGTACAATCATGTTCTTTTACTGCACCTCGTTCCACAGGGAACATTCTTGATCTCATCGGTTTGGAGTGTCGTCTGAAACACACCAATTTAAAACAATTTTAAAAATGATCACGTGAGTTCAGTCTCATCTCAGGCACATGGATGAAAACTGAACCATCACTATGAAAACTGTTCTTATTACATTTAGTCATGATGAGGACGGGTTTTAAAGATTTAATTGAAAAGTATGTATGTGTGCAGTAGTATACAAAGTCACATTTAAACATGTATAGTAGCACAGCCAACAGTGCGTATATCCGCTTTCACCGCAATGTAAAATAAAACCCAGGCAGCCATGGCTGACAACATTTTGCATACTGAAGCCAATTTATTTATAGACAATGACACTGTGTTCCTCATGTGGAGCAACGTTTAGTCTCTAAACTATTCAAAAGCGTTAAGGCTGAAATGAGATTTTACCTGCACTGCTCTGTAGGTGGTAATAAAAGGCAGCATAATATGATATCCAGGACCATTGGGACCTGTCAGCAATGCCCCGCCCCTGAAACAAAGGATCCCAGTGACAGTTGTCAACATATCATTATTATGTGAAAGGAACTGAGCTAAAACGGCAGATATTCATTAAAATGTAACAGGGGTTTTATAGAGTGTGTTACAATACCTATAGTACACAGCCAGGTGTCCTTCCTCTATCTTGTGAATGGAAGAATGTAACAGGATGGCCATTACTCCTGCTATTGCTGCAAACACAGCGCCTACATGCGGCATCGTCATCCTCACTTGCACTCACCTGAAGGCAAAATACTGCATTTCAAACAATGATCCTTCTGGCATAATTTCTAAGAATTTTACTCTTATAGGGATTGAGTTTTTTTTATGTGTGTATTACTTTGTTTATACAGACAAATGCTGAATTAACTACAGAATAAGCAAGACAGAACAACCTCAACATGTTTCACTGGTGTCAGTAAACAACATCATGAGGAGAGTAAAATCCCAACCTGTCACTGAACGCAACACATTCACACCCAGTGGAGTTAGCATTGGGTTACACGTTCGATTTTAATGTAATTTTACAACCTTTAAGACGTGCATCGATGGGGGGAAGCTGTTTTCACAATGAAGCCCCATTTCTGTTATTATAGCGTCAGCTTCTGCGCTATTATTCATTGTACGAGTAACAGAAGTAACAGAAACTATGTAGCTAATGCTAACGAGCGTTAGCTCACAATGACTAAACTGGCTTCATTAGCATGTACTTTTAACGCAGTCAATGCACAAATCCGGCAACGTTCACTGTACAAATCCAGTTCCTTCAAGACAGGCAGTAGTGAACAAATATACCTCAGGAACAGAAAACGGTGGCAGCTAGTTTGTTTGCACTTGCCTAATATCCATGCTAACCTGTGTTAGCTTGCCTGCTAGCAAGCGTTCGCTACCCATTTCTTTCTGAAGTCTATCCGTCCATTTGTTATAGTTTAATGCTAACTTTAACTATAGAAACAACTGGCTCAAATTAACAAATGACACCACTATTTCGAGATAAAAAGGTCAACGAGGAGCTGTACAGGGAAATAAAATTACCACAAAATCGAACCGTCTCCGTTCCTGGTCTTATCATTCATCGACCCATCCCCCTCACCGCCTCCCACACAGTGCTGCCAGGTGGGAAATGTAGGATTATTACGTATTGTACGGAGGCGTATTGCATTCACTTAAAATTATTAATTAAAAAAGACTGTCCTATTGAGTATTTTGTCGAGACTTCGCAGCGTGTGGAGTAATTCGGGAAGATTTTTGTGAAGCCCGTATGTTGTATTTATGGCTCAAGGAGAAGCAGGTTGAGAGTTGAAGTAACTTTGTAATTGTCACAGAACACAACCAACATATCGAACACAGTGAACGTCATCTTCCGCATCACATAAAATAATTTATACTGGCATTAAAATCGTGAAGAGAAGATAATAATGATACCTGGACTACTCATACGTGTCAGGGGATGTAGCTCAGTGGTAGAGCGCATGCTTTGCATGTATGAGGCCCCGGGTTCAATCCCCGGCATCTCCATCTCTTTTGCCTTGGCCAGGAAGTTGTCGGTGCAAATTTCGAAATGAAAAACTTATATTCTCAGGACCACACATGAAGAGTATTCTGGAAAGAAGATAAAATATTTTCATTGAGTTGCGTTGTTTAGCATGTGTCTTTAAGCTAAAGCTTAAGTTGGATCTCAAGGGTTCAAAGGAGGTCGTATCAACAAGCAATTTCCTGTACATGAGGAGTCAGTTCTTTGGTCCTCTGTGTAGATAGATACTTTCTAACTTCAACTCACATGCAGAGAGAAGACAAACCAAATAAAAAACAGTGAGCAAATGAACTGTCATTCAAATGAGTAATAAAATGGGAAGTGTCATGTATTTGTTTGTTTGTTTTCATTCGTCAGTTGTACTGGTAAAAATAAATAAATACATCTTAGTAACACCTTGATATGTTTTCAGAATTGGGAAAAATACACGTAAGTAAAAACAAAAAAACGCAAATCACACATTATCAGGCGAGGCACTTGTTTTAGTATATGTCATCTTTTTAGGTCCGTTTCTAGACGTCCTGTGGTTCATTCACAGCTCCACACTGAGTCCAACTCCAGTCCTCATCCTGGAGGGAGAACACACTGATCAAAACATTTAGCTGCAACAAAATGATTCAATGAGTTAACAACTTAATGACTGCACTTACTACGTATATATACTATGTAACTATGTATATATACTGTATTGTCGTTATTTAACCACTGATGATGCTCTTCTGGTTAGATGCTAACTGCATTTTGTTGCCCAGTGCCAGTTGTAATTGCAGGAATCACTAATGGCATGAATAATAACATAGAATGGGTTAGTTAATTGCTATCAGAAGATGACAGACGAAATTCACACACTTTCTATTGATCTATTTACCGTGATACTGCACTGCATCTCCTGACTCGCCTCGTGCAGCAGAGATGTTAGCTGAGTCAGATAACACTGGTTTTCATCCAGTAACTGATGAAGCGTTTCACTAAAAGACACGAAAGCGTTTGACTGTGATTGTCTTCTCTTTTCTCACTGAGCTAAAACAACAAAAACAATCTTTTGAGACATGTTTAGATCAATTCAGGAGAGCATGAGTGAATAACTCAATGCTGTGACCCAGTTAATAACAGAGGATGAAGTAGCCTGGGTGCAGTGTGTTATTTACCTGTTGCTGGACTGTTGCAGTAAAGACTGTGCTGGAGAATTACTCTGGGCCTTGACACACAACCACAAACTGCATCAGCTCAAGTTGTATGCCAGACTTTGTTTATCAGCGCTTTACAACCACGAGAGCAAGAATAGTTCCTTCAACCTTTGGTCTATACTCACACAGGCAATCTTGAGCAGGTACCAGATCTCCTTCTGTCTCTTCAATTGCATCTGCATCACTGCTGCTTCTGCTGTTTTTATTCTCTCTACCACATTCTCCAACTTTGGGAACAAATCAACGATGCGTTGTTTACACACCAGAATTGCACTAAGACAAAGACAAGAGACAGGAAACTGTAATGAGCTTTAACTGGCTGTGTCAGTTTATTTCAGCGTTCTGGACTGACTTACCTCAGGTGAGTGTACAGGTCTTTCAGCACTCCGTCTTGGTTCTGAACCGTCTGGAGTATGGCCCTCACCATGTCTGAGCTGTCACTGTAGCCATGTGGGTCAGGACCTGTCAGCACAAACACACACACTAACATCTGCTTGCTCTTATGTGACACAGCTGTCTACAGACAACATTATTCAGTGACTGCAAACGCATTCTGACAGCGTACGTCATTTAATCTTAGCCAGATGTTTAGTATCCATGGCAACAAGCATCATGAAAAGCATTAAAACACCATTGCTCCTATTTTTATATATGAGATGACTTACTTTTGCTTTTGCACTTTGCTTTCAGTTGCTTGTAGAGTTCAATAGCTTTTCCCTCCCTGTGAAGAGACATGTTCAGTTACCTTGTGCACATCACAGTCGATCACGGCCTCCTTCCAACAGAGCTACTGACAGCTGTTCCATAACGTCCCCTTGTTTCCTGGACAACGGACTCCTCTGTAACTCCACTATCTCAGAATGTAGAGCCACGATCTCCTCATCCAGATACCCCACATTTGCAACCTGCAGCAGGAGGCACAGTCAGCATTTCTTTTAAACATCTGTAAATCCAGCTGAGACAGTCCTACCTTCGTAAACTCATCAGCCTTTTCTTCATTTTCCTGCCACGTCTTGAGCATTTTTTCTGATGCTTCAGAAATAAAAGATCCACCATAGAAGAATATTCGTGTAAAGTCTTGAATCAATATATGTGTAAGAATGTACAGCAAGAAGTTAAAACGTACAGATACCGCTGTGTCTCTGCTTCGCGTACTGCTCAAGGTCATGCCGGATGCTGCTCTTAAAGAAAGAGAGTTTGGCTCGAAGCTGCTGAGACTGCGAGTACATCAGGTTCTTGTACCGTGTTAAGTTGGTGTTGTATCGCAGCAGACTCAACCTAAACGATCACACGGAGGGAGGAATATTAGTCGTGTGTGTGTGTGCATTTTGAATGAACAAGTATATTTTAAGATTATTTTCAAGCAATTTGGACCAAATTCTGAGAGAAATGAGCCAAAGTACCGATCAACCAGCTACTGTGTGTGTTGGTACTTACATCGCAGCCCTCTGGCCTTGGTACAGACGTACATAGTCCTCTTTCAGTCCACAAATGTAGCTGACTGCCTCCCCCCACACCTTCTTCAGTGCAGCCAGTGGAAGTTGTGTCTTTGTCTCCCTGACTGAAAGAGCACACATTCCAACGTCATGCTAACAAGGTTGTTTTACACAGTGATATGCATCTTACACACAGTACTTCAGTGTCAGATGTCTACAAATATGTCCTCTGCACACATGTGCACATTTACTTGAACATGAAATCCCATGATTCTATTTTAATCCTCTAAAACTTTACAGCACAATGGGCAGATCCCAAACAAGTACTTTGTCAATGATGAAGAC
>CAAKHB010007408.1:10629-36123 GCA_901007665.1 Aeoliscus strigatus | reverse complement strand
TTCAACTGAAGATCTAAAAGATGCTGCCTGGTGCAGAAAGAAGTTGTGTGATGACAGAGCTGATGCTGTGAAGTGTCTGCTCCTGAAGGAGCCAAAAACGATCTTGTGTGTGTGTGTGTGTGTGTGTGTGTGGGGGGGGGTAAATAGGTTTACTGTTGAGTGGAGTAACCACACACTGACTGAGCAGAGGAGACAGGAATGAGAGGAGGGATGTGAGCTGTTAGGATGGAGAGAGAAGGAACCACCTTGGGAGACACACTCGGATGTGTGATATGATATGTAGCTGGATGAGTTTCCAGCTGTGTGTCTACCCGTCCCTTCTACCTCCGTCTGCACCAGTTTACAAAGTGTACAAACAAAAAAACACTGGGAAATTCATTTTATCTCCAAATTGTTAATGGATGCTCGAAGACCAAACATGAAACAACAATACTGCAAACTGTAGCTTGCAAACTGAATTCGGAATTCTGATGAATGTGTGTTAGTTTACTGACAAAACTCTCTCTCTCAAATTGTTTAGGATCATATTGATCATATTGATCCTAAACAAAATGTGTCAGCGTTACAAACCATGAAGGATAAATTCAACTAGAAGGTTTTAGAAACATTTTGCAAGAACATATTGTTATTTCCTGCTGTCACTCATTTCAAATGTGCACAGTCACACTGTCAGTGTGTCAGCAAACCACGTAACTACACATCAATAATGGATCAGATAGCTGATTGCAAGTGTTGCTGTGTACGGGAAACACTCTTTGATCAGGCACCTGATTGACGGGGCCAAATTGTCTGCAGAGTTTCCACAGGATGTGCTTTACTCGTAGGGCTGCGTTCCTTGTAATTTGTAGTCAGGGATTTTTCAAAGAAGGAAATTAAGCAACGTGTTTATCTGAGCAGATCCCTGAAGGCCTTTTTTACACTGAACATTTCCTGTAACATTTCAGTGACACACATTATGACACAGAGGTAGGGCAACATGAACTTTATAAAATCAAGGAGGGAAGGGGAAGGACAAGAAATATGTTTATTTCTGATGACGTGATGACTGAGCTCCTCTGCGTGACGAGTCCCCTCTCGAGTCTCTGGAGCCGGAAGTCTATTAACCGACTTTCACAGATGCGGCAGCAAGAGACTGATGTCCTCATCGTGATGTAATTGCATCTCGGGTGTGTGCGTGGACACAGGCTTGTGTGTTTGTGTGTACTGCAGGATGTGTGTGAGTGTGTGTGTGTGTGTGTGAGAGAGAGCTTGAGTTCCAGAACCATGTGTGTGTTCATGCAGCCAGCTGCATCCATGAGATTGATGTGAACATCTGGGAAAGAAGTTAGCAATGTCCCCCTGCTGTGTGTGTCTGTGTGTGTGTGTGTGTGTGTTTACTCTCTGTGCTTTTTGACCTGTCTGAGAACAATACCACAACAGATGGATGGTGTGATGCAGCAGTGGATGACGGGGACGGATCAGAGACGATGAACGGGTGTGAAGGGGTGTTGACGCATGGGGGCGAGGAAATCTGGAGGCTGGAGTTCAATCTCACAGATGGTTTGAAGAGTCAACTTAAACTGTAAGCAGTGCCTGAAAGGAGGAGAGGAAGAAAGGCAGGGAAGGATGGATGGATGACCGTGATGGAAGAAAAGATGCTCAGCAGTATTTGTCTAAATATTTACAGGATGCATTGCGCATTCATGAAATAAATTCAAAAGCATGAAAATGTGTCTGGGAGGAAGAATCATTAGCAGCACAGAGCTCCAGCTGATGGTATGAATGGTCTTTACGGTTTCCACATGTAGCATCTGCTTCCCAATCGCAGCTTTCGAGCTATGACATGACCGGAATAGGTGCAAATTGATGCACACAAGTTTCAGGCTATTAATAAAGTAATAACGGTGAGTGTAATTGTTTCCTGTCGAGCCACCATTCATGATGCATGTTGTGTGTTGTAGGTTGGGAAGGAGACCGTTCAAACCACCGAGGACCAGGTGATGAAGAGGGACATGCCCCCCGCCTTCATCAAGTACGTCTGCCTCCTGATCCGTTTATGTCTTTCTCGTGCGGCCACCACTGGAAAAGCTGAGGTTAAAGCAGACAGAGAACTTGTTAAATGAACGGATTCCCTCTGGGCTGCGTTCCCAGTTGCAACAAAGAACAAATTCTAAGCGCTGCTGTTCAGTCAGAGGCCGAGCGCTGGTGCACAAAACCAGCAGTGAAACCTCTGAGAGGTCGCGTGTCGTTTCCCAGCTTGTATCCAAAGGGCTATTTAGACCTTCACTGGGCTTCATAGACACACACAATATGTGCTTGCTCCTCATCAGGTTCATATATGAGAAAAGACTCCGGATCTCAAGCAGATTTACACTCACTGTTCTGTCCAGCTCAGTCAGACATACACGGCGCTCTGCAACCATAAATCTCACTCGCGGGGCTTAGGAGGGGGCATGTGGGAATGTGAACCCTCCTAAATATAGATGAACCAGCAGCCATCGATACCCTGACCAATGGGGGTCAGAAAGGGGAGGGACGACTTCCAAGCACTCTTAAATCCATCACCTTCCTCAGGATCGTTAGTACCGGAGTGAGAGCAAGTGACAAAAAGTTTGGGACAACCAAGTAACAGTAACTGTATCAGATGGGTAAAACTGAAATGTGACTCACTCTGTTATAGAACCATCTGATGTTTGGTTTCATGTATTTAAACGGCACCTTAATACCTTTGGTGCTCAAAGCGCTCAAGCTCACATGGTACCTCTTTCTCTGTACACCCTACGCAGCTGGTGGAGCCCGTCAAGTCACTATATGTAGGATTTGTATTATTACATCCACCAAGGAGGGTATGTTTTTACCGGCGTTCATCTGTCTGTTAGTAAAATAACTCAAAATATTATCAACACATTTTAATGTCATTTTGAGGAAATGCTGATAATCGGACAAGGAACAGATGATTGAACGTGGTAGTCTTCCGGAACCATCTGCATCCAAGGATTCATCCATTCGCTGTAGATTCTTGAGTATATCAACGTCTGATCCAGATCCTGACAGAGTTCTGGACACTACTATGATCTAGTATAAGGTAACGAATTAAGATACAGACATGAGCTAACAACAGATTGTAGCTGAGAGTCTGCTGAATCAGCATCGTGTGAACAGATTTGTTATATCTTCAATAGTTATGGTGCTATATCCAGAAGACATTTTACAATTTTGTCAATAAATATTGAACTACAAATGATATCACGGTATTTCCAAATGGTAAGCGCATGTGTTCTTTGTCAAGGAATCTATTGACGTAGATATAATAAGCTTAGGTATATTCGTATTTGGTGGAAATTAAAATATTAAAAAACATATGGTTGGAAACTTTTGTAGTTTGAAATGTTATCTTCAGTCGTGATTTGGCGTAGTGAGTGTCTCTGTGTTTTCAGGGTGGAGAACTCGTCTTCCACGCTGGTCCAGGCCGCTCAGATGCTGAAGGCCGATCCGTACTCTGTTCCTGCACGAGATTACCTGATCGATGGATCCAGAGGGATATTGTCTGGAACATCTGACCTGCTCCTTACCTTCGACGAGGCAGAGGTGTGTGTGTGTGTGTGTGTGTGTGGTGTGTATGCTTGGAAGTCCTCCGGCCTCAGAACTTTCAGGGAAGTAAAGCTTTATATAGCTGCACAGAGGAAGAAAAGAGACTCAGCTCACAGCTTGGAGCGAGTCTATAATGGAGCCTCAGATGCAGCCAGATCTAATCACTGAGATCAAATGACTTCCCCTCCGTCGTAACGCAGGATCGGTGCGTATGTGTGCATGCGCGTGTGTGGCATTACTCATGTTGTGGGGACATTAATCTGTTTACACAGTCACATTGTGGGGATTTGTCTTGTCTTTTGGGGATGAAACACAAATCCCCAGTAGTCGGTCTAATGTCCTCTCAAGTGACAGCAGACCTGTGTTTGTGTGTGTGTGTGTGTGTGTGTGTGTGTGTGTGTGTGTGTGTGTGTGTGTGTTTGTGTCTGTGTGTATGAGTGCACTTGCTTTTGCAGCCATCTTTATGAGGATCGGATTAAGTTTTAGATATATTACTGAGGATGTTTTTGGAGAGCGATCACACCTTTAACGGACAGTTGTGGTTTTGGGTGTGTGTACAATGTAACGTGTGTTTGATAATCTGGATCGAAACACCATAAGTGGAATCACATTGGGCTCAGTTTTGAGAGAGTCTCATAGTCACAAGACGAACATCACAAGACTGTACCCACACGCACAAACAACAAGGCAACTTCAAGTAAACAAAAACAGTGAAATTCTTTCTCATAATGAGATTTTTGCTGGAGAGGTCATCATCTTTTGTTTGCTGGAGCTCTGCAGGGTTCCTGCTCGTGACTGCATGTGTGTTGTGTTGTAGGTGCGTAAGATAATCCGGGTGTGTAAAGGGATCCTGGAGTATCTGGCAGTAGCTGAAGTGGTAGAGACCATGGAGGACCTCATCACGTACACCAAAAACCTGGGACCAGGTCAGCAGGAACACCCAAAAAATACTGTTTCATGGTTTCTTATAACTCAAAAAACATGTGTTTCTATTATGTTGGGTTTACACCAAAATATTTCATGGTCACAGACTAAAAACTGAAAGTCTGAAGAGAGATTTAGGACTCTTTGCGGTAACACCATGGGCATTGATTTTGGAGGGGTGTGGGGGGGTACATATACAGAGACGAAGCAGGACATGGTTGCAGGACATGATTCAAGTCAACAGCTCGTTATCAGGCTCCTGCAGAGTTCAGTAGAATCAGCTCTGTTGGTGGAGGACGCAGAAATCCCATTTTGAAGTCATGTATAAATCTGACACTGCAGTCCAGATGTAAATGTTTGTCTTTTGTCTGTCTTAGTGATACAGTGCTGCCTCAGTTATAATAAAAACAGAAAGCTTACCTATCTTACAAGCCATTGACAGTAAGGAAAAAAACGCCTCTGATGACCAGGGAAATGTCTGAAGTGTTTCTCAGGCTTCTGCTCGGCAAGAAAACTACCAGCTGCTGCTCTGACTCGAAGATGAAGTGATTAAGGATCATCACATCATCGTCAGTAAAAGAGGCTATTTATCATCCGAGATAATAGGTCAATTGTGTTAGCGGCGCACTGCGGCACGTGAGCTGGAGGAAACATGATGCCAAGGTCATTGAACCGGACTCGAGGGGGTTAGTTAAGCGTGGATGCTGACATCCAAGGTCACAACCATTTTGATCAATTCTGCAAGCTAAATGATTGTTTTAGGCAAGTTCCAACCTCCAGATGACAATACATTATACTCTCTCTTTCTCTCTCTCTCTCTTTTTCTCTCTCTCTTTCTCTCTCTTGCTCCTCAGGAATGACCAAAATGTCAAAGATGATTGAAGAGCGGCAGCAGGAGCTGACGCACCAGGAACATCGACAGATGCTGGTCAGCTCCATGAACACTGTCAAAGAGCTGCTGCCTGTTCTCATATCAGGTGTGTGACCGTTTGGAGCAAACCAAAGGCAGAAGTGAGCGAGCTACAGAGCGTACGTCAGTTGCTGTAGCAACGCTTGTAATTGCAGTCATTAGTTTGCGGTAAAATATAAACTCCAACTGATCATCAGTCACAATATGTGTGCGAGTTCATATGATACCATGCAGGAGGTTCAGGAAACGGTCGATTCTAATCACTGTCAAGGCTTCTGCCACTGAAGGAATGATAACCTTGCATAGTTGCTAAAGTGTCTCTGCTATTTCAGGCATGTGTGAATCGACTTTATGTCCAGTGACGTTTGTGAACGAGTCAGATCTTTTCAACCGAGTAACAGTTACGTTTGCGAGCCATTGTAAACGGTCCATGCTGCCTTCCTGTGGCACGTTTATACAAGTGAAATCATAATCAATATTTCAGAATTTTTCTGGTAACTTAGTCCAAAACCTCTATTGGGTATCCCTGACAAACAGCATTCTGCAAGAAAACAAGTTTTTTTTGGTTATCTCAAAAATGCATATTTCACATGAGAGGTTTTAATCATCACGATGTTGAATTATGTTGCTCTGCTGAAGATGCTGATGCTGGGAGATGCTGCAAATACACAACTAATTGAAAGACAGTGTGGTTGTAGTTGGTTGTAAACTGCCTATGAACAAGCAGACCAGACCAGTAAAAGAGCTAAAAGGAGAGCGTGTACACATTCATCATCCGTTCATCGGCTGCAGAGAAACATGACTCGGGATTAATCTCTGAGTGGCTGTTTCAGCTGGCAGCTGTTTGCTAACACATGTTCATGTCATGATGTATCAGTGATAAACAGGTTGGATGAAATTACAGGCACAATGTGTTGAATTTCATGAATTTCATGTAAGAATAGTACCGTAATGTACTCAATTCATGTCAGGATCCAATGTTGTTTTACCAGAAATAGAAAATATCATCTGAATGAATGAATGATATCTTCTGCCCTCAGCTGTGAAGATTTTCGTTGCAACCAAGAGCAGCCGCGGTGCCGGAGTGGAGGAGGCGGAGAGGAACAGGAAGTTCACCTTTGAGAAGATGAGCTCTGAGATCCACGAGATCATCAGAGTCCTTCAGCTCACCACGTGGGACGAAGACGCCTGGGCCAACAAGGTGCGACCAGGACATGAGCTCAGATTCTCTTCATTCAGAACCTCAGCAAACCGCACACACGTCGTCAGAAGACGTGTCCACGTATCCCTCTGTGCTGCAGAAAGGATCACTTTACGTTCTTTTTGCTCGGTAGTATAACTCCTGGTTTTTCTTTTCTTTCTATACCTTCCTCCTCCGTTCTTTTCCTCCTTGTAGAAGGTAAGCCTGCCTCTCTCCCCCTCTGCGGTTTCCAGCATGCCAGTGTGTATGTGAGAGAGAGAGAACGGGAACGTGTCCTCATGCTCTTATACATTCTGGATATATATAATGTATATACGTGTGTGTGATGAGTTGACGTCCACTGATGTGGTCAGTTAGCTGATGTCCTGCGGTGTCTTTCATCACTATGCTGTTCAATGTGCATCTGTTTGTGTCTTTTGCCTCACTTCTTGCAGTTGTTTTTTTTTGGTATGTCTTTTAAAAAGAAATCCTCTCACGTGTCTCTCGTGTCGCTGTGTGATAGCGTGGTCGGCAGTAACATGGTGGTTTTGGTGGAAGAATATTGTCTCTTGGAAATGATTCCGAGACAGACCCATCATTTTGTGACTGTGTCCTGGTTCAGACAGTTTCACTCGTCTAACCTGTAACCCTGCATGTTTCTCTGCACACAACTGGCTTAGACAAAGATCTGTTTGTGTGAGTGTGTGTGTGTGTGTGTGTGAGCTGTGGATGTACGCTGTGTGTGGGCTGTGACATGCACTTCCTGTTAGCCTTCTATCTATCAGTTCATGAATTATAGAACTACACAGGCTGATGTCCAGACATATCTATAATAGATAAGGGGTATTGAAGCATTTTATTCTCCTCTGAGGTGGAAAACATTTCTATCTCCTTGTTACTGATTCCTCTATGCTGTGGGCAGACCTTCTTCCATAAATAATAATGATGCCACTCACTACATTTTATGGTGCACCAACATTAACCACAGTTCAAGTTTTTTTTGACTAGATTACTTTAAAAGTACTAGATCCTTATATTTGCAGTACATCCAACCTTATTTCTTCCTGTATTTTCACAGTAGTGTGTTTCCTCTCTTCCTCAGGACATGGAGGCTTTGAAAAGATCTCTGGCATTGATCGAGTCAAAAATGGCACAAGCTAAAATTTGGCTGAAAGACCCCTACGGACAGCCAGGTAGCCAGATGTTTCTGTGTTTGTTTGCTTGTCCAGAATCTGATCCTCTGATGTTGCTCTTGTCCGCAGGAGACGCGGGTGAGGTCGCTCTGCGGGTCATCCTGGACGAGGCGGGTAAGGTGGGAGAGCTATGCGCCGGCAAGGAGAGGAAGGACATAATAACCACCACTAAAACTCTGGGACAAATGAGCGACCAGATTGCAGACCTCCGAGCCAGGTGGTGTATGTGTTTGAAAGATAAACATTCCTGTTCTCACCTTCCTGTGTTCATGTGTTTGTGTTTGTTCCTGACAGAGGCCAGGGCCCGAGTCCAGGCTGTGTGCAGCGTGCCGGCCAGTGCTCACAGGGTTTGGACTTGTTATTTGGCAAAGTGGACAGTGCTGCTCGTAGACTGGAGGCTCTGATCAGCGCCAAACAGGCCATCGCCAGGAGGCTGGACGCCGCACAGGTCAGATGAAAGTGATTACCGGTGGTGAACGACCCCTCCTCTGTCCCTCTGGTTCAATACCAAGAAAAAAGTTTGGCTGTAGAGAAGGAGCTTCAATTGGTTAAAACTGAAAATATATACATTGAAGTCTTAATGGTGTCCCTAACCCTCCTGTGATGTTTTGTTTTGGTACATTGCTCAGGCCTGGTTGGCAGATCCTAACGGAGGTCCCGAAGGGGAGGAAAACATCAGGGCGTTACTAGCCGAGGCCAAACGCATCGCTGATCTGTGTGACGACCCCAAAGAGAGGGACGACATCCTGCGCTCCATCAGTGAGATCGCAGGTCTCACCGGCAGACTGATGGACCTGCGCCGACAGTACGTTTCCTCTCCGCTGACGTGTGCACAGAGCTGGTGAAAACGGTGTAATTCTCAGACCTTTTATTTCTCAGGCTTAAACTGCAACATCACACCACCAATACCTGGCGTCTTTTACCCCCCTGGAAAATATGTTGTTGCCCATCAACCTTGGGCCTCAGGCCTGTGATAAGGTCTCGACCTATTTGAATACGGTGTGATACGGTGTTTGGTCAGCGATGGGGGAGGTTAAACTTAACTACTAACGATCTGCCTTCAGCCACATTTGAGGAGTGATCCACTGAATCAGCTCCCAGAAGGAAGATGAGTCACTGCTTTGAACATCGTTTCTGTTCCCTATGTCTTTACTTGCCATAAAAGGAAATAAACAGTCACGCATTACTCATCCAGCCCAAACTGAGAATTTGATCCTTAAACGGACAAGAATATGGCTGTCTGATGTGGAACAGATATCGCAGGTGAATTTATGATTTGGGGCTTCAGATGTTATAAAAACGGACTGGCCCAAAAGTCTTAAAATTTATGTACAGAGAACATTAATGTGTTTTATTGACTCTGTTTGGCCTTTTAAAAAGGACAAGTGTGTGACAATAGTGATGCTCAAAACGTGGCTTCACTCTTGAACTGTGATATTGCTCTTAACATGTGCAGGTCTAATGGGGGATCGGTGACACCTTTAATGGGCCCGATGTTTCTCTTATCTTGTAGTGCATTCTAATTGTGTCAGATGTCCGAATTCGTAACTTGGTGTGAAGTTACAGGTCGGATTTCCCAGGTACATGGGGGATGAAAACGACTCGGGCAACTACAGCAATTAGAACGCACCATTATCTGTGCACAGCACCTGTGGTCTTAATGTCACTTCCTCAAACTGTCTCTCTCAGAGGTAAAGGTGACAGCCCAGAGGCTCGTGCGCTGGCGAAGCAGATCGGTGCGGCACTGCTGAACCTGCAGTCCAAAACCAACCGCGCAGTGGCCAACATGAGGCCGGCGAAGCCTGCTGTCACGTTGGAGGGCAAGATGGAGCAGGCCCTCCGCTGGGTGAACAACCCTGGCGTGGACGACAGAGGAGTCGGTGAGTCGGGGGAGATAAGGCCTCTGGGGAGGATTTACAGTGGTTTACATGAACTGGCCTTGAAGATGTGTCTCATGCAGAAAGTAAGTGTGCTGTAGTTTGTTATATTTTGTCATTTGATTGTTTCCTGTTTCCTCCCTTGCTGCTCTGTGGAGCAGAGTGTGAGAGACTTCAGTGGATTACAGGTACTCTCCCCCTGCTTAGGTACAGCCAGACTCTATAAAGATTAATTGCTTGATGACTTCCAAGAAGCTTTCCCGGGTCGATATTCATCACAAACCTCCTCCAGTTGTCTCCAGCTTAAGAACCTCTAATTGGTGTTTTATGAGCAGTTGAACGAGTACATAGGGGGAATCTGAGCGTGACCTCTGACGTGTTCGGATCCTCAGGTCAAGCAGCAATCAGAGGGATGGTTGGAGAAGGAAGGCGGCTGGCAGGAGGCCTGTTAGGTCCCTATCGTCAGGATATGATCGGACGCAGCGACCGAACGGAGGCTCTGATGACGTCTTTGGCAGACATGGCCGGCAGGGGTGAGGCTGAGGCGCCTCACGCGCGAGCAACAGCTGCGCAGCTTCACGACAGCCTCAAGGTAACATACAAACCTGACAATACATGGTCTGCTGTTTGACAAAGCTATTTTTGTTTTGTATTTTGTACAGCCCAACATCTGAAATTACAAAACCTCAGTCCGCACATTTCAGTACCGTCTGTCCTTAGACCCTCAAAAAGAATGAGGACAAACTTCTAAAAAACCCTTTAATAAGGAAAAAGTCAGACACTTCAGGAGGACAGAGGGCTGAGTCTTCCTGGGACAGACAGGCCAGTGATAGATGATGCATTTACAGACGGTGAATAATGAAATCAAACAATTAGTGAGTTTATTTGTGGAGGAAAATGGTTCAAATGTCATCAGGAATCTTAACATTTAATGCACCGGTGCCGCGTTGGCCTTAATGATACAAAGAATTAGTGAAGCTCTCCATCTAGTGGTCTCATAGTGGAATGCTCCACTTTCACCAGGATCTCAGGCAGCGTATGCAGGAGGTGATGACCCAGGAAGTGTCAGATGTTTTCAGTGACACCACCACCCCAGTGAAATTGTTGGCTGTGGCTGCAACTGCTCCTCCTGATGCCCCCAACAGAGAGGAGGTCAGTGCTTCTGCCCCATTCGGACAGGTTCAAGCACCATCTAAACGCTTTGAGGAGGATTCCATCGTATGACACCAACATTATTGATGTCAAAGGTTTTTGACGAGCGCGCAGGGAACTTTGAGGCCCACGCAGGTCGGCTGGGAGCAACCGCAGAGAAGGCTGCTGCTGTGGGATCCGCCAATAAGAGCACGGTGGAGGGGATTCACGCAGCGGTAAAACACGCCCGGGAGCTGACACCACAGGTCTGTTTCTCCTGCTGGCACACATGGACGAAACATTTTGTTCAGAGAATGTGTGTGTGACATGTTTGTTTGTGCGTAGGTGACCTGTGCTGCCCAGATCCTGTTGAAAAATCCTGGCAACAAAGCAGCATACGAGCACTTTGACACCATGAAGAACCAGTGGATCGACAACGTGGAGAGACTCACCGGTGAGTCTGTGACACTGACACTAGCTCACGGATCCTTCAATTTTCCAGATCCTTTAATATTCCACAAGACACTTAACACAGCACGTGTGTGTGTGTGTGTGTGTGTGTGTGTGTGTGTGTGTCTAGGTCTGGTGGACGAGGCCATCGACACCAGGTCTCTCTTAGACGCCTCTGAAGAAGCCATTAAGAAAGACATTGACAAGTGCCGTGTTGCGATGGCGAATGTTCAGCCCCAAATGCTTGTTGCCGGGGCGACCAGCATAGCACGACGCGCAAACCGGGTTCTGCTTGTGGCTAAAAGGGAAGTTGAGAACTCTGAAGACCCACGGTTCAGAGACACTGTGAAACACGCATCAGACATGCTGTCTCACACCATCTCACCCATGGTGATGGATGCAAAGGCCGTAGCTGGGAACATACAAGATAAAGGTGAAGGAACAAATGTTTAGGGTGTTAACACCCATGACACATGATAGCACAGGTCTGACCAAACCTAATGCAACCTTTTCCTGTCCACAGCACTGCAGAAGGCCTATCTCGACTCCTGCCTGAGGATCCTGGCTGCAGTCGGGAAAGTTAGAGAAGCCTTCCAACCTCAGGAACCCGAGTTTCCTCCTCCACCTCCAAACCTCGACCAGCTCCACGTAAGCCCACGGTGTTATTTTTATTCAGGTACACCGCTGTCCTGGTGGGGATGTGGTAACAAAGGTGAAAGATAAAAAGCTGCTAAAAGAGAATAGATATTCAGTGAGATAGTGGATTTGTGGATACGATACAATCATCATATTCTCCTGTGGTCATCATCCATTAAGGAATTTATAATTGATTGCGGGTCCATTCGTTGTCTTTGAATGAATACAGTGTTGGTTATTATTATTATATTATTATTATTATTATTAATATTATCTGGGGTAAGTCCTGCAGTTGGACCATGGCGACTGTCTTTTCTCCTGTGTCTGTGTGTGTTCAGGTTAGCGATGAGCAGGCGCCTCCAAAGCCGCCTTTGCCGGAGGGTGAGGTACCGCCCCCTCGGCCTCCTCCTCCAGAGGAGAAGGATGAAGACTTCCCAGAGCAGAAGGTGGGAGAGGTTCTCAGCGAGCCCATGATGGTGGCAGCCAGACAACTGCATGACGAGGCTCGCAAGTGGTCGAGCAAGGTCAGTTCACCGTACACAGACACACACTTCATTCTCATCATTTCAGGCCTGTGTTTTTTCAGTTTACTTGTTTTCTCTTGTGTTCGACCTGAAACGTGGACATCGATGGGTGGATGCCAGTTTCTGTGGGACAGCTGGAAACCGTCATTTAGTCAAAGTGTGTAATGTTGTTAAATGTCACACACACGCAGATGAACACCCAGTGACACAGCTCACGTCAAATCTTCCCCTTTCACATCTTCAGTAGAACGGAGGATGTTGATCCTGTATATTTGTGTTGTAAGTCACCTTTAACAACCTTCTCGAACTGTGAATCAGAGGTCTCCAAGAAAACCAGACACGCTATTTCTAAATATTGTGGAGTCTGAAGTGTAACGTGCCACGGAGTCAGAGCCAGGCGCAGCGTCCACCTGACACCCACCCGCACCAGCTCCTTTATCCTTTCTCTCCCAACAAAACCATCTTTGCCTGTGCATGACCTTTCACCCCCCCTCTCGCTGCTCCTCCACTGTATTATCCTTCCTCCTGTTCGTCCATCCGGTGGCTCTCAGGCTGAACTAAATGCCTCCTTCCCTCCTTCCATCCCTCGCTTTCTCCTTCCCCTTTCTTTTCCACATTCCTCCCTTCCCTCCTCCCTCGCTCCCAAATCGACTGTCCACCACCACCACCCCACCCCCCACCCTACCCTGCCCAGCCTGAGGATGAGGAAGCGGTAGAGGAGAGGGAGGTAGATGATGAGGATGAGTTTACTGATGGTGAGGATGACTATGAGCCAGAGCTGCTGATGATGCCGTCCAACCAGCCAGTCAATCAACCCATTCTTGCGGCCGCCCAGGCTCTCCACCAGGAGGCGCGCAAGTGGTCCAGCAAGGTCTGCACACACACACAACCAGCCGCTGGGAAGAGAACTCACCCGCTGCACACACACACACACACACACACACACGCACATCACTGCATGCCAACAGTGAAATGCGCCGCACACAGAGACACGCCCTTGAGAGTGACCTCTGACACAGCAGTAGAAACTTCAGCCAGCTGTGGCTGCTGTCTGACTGTGGTCGAAGCATCATGCTCAGTTTGCTGATGTCACGTTCAGGTTTCACTGAAGGCTGTAGATTCTTGGCATGGCATGTTTTTTTGTTTTTTTTTGTATTTTTCATTGCTGAACCACCAACGATAGACTGACATTTACATCCCAGGAGCCAGTCCCTCTGTCTTCCTGTTCTCTCTCACTCGTTGTCTTGTCAACCTGTGAGGATAACGCTGACAGTGACGCTCAAAGACGCTGTGTAGTTTTGACAATATCCTGCCTGCTTCCATCACAGGCTGCTGCTTTCTGGTGACTGAACTAACCCACAGCTGACTGTGATGTCATCCAACATGGTTTCCCTCCTTAACAGAACTTGCCCAACACTGCATGTAGCTCGAAATGTCTGTTGGCTTTCGTAATTCGCTCAGAGTTTCCTAAGACTCTTGATTGGCTCACAGTCCTTCCTCCTTTGCACCCTCCCTCCTGTTCGCAGGGCAACGACATCATCGCAGCAGCCAAGCGGATGGCTCTGCTGATGGCAGAAATGTCCCGGCTGGTTCGCGGCGGCAGCGGGAACAAACGAGCACTGATCCAGTGTGCGAAGGACATCGCCAAGGCCTCAGACGAGGTGACGAGACTAGCTAAAGAGGTGGCCAAGCAGTGCACGGACAGACGGATCAGGACGAACCTGCTTCAGGTGACGTCGACACATGCAGACTAGGTCACATCCCTTCCACATTCTGAAACATAAACTGATTGTTCTTCTTTTAAAGGTGTGTGAGCGAATCCCGACCATCAGTACTCAGCTGAAGATCCTCTCCACTGTCAAAGCCACCATGCTGGGAAGAACAAACATCAGCGAGGAGGAGTCGGAGCAGGTAAACTGACAGGATTGCACCTTCTCTGTGCAGGTCTCCAACACTGATCCCAACCCAGACTGTCACATCCCCAATACCGTATACATATTTTAATTGACAGCAAGCTCTGACGCTCGAATTACAAAAAATGCATAAAATACAGATACAGTGAAAGGAACAAGATTTCAAGCACACGCACATTCAGAGCATATGAAATTATGAAGACTACTTGTAGCTGTCTGAAATTTATTCCATTTACCTGTCTGTGAAGGTTCTCAGTCATCCGGGTCATGGTGTCTTTGTATGGTTGTGGTATCACGGTAAGCCGAGTGGCGAAACGTCTTCCAGCAAACTACAAGTCCAGTCCCCTACGAATAAACCCAGCAAGATTCCATTTACCCATTTCTGTTCCATTTACCCTTTTCTGACTCCTCGGGTGTAGGACTCTGTGAACAGCATCATTTCCACTCTGACCAACCCTGCTCAGAGTTCAGTCAGGTTCTCTTTGGATATGTGTAATCTTTGGCGTCTCAGCCTTTATGTAAATATGTGATATTGTGGTTCTCCTTTTCTTTTTTGTATGAGTATGATGGCTGTCCTGTGTGCTACGGTGCCACAGTGTCCTTAATAAAGTTAGTCATAAATAATGTGGCAGTAACTCACACATTTCTCTGTCACCAGGCCACAGACATGTTGGTCCACAACGCCCAGAATCTGATGCAGTCGGTAAAGGAGACAGTCCGAGAGGCAGAAGCAGCTTCCATCAAGATCCGTACAGATGCAGGATTCACCCTCCGCTGGGTGCGCAAGACGCCCTGGTACCAGTAAACGGACCCCCAGGCGCCGGTCTCATATGACATACACACACACGCGCGAGCGGACGTAGCAGTGTGTGCGTGCTTCTTCAGGGAGAAAACGTCAGGTGATGTCTGTCCGCTGGCGTTTTGGTGTGTCCCAGTTTAACGGATCGAGCTGAGCTTTTTGCTCTCCACTTCTACAACTGTGGAGTCATGCAGGCTAATCAGAGACTGTTATATATTTTTGGTATGTTGTGTTTCAAGAGTTTATCCAAATCGCAGGCATATATTTTTTGCATGAACATTTTTTCTAGGTACAGTTGGACGTTATGAGACGATCTCTTATGGACATTTACTTTTAAACCTCTTTGTGTGTTGTAAATACAGTAATTCTTTGTTTTACGAACAACACTCAGCTGTGAGCTTTAGTCACTGACTGTGACACTGAAGTCGGGAGCCTCGTCTGGGCGCGCAGCCGTGTCTCTCTTCATGTTTACTTTTGTTTGTAACACTGTTCTTAATGGAAGATCTGCCATGAATTCAAAGGTGAGACATCGTCACTGTCGCGTGATGACGCTTGTACTTGAACTAAAAGGTCTTCTGGATCTTAAGTGTTATGACTCTTAGGCAGTGACGCCGTTTCACGGACTGTATGATTTGAGAAGTGTGTCAGAAAAATGGCTTGATTTACTAGAAAGCACATACTGTCGGTCAGATGGTTTCCATGACAATAGCAGTGTATGTGGTAGTATAGGTTAGTTGTGATGTTGAAATGTGCTAAGTCAGCGGTAATGTATTTGTTATAGCTTTACTAAATGCCAAATGATTCATTTTACATGACTGTGACCTCGCTGATGTTCTTAAAACATGGAGATCCAGTACCTGGTTGCATAAGCTCAACAAAAGGTTTCCCCTTTGCTTAGAGGAAAAGAGAAAACAGTGGACATAAGATGTTCTTGATGAGTGTGAAGTATTACTAAAATAAACTGAGTGCAGCATTAATTAAAAGAGAATGACTTCCTCATCTGATGTTAAATCTCTCGTTCAGGTTTTGTACAACTGACATTTAAATCTAAACTGACAAGTTGTGTATTTTATTCTATCTCCTTCAGTTCTTTAATCACACCCTCAGGTATCCTGCCACTGCTGATTGTGTAGGATTATTTAGATTTTAACTGACTGCTGTGGTCCTTTCACATTTTGGAACGTGGCTACTGATACTCATACTTCAGTAGTTACCGGAAAAAAACAGGGACAATCATTCTTCCCACAAAAATCTTAATTCTTACACATATTTTTTGATATTGTTTTATGCAACCAGGCATTGAATGTTTAAACAACACATACAAAAGCTGTTTTTAGGTGGCGATCCAAAGGTCTCGTTATTGTGTAGCATTTCGGCTACTTACTATGATTATTTTTATTGTGTTTTGTTTCTGCAGTTTCTGTGTAACAGTTGAACTGTTTCAAACAGATGAATACACAACCATCCAACATCCTGGATCTTTACATGTACAGTGATGTAAGCTCAGTGGTCCCACACACAAGTCATGGAGACAACCCCGGTGGTTTGAGAAGGAAAAAAAGCATCAGGCATCAATGCCAACGATCAATCTGATTTTGGATCAGATGTTTTGGTGAGCTGATATGTAGGTGATCCACCAGATCCATGACTGCGTATGTTTTTACTCTCGGTTACTTCCATTCCAAAAACAGCATTTTGTCAAGGTTTATGAATTATTGCTGCTGTGCTGGATTTTAAATGCAGAATTTTCCTCTTCACTCAACCACGGCGACGGGACAGATCTCGTCAGATTTGTAGTTTCAGTTTGAGCTTGTAGCAGTCACTGATGCCTCACTGAGAGCCGCAGGGTGTCCTTCTGTGTCCTTGATGTGTAAAACCCTGAATGTACTCGGAACGCTTCTCGCCCTGCCAACACTTCTGCTGTGCCTTGGAGGAATAAACGACTAGAACGACAGCTGGAGTTTGTTTCTTAATTCCCGTCGCATCTTCATTTGTAGAGCTGATTCGGAATTCCTCAGTTTTTGCTTATTCAACCACAAAGGAAGTAATCTGAAATTGCTACCAATCAAATGCCACTAAAACGTAAATAAATGCCAAATGGTACATTTCATCTTAGAGTGCATCATGAGCATTGGCAATAAAACCAATAAAGGACATTTGTCACTGTCTCAGTAATGTATCCACCAACACCGAGGCAGTATCAATAGTTTGACTAATGTGCCACAGCGCTTCACGGGGCCTCATCTACCCATCACTAGTCTCAGTATTTGTCTGAAACAAAGTGGTATTGCAGCCTACAGCTACCAAAGACATAAATGAAACACACAGGAATAAGTTCATTTAAGTTTTTATAAGACATCTTATACACGTGTAAAAGTATTTTCAGTGTAGGTTGTGCAGGTTTACTATTAAGAGTGCTCGTATTGCTAGTGTCTGTGTTCGCTGCACAGCTTATCGCACACAGCACTATCACGTGTGAGGGTGCAGACTCTTGAGACAAATGAACCTGAATTGTTCAAACCTCCCTAAGATCCACTAAAAATAGAAGGCAACATTGCAGAGTAAATGTGTGCAAAACACCGAAAGTCTTTTTTTTTGGTTTGTTTTTTCAAAAATAAACATAAGACATATAGAAATAGAAAACTGGCTATGTTATATCTAATTATATAGCAAAAAAAGGCTCTCAAGCAACATGCAAGTGAAAGTCAAGATTGTGAGTCCCTTTTAAAAAAAAAAAAGATTCCCATTAGGCAGCAGTCAGAGGGTGTTAAGAAGAGAAACGTGTTGCAGCAGCACACTCTGTGGCATGAAACCAATAGCACTTCAGATTTGTCACATTGATTATTAAGGCTTCCCTTTGCAGGCCACAAGTAACACCTGATTATCTGCAGTACATGTATGAACAGAGACAATAAATAACTGTTAGGATGCTTTGTTAATTAGATGCTCGAGGATGAGAGAGACATGGAGAGTTTTGTTTGCACATTTGGCACATTCGAGCGTTGAACTTTGGCTTTTCGAGTCATCATTCAGGTCCGCACTTGGAATTTCCCAGCTTTCGTCACGTATTTGACCCCTTTGAATGGTTTGTACTTCTCGCCATACATGTCGAGGCGGCACACCTTCAGGCCTGTGTGACAAAAACAATTATCTTACAGTTTCTGGGGAAAATAACCTGAAAAAATGAAGTCTCAAACGACAGATTAGATCATTTACCTGATATCGCCAGCTGCTGAATCTTAAGGTCAATGTTTAGCGAGGGGTTTTCTTCAGGTTTTGGAGTTCCAGCCTGCATACTCAGACTGCCTCGCAAGTTGGGAAGCTTCTGGGGGTTTAGTTTCCCAATGTCCCAAACTAGCACCTGTAAAAACACAATGATGGCAAGTTGGCCTGGCATTATTCTAATCGTGCAGGGAAACCAACATAGGCAGGTAAGAACACAATCTCCTTGTCAGAGGAAGTCATTAACTCTCTACATCACTGAAGCGTGTGGTTACCTTGGTAGCGAGGTCGTAGGTGTGGCTTCCCTGTGTGGCTGTGAGGTTGACACTCAGCACAGATTTCGGCATGTGGATCGTGATCATCAGGCCCTCCACCGTCTTCCCCATAGTCTGCTTGGGTCCGACCGTGATGTCCAGGCGACCACATGATCCCGTCTCCAGGAAACTGATGTTCTGCTTCACGTACACAGGAATGGCCACGAGACTGAGGACGGCAACAGCAGTCTTTTATTTGTCATGCTTAATGAGCAATCATAATGTTTTGACTGAAAATATTCAGGGAAGCTCTGGACTGGAGAATTCATTCTAGACTTACTTACTTTTGAGAGCTAACATGATAGGTCATGAGTGTGAAGTTTCCATCTGGCGGGATGAAAGAGAGGACGTGCTCCGACTCCCAGCGCTTGAAGCGCACACACGGGTGAAAACTCACGTCATCAAGAAGCCGAGGATTCTGTGACCAGAGGGAACAACACAGAGTTTCACACTCTAACAAACAAACAAACCGATCACCTGAGCAGAGGAAGAACACAAAACCAAGAGGCCCACCATGAAGGACAGTGTCAGGTCAGGCATCCCCGTGAGTCTCACACACGCTTCAATGACGCCCTGGATCTCAGCAAACACAGTGGTACCTGCACACAAATGATGTGTTCAGGCTTTAAAGGTTTATTTGTGTAATGGGATGAAACATGCACAGCAGCAGTCAAACAAGGGGACATTTGTACCTGATTTGTCCAAAATAGCATCTATTTCTTCAATCACATCAAAATATGCCTCATTATTGGTGTATTTCACACCAGCCCGTCGCCAGGGGACATTAGACAATTGACCTGTTGGCAACCTGTCTCCAAGATTACTGCCTCCTGGAAAACACACAAAAGGTTCAACACTACAAATAGGATTTACAGATAAGTGTGTAACCGATCAGCTTGTAGCCTTTTATCACCTGTGAGCGTATTGACAACCGATCGCAAGATGGTTGGAGGCCTAATCATCTCTTTGAGGACATTGGACTCTGTTGCCAGAGGAAACCCGTTGTCGAGCATCTCTTCCAGCAGTTCATACACTGTCACCAAGTTCTCTTTGATGACATTTTCGGAGCATTCTCCAAAGTAATCCTGTTTTCAAAAGCCAAAAATAGCAAGTGGATGGTGGATGTAAGTATGGGTGTGAACAGAGGGAACAGAGGGTTTGATTTAGATTCAATCTCGGCAGTTTCACATAACACTGCATGACATAATACTGTATGATTGACATATTCATGTTACTCAGAACAGGTTATTGGGCTCAAAACCATAATGAATTGCATTAGCTCTATGATCAGACAGTGTTGATTTCAGTGTCAGTATATTTTTTCACTACATTCAGTACAGATATTGAAGTCTAATGATGAACCAGATCAAGCGCCATCCATATCTGCTACACAGACACAACTGCAAAACAATCAAATAGGGCTTGGTCTTTACAGAGTTTGGTCAAACCTGAAGTGTGTCTGCAACTCGGTGCAGGAATTCAATGACGAACAGTGGAGGGACCTCGGTCTGGATGACAGAGAGGAAGAAGAGCTTGCCCCTGTAAATGGAGATGAGATAATGGTGTGGTGTCTGCAGGACAGGAGGAACATTCTCCAGGTCCAAAGATTTCTCCTTCGCCTCCAAAAAGTAGTCACACACACTCCGGCTGATGACACTCTTCCAGTGTTTCTCCAGGAAGATGTCTCCCGATTGATTAATAAGGAACAGACTGTGGATCATCTCAGCTGCAACAATGAAGTGGTTGTTGCGTTAGTAGTGCTTTGTCTTATGGAGGAACAAACAATCAGTCTTTTACTATAAAACATCATTGCATATGCAAATAGACAAGTTATAGGTGAATGCAACTGCAACACTGACATTGGTGCCAACATCTGTCAATCTGTCCTAACTAACTTCGACTCAGGTAACCAGCTGCTCTCAGCGTCGGTAATTCATTTTCTCAGCAATGTCATCATATGTCAAGTTAAAAGTGAGCGGCAAAACCGCGACATGAGGGAAAAGCAGACCAAACGGAAAAAAAGTTTTAAAGTTTTACCTGCTAATTACAGTCGTTCTCTGCCTAGAATAATTCCTGATGCCAATATGGCAGAAATGACCGAGTTGCTTCGTCGCCGCCTGCTGCTGTTTTGCACACGTAAACACACTTTATCATGAGTGTTTGTCGACAAATTGTACGAATGCCATTCAGACTATTTTAGCGTTATTTTCCAACATACTGAGGGGAACTTTGAGTTTCAAGCTACACTAACCTCAGCAGGTCCAGGCTTTCAGAGGAAACTTTCGGGCTTTCTGTTCAGGCAAACTTTAAGGCCAGCTAATACGTAATGGGCTCTTCTGCCCTCCGTTATGTATTTCAGGGATTTCACGCTATACCCATGCTCCACTCACAGATGCTAAACATTGTCTTAACTGTCATATGCAATTTAGTGATCTTAGTGGACTGAAATATTCCCTTTAATGCGCTACGATAGCCCGATTTCGCCAGAGGGGCAAAAGGGGCAACATGGAGCGCAATTATAAACATTCTTTTTTTTCCTCTTTAAAAATATGACATTGAATATTAATATATTCATTGATGTATATATTGGGTTGGCGGTCAATGCGTTATGGAAGCTGGCTGATTGAGCAAACCTGATTTTAGCAGGGAAAATCTATACATAAGCACTTTGATTGGTGGATTGTTTCACGCATTACCTTGCCTTTCAGGCATAGCTCAGGGTAACACTGTAAGAGCCACTACAGTACAACCGCATTTCTCGCCGGTAAAGTTGACTGCAGCGTGCTCAGCACGGTTAGCCATGGCGTCCGAGGAACCTAAAGCGAAGAAACTCAAACTTTCAGAGGAGGAGAAGACCGAGTCCTCGTCCAAAACGTCTCCTGTCAAATTAAGGTGACCGAAAGCTTAAAAAAATAGGTTCCGTTAAACTGCCTCTCTGTAGAGCGTGGAGACGCTGCAATCCATGTAATTCATGCTTTTAACCGGTTACGACTGGGAAAAGTATGAATGTGTGCATTGGATGGTGATGTGATTCTGAGACCTCAAATGTCCTCAAGTGTGAGAAGGTCACAGTTGATATCAGCCGTGCAAAGTACTTACTGCTAACCGCAACACCTAGCTTACATTCAGTCCGCTAACGATAGCACCAAGTTCAACAGCTTCAAATCAACGCAGGGACTAGTAACGTGATTTGTGTACAAGCGTGCTTAATCTATATAATTATAATAGTTATGTAATAAGCTATAAATAAGTTATACAGTATGAGGACCATCGTGCATGCTCCTTATTTACATCTGATCTGATGAATTAAACGGGTCTGCAGCGCTTCCTGCTGTTGTAAACTGGTTAGTGAAAAGAAGACAGCTTTCTCCTGACACATCTCTCTTAACAACACATGGTCATGGGCATGGAGTGTTGTTTCCCTCTGAAGCAAATTTGTCTCGGTGCGTCACTCCCTTGTCCAGATCCAATGAGACCTAATTTCTGCCAGCTCAGTAGCCTCGGTATCATCAGCAGGCATCTCACGCTGTGATGTGGGTTTAGAAGAACGAGTGGTTCAGGCTGAAGCCTGCGAGATAAACCAATCACCAGACAGAGAGCCGCTGTCGTGGCCCTTCCTCTCTCAGATGCTACCAGTCAGTCAGGCTGGAGGAGGAGGAGCTGGGGGCTGCAGGGGAAAATCGATCAGCCCCACACACGCACACACACACACACACACAGCTGAAATTGTTGAGTTTCTGAATGCTGTGCTCTTTCTGAGCCGGTTTTCAGATCAATCAACAGGTCCGCAGGTATCTAGGTGGTGTACAGAGAAAGGAACATCATGTCGTCTCTGAGGTAAGACGCTGACATGCAGAGTTGATCTCAAGGCAGAGATGGTCTGTGGTTCAGTGTAATTGGCTGCACACGCCCAGGAATCATTTGCTGTATATTGAAAGATAAGTGAGCTCTGGAAATGAAACAAAGGGTGTGGCATCTGCTGTGTGGTTGCATTGTCTGCATTTTTGGAACGGAGATGACCGCTCCTGGGCAATTAAACCCCACTGAGCCAGTCTTCTTGTTCCTGCGTTAAATAAGTGAAGAAAGGAGGGCCTCATGGGACAGTATTTGCACAATATGTTGATGTGAAATGTGACAGCTGCCAGAGGCACCAGCAGATTTGCTCCACCTGGCTTTGTCTCAGAAACTCTGAGCAGTCAAATCTAACACTACCATTATTTGTATTAAACAGATAATCCAGCATTTGATAGTAGGAAACACAAGTCGTTGAAGAATGTTGTTGCTGATGTGAAAGTTCCAGGGGAATCTTGTGAATTGACAAAGGGCCCCGGGGGTTCAAGCTGGCATTCTTGTTTTTCAGTGAACATCCCAAGGTTGTTACAACGGGTCTGACAAGATCCTTGTCCAGAAGAACTATTCATGTAATATTATGTGTTACATATATGGTAGTATCGCCGACATGTACTGGTTCTTTCTCTTTAATAGTCATGTGATGTAGCACAGTCATGAAAGAGCAAACATGAACTAATGCTGCAACAAGACCGTCTGCTCTGATGAATAGGGTTAGCTTTAGCTTTGTAAATGTTTAAAATATGTTCAGTTAAGTTCTGTAAGATCCCATTCTGAAAGGGGAAAAAAAGGAAATACAAAATGTTTTTGTTTTTTTAACTAGCTATCTTTTAAAAATACCAAAATAATCATAAACCTAAATCTCCTGCTTCTCTGTTAAAAATTGTATGTATGTTTGTATGTTTTGTTTTTAACATTCGGTCTTTGTGTTTCAGCCATAATTCACTCTTTGGGATGGGAAATCCATTACTGGACATAAGTGCTGTGGTGGACAAAGACTTCTTAGACAAGTAAGTTCATGTGATGATCCACTGAGATAAAATTCTTTGATGAGTTGTTTGTTGAATTGCGCTCAGCGGGTGGAAACTGTCACGTTACGTACAAAGTGCTGGCGTCTAAACTTGTTTTATTTTAATATTAACGTATAATCTGTGCGTACACATGGTTTTCCCAATTTGTAAAAGTGTATTGATACCAGCTGTTATAAAATGTACATATTTTACCTTTTCGATTTTCTTTGTCAAGGAATAAGTGTAATATTCCGTTGGTGTGCAACTGCCAGAGAGCCGTGTCATGCTGGCATCATTAATGGAAACGAGTAATGGTGTGCTCTGCAGACAGTGAGGCCATTTGTGAGAGGGTCTGCGATGTAATAGAGTCAGTCCAGATGATAAAATAGAATGGGTGAGACCGATAATCCGATGTCCAGTGCTTCTGGTCTAATATAATTGAGAAATGAAACCTTTCCACTGACGTTTATTACACTGTGACGGCTCTGTGAAATAAACCAGTTCAGTTAAATTCACAAAAAAACGTTGCAAGATGTTGATTTTTACCTCTGCAATGAGTGAGATATTGTTTTCACTTTGCATTCAGAGTTCACTCATCAGCACTTGAAGTGTCCAGGTTTTTTGAAGTGACCAGGGCAAAGGGCTCCGTTGGGGTTCCTGTTCCAGAGTCCATCTTGCAAAAGACTTGCATAAACTCCTGGATTAGACCTGAACCAGACAACCACAAATCTAATTCCGTCTCACATAGGATTACACATTAAACCTTCTATCTTGATGCCCATTTCAGACACACTGGACTGTTTTTTGCGTACTGATTCGAACTGAGTGGTGGGACGTTGCTGTGCTGTGTAGTGCCTCTATTGTCTGGGATTTAATAGCTTAATCAATCACACTATTGTGACTGTAGTGCTGCTTCACCTCTTCACTGAAACCACTGACACTGCATATGTTCATTGTTCATAAGCTCATTTATTGTGTCATCGTCTGCAGGTACACCCTGAAACCAAATGACCAGATCCTGGCCGAGGACAAACACAAAGCCCTGTGCGTGTCTTCTGTATTGCAACACGGGTTTAGTACATCTTGTGTGTGTCTTGTCTTTGTGTCTTGTCTTTGTGTCTGTGTGCGTGTGCGCGTGTGCGCGTGTGTGTGTGTGTGTTAAAGAGAGTGTTGGGGGCCTTTTTATGATGCAAGTTATTACATCTACCATCCTATGGAGTTCGCTCCTCTCTGGGCTGGAGTAAACCAGTCAAAACAGGCCAGAAATCACCACCGTTGACCTCCGCTCCTTCATAGAAAACCAGTGACAGAGCTCTCAGCCAATAGAAAATCAGGACACTTCCCCTCCCTCAGACAAACACTGGAACGCAAACACATATGCACGGGAGATAAAGTAATGTGGTTTGTTGAGATGTACTCTACCTTTGATTTCTCAAACTCCTCAGATCTTCTTAGATCTGAGCTGCTGAATCTCAAGCTGAGTGTGTAGATGATCCACACAGACAGACAGTAGAAGGTGTACATGTGGTTGTTTTCATCACAGTAACCCCCCCCCGCCCCCGACCTCCACCCTAATGACCAGACAGTCACGTCCTTGATGTACTGTGCTTATGTAATTTAAAAATTGTGACAAAACACACTGAAAAAAGAATGTATGACCCATCAAAACTGAGCAACGTGTCATGTCAGTGAACTCGGGTCTTTTTGTCCGTCGAACACAAACTTTTTGCCTTCTCCCAATTCACTAATCCAGCCGACTTTTTGGATTTCTTGTCTCTTGGTTTGTGAAGTGACATTCCTCCTAGCTGCCAGTGCCCTTTTCTTGTCTTCACATTCGTCCTCGTATTCACTCAGCTGTTTAAGATTTTCATTTGACAAATACTGAAATGTGTGGAAAATTTCTCCTCTTATGTAACAGACAGAAGTGTTTTGAATAGTTTGATGGACAATCATGTAATGTGTGTATTATCCGGGAGGAAATGCTAGGTTGTC
>CAAKHB010007407.1:332977-353578 GCA_901007665.1 Aeoliscus strigatus | reverse complement strand
CCCCCCCCCCCCCTTGAACTAGCCCTATGGTCTGTTGTTATGACACTGAGGTCCTGTGCTCTGATTGGACAGGAGAGGATGCATCTGCAGCAGGAGACAGAGTCATTCATGATCGAGACGTGGACTGGTTGAGGCAGTCAGACGGTGAGAAACACTGATGATGGACTCATTATTGTCAACGGATGTCTGCAGCATCACAACCAAACATCATAAGTAGAAGGAGCTGAAAAAGCCCGATGCCGTAAAACCAAGTGACTCTGTGTTTGCAGTCGTCGTGGCGGAGGTGACGCAGCCATCACTAGGTGTCGGCTATGAGCTCGGCCGCAGCATCACCATGAAGAAAAAGATCTTGTGTCTGTTCAGACCATCATCAGGACGGAGTGAGGTCACGTTCTTTATCTGTCCCGTCAGTGTCCGGTTGTCCTATTAACTTCCTGTCTACCTGTGCAGGGCTGTCAGCCATGATCCGAGGAGCTGCTGACGGTGAACTGTTTGTGGTGAGGGACTACAGCGAGCAGCAGGTGGAGGAGGTTCTAGAGGAGTTCTTCCACACACTGAAGACAACTTGAAGATAATCTCATAATGTAAACTGCTTAAAAGTAGATGTTGGTTTGTTCAAAACTGTATCATTGTATCAGTGTTTCTCTCAATTTAGAATTTGTCAGGAATGTGTTCAAAAGAGAGGTTTACAAATCAAAGTAAATCTCTGCATCAACATATCTCTTTACCATCTCTTTGTGTCCTTCATGTCAGACAAAAGCTGAAGAGAAGAATAAACTTTTAAGATCCTGTCAGCCTTCACTCAGGTTTTGAGGATGCCACACAACACCTGAAGTCACCTAAGCCAGTTTTGAGGTGCAAGAACATTTGCCATGGTTGGTCACAGAACCCAGATGAAGCAAAAACAAACGACAAAGAGCCTTGAGGATGTCAGAGAACCTTAAGTCCAAAGTTGCACAGACTAACCCTGACAGCAGAAGAGCCAGGAACAGGTCCAACAAGCCCTCAAGACAAACTCTTGGACTGTCGAACCAGACCTGCAGAACCTCGGGGAGGATCTTCAAGTTTCAAAACAGCAGATTAGTGGCAGGTGTGACCTCATCAGGAAGGTTATCGTCTGACAGCAGTTGTGCAGACAGGAAAACATTCATTATTAACTAATCCTAAATAATTCAGTTGTTACCAGGCAACAGGACACATGCATGCACCACAGGTGATTATATCAGTGTTCATCAGCTGCTGTCTGTTACCAGAATAACTCAAAGTTCTGACTGGATTTTAATGACATTTTCAGGTAATGGGACCAGAACAGATGACTAATGATAATGATTACTTGGCAGTGTTCTGGAATGATCTGGATCCAGGAATCTGTTACAGGATTCTTAATCTTAATGAGATAGGGCCATTTTCAGCCCTTCAGATGTGTAATATAACTCCACAATATATGGTCAGATTGCTTTCAAAAAAAATCTGGATACATTTGCTGAATATTCTCTAATATATCAAAGTTTGAACTGGATCCTGACAACAGACTGGATATGATGATCGAGAACAGGAAATATGATGCTTGTGGATTTTCAGGCACTATAAGGCAGCAAATGAAGATACCGACATACACCAACACCAGACTGTAGCCGAGAGTCTCCTGAATGAGCATAGTGTGAACAGATAACATTGGGTGGAAATCACAGTATAGGCAGATGTCTATGCTCTCTGCTCCTCTGGTTAGTGTTACGGTAGAATGGGGATATCGAAAGTAAGACATGAACATATGAAATGGAGGGGGCTTTTTCTGGATGAATTTTAAATGTTAAAGCAAGAGGTTAGATTGTCATTAAAAAGCCACCCCAGCATGCACTGGGATGATCTGCACATGAACAGAAGGAAACAATGGAGGGTAGGTTTAAAATATTTTATTTGTTTCAAAATATACATCAGCTTACAAATCCAGAAAATAAAACCATTAGTAAAGTTTTAACAGTCTTTTTGTACTTTTTTTGAGTTTTATTCCCCAACAGGAAGTGAAAAAAGCAGACCAGGGAAAACGAGGGGGCAACAGGGGAACAGTTCAGGCAAAACCTGCAGTGCCTGGGCTGGGGTCAGAGGTTGCTGAACAAGAGCAAGGGGGCGAGTTGACAATTGAACGTGATGTCAAAACAAGCATCCAGCTCCGTCAGCAACCTCCAATGGGGTATTTTACATCATGTGACCTATGTGGTTGCCACCCTCCCCCACCGACCATCCATGGCAGACATACTGGAGGAGGTCCACCCCAAACAGCTCAATCCTTCTTACAAAACATGAACTTGATAGCTGGTTAACACTTAGCAAAGCTTGTAATCTACTGTCAACATGTTAGCATTAGCATCAGTGTTTCTCTCCCGTTGACAAGCGAACAGGCTGCTCCGGTTTATCATGACCTGATTGGTTGTCGGGAGCTTGTTCTTCAATGAGTTTAACTTGCTTTTGCTTTTATAATCAGGGCGATGGTGTTTAGCTCAGTTTTTCCACCATGTTGCATCAGAAAAAGTCACATTTTTACCTAGTTGACTCTTTGTGTCCAAAAGCAATTTCCTTACCAAGTATCGTACTACCACCTGGTGCCAGCAGGCCAATGTCTGCTATCTGAACATCAGCCTGCCAGCTAACCATGAAATCTTAAGCAATCCGGTGTTTGAAATGACTGCAGAACGTTTTAAATGGATTATTTCTGTGTTTCAGTGGTAAAATAATTAGCTTACTGGCTAACGGTACTTTTTTTTTTCGCATTAATGTCAAGACGACCAGTCACCACTGGATGCCAATGTTAAGTTTGTTCCACCACACACAATCAGATGAAGAGTGATGAAACACGTCAACGGTGTGAACAGTGACAGGCTTCACAGTGGTTTGTCACCTTGGATACACCTTATGTGCAGATTACAGACAGAATATGACTAGTAGGATGTGTGCGCCAGTCCTCCTGACGGACACAGCGAACATTCAAAACAGACTTTGACTATTGTGAGAAGAATACTGAGAACACGTCCGGAACACGTGAATTGCGATTTCATTTCAGTCAAATCAGTTTTGTTTCGACACTTCACAAAAGACACATTCTAAAAATAGATGAAGGCAGATCCGTCAACAGATCCATCACAATGACGAGTAAACTGCATCCTCAGCAGTGAATTACAGGATTATCTGATCAAAAAAATGCCAAGGTGGCGAGGGAGGAGAAGGGAAGGGAGATGGGAGGAGAGGTGACCTTGGCGTAGCGAGCACGAGGCGGTGTGTCGACGTCTGCGATCATATTAATGTAGACGAGTCATTAAAGTTGCAGAAGTCCAGATGTAGTCTATTTATACCCAAGAACATCACACTTTCCCTTTCTGTTCTGACTGTTCGCTGCTGATGACTTGTATGAAATATTAAATGTGCGCGCACACACATATGCAGCCATTTCCGATGGTAATAAAACCTTAATAATTTAACAGCTGCTGCCTGTCCTGTGAACACTTCATCCAAGGCGGGGAAAATGTAGGATAAAGAGCAGGAAGATGAAAATTAAGACAACGAGCAGGACGGTGTGAAGTGAATACTGGACTGGGGATGTTGCAGATGAACATTCTGCAGTCTATGTTGTTTTTTAAATAATTGAGCAGCGTTCGCCCGTAAAGGAGCATTCAGCTGTTGTTCCATGTTTTATTTACCCGCCTCAGGACACAACGTCACTGCACCATGGTTTCACTGCAGCTCGTACACTGAAACAGCCTTCAACTTCACAGAAATGTGACAGACCTTCATTTGCTCTGGACTGAAGGCGCTAGCAGGTTCGCCTAGCTAAGCACAGAGTCCAAGGTACAAATACTGTAGTTTACAGTTCTCTATGGGTTACCAAAGTTCTGCTGGCTGTTTGACACGAGCTAATGTCATAAAAGACTTACAAGTGTTACAGTGAAGAAAAGCATGGCACAAACAGCAGAAGCAGAAGGAAACATTGGAGACACACCGTGCTAACGTTAGCAAACCATGAACCAATCATTTCCTGCTGCTTCCACTCTTCATACTACACTAGGTTTCAGAACATTCTGATGTTCTGAGGCTACTGAGGAGGCGCATGTGACGGAAAAACACCAATGAATGGGCCTTGAATCCCTCGTGTCCACATGGTGTCTGTGACCGATCATGCCCTCTGACACACATATCCCACAATGCAGCAGCAAGACCATTGGTGCCTGTCTCTTGAAGAATGGTAAGAGACCTTTATAAACAAACAAATCACTTGTTGCTGACCAATACTGGCTGATCACACCTTTCACAAACTGAATCTGAACACCAAACAAGCAATTGCAATCACCAGTGGGGGTCAACTCTGACCAATCAAATGTCGCCAGTCTGCAGGACAGACCAATCCATCAATCAATCAGTTGAGGAGTCACTACTTCATCAATGCGACAGTGAAGTTCGGAGGCCCATTAGTGCCAAAAACTGAGCTCAATCTTAGTGAACTGCTTTTAAAAACAACCTCATTATGTATTGATTATGTCTGTATCTCTACTTATTGTCAGTGTGATTCAATCAACCAATAGCACACAAAGCAATACACACCAGAAGCTTCAACAAAAACAGAAAAAGATCAATACGAAAGCAAATCATTCTGACTGTTGATGTTCAGTAGCTCAATGCTAACAGTAGCATGGTAACGTGCTGCACATTTTCATATAGGGGCCGTTGCTGTTCTTTAATAGACAACAAACATGATCACTTGATTATTTACATATAGTAGTTACATTAAACTGGTGCTCAGGTTTGTGAGGTTGTTGACTATAATTATTTCCAGTCTGATTAAAAACTGATGTTTGTGGCACTAACTGACCTCCATAGACCCACAACAAACTTGTTAAACAATAATCATCTATAAATCAAAAGTATAATAAGATAATTTATAACAAAGACAAACAAAAGGTGATAATGATGACAAATGGTTACATTCCAGGTGTACGCCCTGTCTCCAGGGACTGATCACTGATTGAACCAGACAGACCTTTGACCTTCAGTGAGCCCAGTGTCAGAGCTAGAGCTAGGCACTGAGTGTGTGCAGAGAGAGAGAGAAGGCCTATGGAGTTTCTTATACTGATTACATTATCATGACTCTGATCAGCTGTCCACATTTTGTTTGTTTGTTATTGTACACAAGACAAGATTAGAATACTCATGTGTTCAAATCAAATCAATCATGTATTTGTATCCTGACGTTTTATGACTCAACTCCAGGAATGTTTAAAATCCTTATTCCTAATCAATCCAGTTTTGATTCATTGATTATTGTGTCTGAGTTCGGTCTGATTTGTTTTGATTAATGATACTGACAGACTGTTCAGTTTATGACACACACACACACACACACACAAACACACACACACACTTGCACGGCAGCATACAGTTGAGTATGGCTATATCCTGGATGGGCATAAACTCTGACCTCTGTGGCGGCTGGATCAGTTGTCATGGAAATAGGTTGCAGCAGCACAGTGTGCAGGGCGTCAGTCCAGCAGTGTGCCTTGCTCCTGGGCTCGGGTCAGACTGTCTTTGCGGTGCAGGTGATGCACGCCCATCCTCTTCGGGTTTTTGTGGGGTCGTGGTGGCGCCGCGGCCATATAGGGGGGGTTTAAGTCCACGAGACGGGGCGAGATGACGGGCAGATCCTGTGGGAGGACATCCCTCTCCTCCTCCTCCTCTTCCTCTTCTGCCAGCATCTTCCTGTCCGTGTCAGCAGGGCTGGTCGCCACGGTGACAGCAGTGTCCCCACTACCACCATCGTCTTCCAGGTTCATCAGCAGCCGCTCACCTTCATCCACCGAGCCACTGCTGCCTCCGTAGCGCCCCCTCCTGCCAGGCCGGGGCTCAGTATCTGTGTCGGTGTCCAGGCTGGAGCCGCGGCTCGGTGTCCAGCTCCGGGCAGATGAACCCTCCTCGCCGTCAGAGTATGCTGCTCTGTGGTCGTCAGAGGAAGAGGCACCACTGGCTAAGTGCCGCCGCCGTTGAAGCTCCTGAGATGTCTGACTGCCGAAGGACGTGCGATGCAACAAAGAGCCATCAGACGGCGCCATCTTCTCGACAAACATTCGCTGCCAGTTGGCTAGTAGGTCCTCCTCCGAGCTGCCAGAGCTCGCCAGGACACTGTGTGCCTGTGTGGGTGGAAATCAACCATCAGGATAAACAGGAAGTGATATATTTACACACTGTCAGCTGATGGTGGTCACATGAAATCGCTTCCTTTGAGTGTTTTACTGTGAGTTTTTGACCTTTACTGGAACACGGAGGAGGCTAGCATTAAGCTAGTCTGTCAGGTGATTTGCTGGGTTAAATCAAAGGCAACTGGATTTGCAAATCCTCAAACTTTACTGTCTCCACCCGGATTGAGTCCCTCCTCAGACACCAATGTATCCGTGGACACGCGCTTCCTCCACCTCATACATGCATACATATATATGCATATACATATATTGTGATGGAAAGGGCATTATAAATGAAATGTATTATTATTAAGCTAAATGAACATGCATAATGTTACATGATCATATACATACATAATCTTCTATACGGAGTAAATGTTTTACCTTGTCAATAGCTGACTGTTTTACCAGTAGGATTCAAACAATTGAAAGTAAATGTTATTTTGCTTACTAGTGATGCGCTGTGGTGTGTGTGTGTCTATGTACAGTATATGTGTGTCTGTGTGTGTGTGTGTGTGTGTGTATGTATATCGTTACCTGTGGTGGGCTGCTGAAGGGGCTGGACTGACTGGACAGGGGATCACTTGAAGCAACTCGCTGAGATGGCGGAGTACGCTGGTTGACACTTCCTCCACCACAGGAGGGGGCGGGGCTTCCTGGTGACATGCGCTCATCATCATTCTGCACGAGGCTGAGCGAGATGGCCTGCCGCGTCGCATAGGTGCAGTTTGGCAGTGGACTGTTCTTGGGGATCTTCACCTTGTCATCTGATGAAAACTCAATGACCTTGCGACCCGGGTAAAGTGGGTGGGGGGGTGGCGGGAGTGGGTACGGGTTCAGCTTCTCGAAGGACGGACCCCCTATTACCTCCTCACTGCCTGACTGACCATCCAGACTGCTCTGGCTGCGACAGCTACCGTTCAGCTGTGCTGCATCCTCAGCGGTGCCATTCTCCTGGCAGTGGACCTCTGCTGCTGCCTCTGGGCCCGTCATGTCCACATGGACAAACACATCCTCTGCAACGGGTCGTCCACAGCTGCTGGACTGGGCGGAGTTGAGCAGCAATGGCTCAGGTTTTTCGAGAACACGAGCAATGACACTGGTGGGCACCACATCAGCTGGGGTCAAACTGAGGGTGTCTGGGTCCTGACAGCCAGAGGCGGGGCTTCGCTCAGGTAGGCTGCTCTTCATGTGTTTGTTTAACATGTCCTGCAGCTCATAAGGCAACTACACACACACACACGCGCAAACACACACACACAGTGAATGCTAACGAATGTGAAGTCTACACATCCAACCATTAGGGTAAAACACACTTACGTCCGCAAACTTGTGGTTCCTGAAATGCGACTTGTTGCACTTGAGCAGCTGAACGGCGAGGTTGCAGTCCTGCCTGTAGCGCTCCTAACAAAACAGAGACACTGATGGTGAACTCACGCACAGTATCAGTAAACTAATAGCGGCTCAGCGCTCACTGTTAATAATACTTGTACTACTGCATGTTTGGTTTTTGGATTCTTGGCGGCCTTTGGGCAACACACAATGATATGATGTCATCGAGAATCACTGCCAATCAAATCCATAACCAAGGAGAATGGGAATGAGCCCCAGCCTCCTGTTGATGAAGAACGAGCCCTAACTGTTTCAGTTGTGATTAATCATATCAGCAGATTCTATCAAATCAGGTCAATAACTTATATGAGCTCCAAAACTATTTCCAAAATATTTTCCAAAAGGTCTTGACTCGATCGGCGTCACTCACATTGAGCTCCTCCAAACGGTCGATGGTGTTCTTGGCGTCCAGCAGTTTGTTTGTGAGCTCCACAATCTCCTGATCCATCGTCTTCTTGTCCCGCTCCACTTTCCGCAGCTGTGGGAGGAGCAGTGACATCAGGATCAAGCGGCTGTCAATCACAGCTGTCACAGAAGGCGGGCCCTTAGGGTACATTCATATCATGTGGGAATAAACCGAATAAATGTGAGAATGATGTTTTGTCCCTGATTGCTAATAACTATTTTCCCAGACAATGTGAATGCAGTGTCGGCTAGTAGCATTTTACAAATGCATTATGGAAAGCAGCTACTGCGGCAAAACAACGAAAAATATAGATATTTAAGCGTTAAAGTTGAAAAGTGAAAGCAGCCAGCTAGCAGCGAACAGATTGATCCAAACTGATCGATCCAATGATCGGTCACTATACCATCAGATGACAAAGACAGACAACATTCTACCACTGTACAAACATGAAGTTAAAATGACAGAAGTCAACATGCGGTCGCAGAGACGGACTAAAGCGAACCATGTGTTGGGTTTCTGTGGAGTGGGTGTGGCTTCAACAACATGGATCCAATGAGGGTTCGACGCTGTTCACATGCTTGACATCAGGCTTCTGTCTGCACTGTGAACGGGGACAATCACTGACAGCTCAAAGGACTCTGCAGAGGTCATTTATCAGCTGCAGCTCCTTCCAGGAGAGACGGACGTCGGCATCTACTCACTTGTTCTGTTGTCAACAGAATATTGTCCTGTCAGCACACTTGTTTTGTCAAATCAATTTAAAATACTTTGGAAGAGCTAAGATTGAACCACACTGCCCAGTTGATTGGCTACAAGTCAGATAGCTGCGCAGATGTTCGGAGAGAAAACCTCCTCCTCTAATAAAAGCACTGAATCCGTTTGGACACCAAGTCATCCTAAGCACCGCCTCTTTCCCTCAGCAAACCAATGCAAAGGTAAAGAAAAGTTGATCAAGACATCACATCCACACGCCGTCTGCAGCCGCATCAGTTATCAAACATGTAATTTATCACTGCGTAAAAGGAAATGGCATGGACTCTGCAGTTAAAATACGTCATCATCTTTATAGGCGCTTTCTAGCATGGTAACAGTATCTTGGGGGTGGTGCTTAAGGTTTAGAAACACTTTCTAGAAAAAAGAAATGTTGACTTGGATTTTAAACTCATTCAGACACTAGAGAAGAAGAAAGCTGAGGATGAGGAGAAGGGGGTGATGATGAAGGGGAGAAAGATGAATGTTAACGCAACTGCATGAACCCAGGTCTGACTGACAGCAGCCTGATGTGGAGATGAAGATGAAGATGGAGATGGAGATGATTCGATCCATCACAAAGCAGCGTGAGGAAAGAGGAGAAAAAGAAGAGATGAAGAACATTAAAACCCATTAGAGACAAACAGGAAGTGACGTATCAGGATTTAAGTTTCGCTAGTTGCAGAGCAAACGGACCATTTTTTTTCTTTGAAATTATCCGACCAAATAATGTCACTGTAGCTCGATCAACTGTAGTTGACGAGCTGCCGCAGCGACATGATTCATCTGAAAATAAATCACATGACCCGCTGGAGTGTGACAGCATGCCATCAAGTGCCTCACATGCTCAGACTGATCAGAATGGCACACAGCCATGTTATTGTGTTGCCATTATCGAAACAGTTCAGCTTTCACAGTTACAAATGAAATTCCACTCCAGTTTAAGTCACGTGACACAGGTCATATCACTATTGGCTCTCTGACGTCTGACCTCATGTACTGTCGCCCCCAGCTACTATCCTGCCAATGAGCCCATAAGTGGCCCTTTTCCACAGTTAATCAATATGCAGGCTGAAAGTGTGTTTACACTGTCGCATCAATCAGCTATTGGTGATCAATGATGCAAAGAGGAAGTTTTGGACCAATCAGCAGCTTTGTTACAGATGTGATTGCTCCTTCTCGGACTGAATGACAGTCGCTCATCATTTTCTTAGTGTTAGACTGGTGGAAACTAAAAACGACAACACCCATGAGTCTCATTTTCTGTTACCATGGAGGAGAATCCAGAAAGAGGTTGCTATGGTTACTGATTTCAACTAAATTTAGATGCAGGATTAATTTAGATAACTGGATTGTTTCTATAAGGTCTCATCCTGGGATTTTTTTAGTTCTAATTGTCTCATGGGGTTATTACACCTTAACCCAAAGACCCAAGGAATTAGTTTTGACAGTTACGTGAGCATCATCCACCTGGATGCCAAAGTAAAACGTGCTATTGTTGTCAAACTGCACCAAACATCTGCCAACAGAGGCAGAGCTCTATAATGCAACGCTGAGCTCAATAACACCCATGTGACCCTACTGACCCATAGAAGCAGGTCACCTCTTAAGACACCCATTGGATGGTTCCCAGAGACACATGACTCAAGCCCCCTGATGAGAAATGTTTCCAACAAAGTGTCCAACAAAAAACGGGAATCTTCAAAGACAATTAAAAGCAAATGATCTGTTATCTATTAGAAATTGTTATATCACGTTCACTGAAGAGGCTCAGTTTCCAGCACAACTTCATCAGTAGCGTGGAACGTGATTTTAAAGCATCCAAGTGACAAAAGAGCAGGTGATGACACAACACAGCATAAGAGAAGTCAAATTCAAAACATAGTCCAAAAAGTCATCTTCAACTAATCTCATGTTCAAAGAGTGAACTAGTCAGTTGACAGGCTTCTCTCATCATCAAATCATTCGCCACAGTTTACCAGAGCATGAAGCTTCTCTTCCAGGTCTTGATTGGCCCTCTGGGACGCCGTGTAGCTATTCTGCAGTCTGTGGAGATACAGCTCTTGTCAGTTAGAATGCAAAGTCCAAGCCAACTCACACAGGGCTGATAAGTGACAGCTCTAACCTGCGGAACTTGTCCCTCATCTTGTCCAGGTCTTCTCTGGTGCGGCTAAGCTCCGCTTCCATATAGTGCCGGCTGCCATCAAACTCCGCCTCCATCGCCTCCATCTTGTGAGAGGAGAGCGACAGGCGGTGACGCAGGTCCTCATTCTGCTGCTGGAGAATTCTGGGTAACAGGACGAGTCAGAGGTTGTAGGTAAGTTCGACTCAGTCACTCAGAGCTGCTCAAGTGAATGTAAATAGGCTAAACATAAAGAGATAACTGTTGTGAGCAAATAAATACAAATAAACAAATAAATTCAGACTTGACAAAAACTGACACTTTCTGACGACAGTGTGATTGATATAAGTGGTAACTGTTGAATGGTTGACTCTGACTACTCACGCCAGCACAAGTAAATTTTAAGCATTTGAATCAAACTTAGAAGAAGGAAATTACAAATGTGAAATGAAATGCTGATGGAGAAGCAGCACTTACCTGATTCGGTCAGAGTCTGATAAGACTTCCTGAAACAGAAGAGACACAAACTCATAAAATTCCGTTGCGTTTTCATCAGAAAATAATTCTGATTTGAACGTTTTTGCAAGTGTTGGTTATGTGACGCTAAAAGATCTGGATTGCCCCCTGGTGGCTGGCTGTAGTATAGGTCATAAGCCCCGCCCCCAGCTAAGTTAGCTCAGTGTAGTGCACTTGCTTGAAACTGAAGAAGCGTTTCGGATGAGGGCATAATGTCGTCAAGCAAATTAGCGAGTCCAGTTGCCTAAGATGTACACTGTTACTATGATCTGGATGACAGTTGGTAATCTCCACCCCTGCTGGTTAATTGTTACCTCCGCCAAGGAGTTTGTGTTTTTGACAACATTTGTTTGATTGTCTGACTGTCCGCAAAATAACTCAAAAAGTTCTGAATGGATTTTAATGAAATCTTCAGGAAATGCTGAAAATGGGACAAGGAACAGATAATTAAGTGTTGGTAGTGTTCCGGAACCATCTGGGTCCAGGAATCGGTTGAAGGATTCTTTATCATTATGAAATAGGGCCATTTTCAGCGTATGTGTAAATAACTCCACAATAAATGGTCAGATTCTTGGCAAAAAATACAGGATACATTCACCATCTTTAATTCTTGACATATCTCAGAGTGCTTTTCTAGTTGTATAGTTCATAAGCCACACCCCCTTCAACTATAAAAACATGAAATGAGGTCCTGATTGATAGCTGCTCTGAGTGAAGTTATTGTATTGTTGGTTAGGGAGTCCAGAAGGGACGGAAGGATAACAGTTCCATGATGTCTGCAGATAACTGATCATTCATCATAAAAGGTGGCAGAACATAGCACCTGTGCAACATGGTAGTTTCCGTTTGAACGTGTGTAAAAGGTTCATCATAGCATGTTATTATCTGCAATGTGACAAGTCATTGACATTCTGTAACATGACGAGCAACTGGAATACACTGCAACTTCACAATCTTTTTACTAGTCTGAGGAGAGGGCTGAAGGGGAGGATAAAGAACAGGACGATAGAGAACAGTTGGCTGAACAGGGTGAAGACGAGACGGATGAAGTGGGTGGAGAGGAGGAGAAAGATTTCATCCCGACCTACCTTGATGTGTGACACAAATGACTGATTAGAAACAGGAGGTCTGTGTTTGCATCTCAGAGGTTCTTCACTTTCCTCCATTTTTATTCCTTTACTCAACCTGAATGTGTCCTTAACATGCTGTGCGCCCTCTGCTCTTTGTTTCTTTGGGGTCTCCTGCCCCGCTGTTTTGTCCTTCAGGGGCTGGTAACGCTGCAATGCCGCTACCCAGTCATCCCAGCGGCGCCGGCGTTCTGCAGACTTCCCATCAGCCTTGTGCTGTTGGGGGTCAGAGCTGCGTCGACCGGGGGCGGTGCTGCTTTGCTCCCTGCCGAGCAGCATGAGGTGAGCGGGGCTCAGCACGCGACAGGTGATTTCATCCAGAAAGTGAGAGAAGCGAATTTTCTCCTCCAGAACTTGCATCCTCCAGTTCCAGGGTGTCTTGTGAGTGGAGGGTGGGGCTGAGGAACGCTGTGAGGATGATGCTCTTTGCTCCGCCCGGTCCAGAGAGTGTGTCGCAGAGTGGTGCGTGCTACGGCCGCTGCTGCTATCGAATATCTCCACGGACTTTGCCTTCCTGATAACATCGTAGGTGTGCTCCACGCACCGTGGCGGTGACGGCTTCAGAATGCCCTTTGGAGGAGCAGCACGCTGGAGCAACCGGGAGGTCTGTGAGCTTGTGCCGTCGGCCTGTGTCCGGTTGGCGTGAGCCTGCTGTTGTCCTCTGCTGCCCTGCGAGTGTTTTCTGCTGGTGAGGCGTTGATTCAGGGACTGGCAGGCAGATGCAGCTGTGTGGTCAGGACGGTGGACGTGGCTGCTGAAGAGCGGTGGCGGTGGGATGCAGAGCTCCAGACTGGACAGGCTGGAGACATCCAGCTCACTGTCCGACAGCGGCTCAGTCTGTGAGCTAAGGTGTCTCACCATGCTCTGCGATTGTTCACGGGAGGCGGAACAGTGCTGTAGGGAGGTTGCAGGTGTGTTTGTAGTGTGTTGGTTTACCTGAGTAACATCAAGCTGCGGTGCTGGTGGGGGCGGAGCAGCGGGGAGAGAGTGGCGTGTCTCTCTGTGCTGTGGTGGAGCCTTTCGGTAGGGCTTTCTGGCTGGGGCTGCACTCGTCATCCTGTGTGCTGCCTCCTTCCTCCTTTCCCTCCTTTCTTCCTTTCGTCCTGTCAGTCCGTCAGTCCTGCCAGGAGAAGACATGTTGGTGAAGTAGAGAACGCCACTGACACCCGCCAATCACTCGCCAACTGCCCACCGCAATGACTCAGCCCCAACTGTGTTTGATCCTGCTGCCACACTCACTCTCTCTGGGGATCAATGCTCGTCTGACCTCGTCAGCATCAAACACACACGCCCCCCTCTTTATGTGTGTGTGAGTGTGTGTGCTTTTCCTCCACAACAAACAGACATCTTGACTTTAAAAAGCAGTCCGAGCATCTGAGCAGGACGTGTCCTCAAGTACAACACATCCTCATAACCTCTGTCTGGTCCTCACAAATATGTGTGTGTATGTGTACCTAGAGGGTCTAGTGTGCATGTGCAGAGTGTGTATTGTGTGTAGAATGTGTTTGTTAACCCCAGGCAACACATCGATCTCCGCTTGTTTCCAGAACAGAACGTGCAGCTCGATTGATCTGAACAAAGCTAACAGTAGCACGTTAGCGTCCTGTTTACGTGAATAGCGAGCTAGCAGATGCCTGGATGCCGTCAGTTGATTTGTTTTTGTAGTGTAAAAACAAGCTGAAAATGTATGTCTGAAGTCTGTGTCTTTGTGTCAACCTCAAGAGAACTAAGCTGCCTGCGCCTGTCACTGCTCAATGATCTGCTCCAATTAGCCATTTGTCTGAATCACATGACCACCACTTCCCCGAGGGGACCAATGACAAGCCATTGATCACTGTGTGACTTCCTGTCACACACCAATCTCATTCTGCATCCTCAATAGGAAAGTTCTATCGCTTTCCTTCCTCTTCTACAACACCTGAGAGGGACAATGTGTGTCTGGTATCCAGTCACCTAGATATAGTATCTAGTGATATCACACTGTGATCAGAATCAATCATGCGCGCACACACACAGACACACACACACACACACACACACACAAGCAGTTGTGTGTGTGTGTGTGTGTGTGTTTATTTATAACATGTTTATTTGTAGACAAATGAAATGAGCAAGACACACAAACAGGCTATATTTGGCTCATTTAAGCAAAGATCCAGATCCAGATGACATGACCTTATTAGTTATTGATGAGTGACGGCCGTCATTAATTCATCATTGCAATGATACAAAAAATATATATATACGCTGATTATTCACGTGACCTGAATGAATATGAACCGATATTCACCTTGTACATCAGCACTGGAAACTCTTCATCCTCCGTGGCATCCGTCCTCAGGTGCTCTTCCTCCTCCAAGCATGTGACTATCCGGCCACTGAAAACCTAAAACACAAAACTGATTGATGAAGAAATACGAGTCAGTACCTGCTCACAGTCAGCCAGAAAACACAAAGGAACCATGAGCAGGAACAAACAACGGATTAAGGCTAACAACACAGGCTAGAGGCTAACAACACGGCTAAAGACTAACAATGCAGGCTAAAGGCTAAAGGCTAACAACACAGGCTAGAGGCTAAAACACGGGCTTAAAGCTTACAAAACAGATTACAGGATAATAACACAAACTTAAAGCTAACACAACAGGTTAAATACTACACAGGCAAACAATTGCTAAAAAATAACTACACTGGCCTGAGGCTAATAACATAGGCTAAATAATGACTTGCTAAAGTGTACATATGGTGAATGCAAACAAACAACAAAAACTAAATAAAACCTGAAATAATATGTATGTATATCTTTGTACACAGTACACACCTATTGAAGTGGTGACCACTTGACATGAAGAGAAATACTGTAATGGGGAGTACAAAGTGGACACACAGCATCAGACCATATACTTATATAATGATAGATGCCAAGACAGCCAAAGGATCTGATGGCTCCCTGGTGCTTTGTCATCAGCTCCGTGCCCTCCATGTTTGAGGTGGGGCTGAAGTTGTGATTATATAACAACAAAGAGCCAAAAACAATCATAAATAAAAAAGTGACTGTGTTTCTCAGCAGTTGTCAGTGTTGTCAGTGCCCTTTTCACATAAAAAGCACCTTAAACACCAAGAAAACTTTGCTGCATACATGGCAGTGAAAGTTCTAACTAATAACCAGACAGCTGAATGACAGACTGTGAGCTGAAGTGAACAAACACTGATGTGTTCCGCCGTTCAAATTCTCCTCAGAGATATAGAGAACACAGAGTCTGTTATGTTCCGCCAGGCAATAATGCCCATTTACACCGTGAGCAAAGAGGAATTACAGGAAATGATCTGCTACCTGGACAAGAGGTACCAGCGAGCAGTAATGTTCTATTTAACGACTATGGAGCAGCGGTGCAGCAGGATGACGGAATGTACATTAGTCTGACTTTGCACTTCGTCTCTGATTACTTTAAACTGAAAAGCTGTTGCTTGCAATGATATTTCCCTGCAGATCATACCAGAGAGAACACATCTGTGAAATTAAAGAAGCCTTGCCTGTATGGGAATGTGTGGGGACTGTCAGGTCACAACAGATTGTTTAACTGGTGGCGTGAATAAGCAATTTGTACATAGACTTCATGTTAATAGCTTTATCTTTTTTGTTTCACTGCTCTATTATATTGTGCACACATAAATGTTGGTTATTAAAACTATCAAAGTAATTTCCATAAGCTAGAGCTATGTCATTCAGTTTATATGATAGAAATCTTGCTGGGTTATAAGAATCATGGGTCATAAGTTCTCAGATGTTTTATTTTTATTTCAAATAATTGTTATATGTATACTGTATGTATTTAGTATATATTTATATGTTCTATTTATTTTATATATACTTTTTAAAATATTCACCTAATTGGTAGTTTTAATTGAAAAGTTACAATTTCTCCTCTGTATGCCAGCATGTTTTTGTATATGTATATATGTATATAGAACAACACATACACACACACACAAATGTATCAAAAATAAAATGCATAATGACCCAAAACAGATTAAACACTGTGAAAACAGGAATTGTGAAATTAAGTATACTCATAATTCCAGTTAGTTATTAGAAGTAAATCACATATTGCAAGTTTTTCATTTACTGCTATAATAACAGGAAGGGCTGTAATGACTGACAGATACTCAGAGGAAAGTTAATGCTGTTGCATTCACAGACTTCCCTTTAGAAATTCTTTTACAGTGAGAGGAGGCTCTGTCCAGCTCTTTTATACAGACTCTATACACATCGGGTGGTGTCAGATGACCTCCAGCTGCTTGCCAGGTGAACCATTAGCCTAATTAGATCACAGCCGCCCGGTAGCATCCCCACCCGTCAGCGGAGCCACTAAAACACCATCAGCTCTCCTGAGTGTTTCCATCCACTGCTGAGCGCAGACTGACATTAAGTGGCCCCAGAATCCAGCCAGAGCTACCAAGCCCCTTTAGACAAACATGTACCAACATGACATACAGGAGGTTCTGCCACTGTATGGACGGCTACAGCTCGCTGTGCTGATATGCTTCCACCAGCATTGTGCAACATCTCCTTGTTTGCCTGTTACTGATGTAAAGGGGCCCTTACAAATAATCTATAAATAATTAACATCATTTACATATACTACAATATATTCTCAGCTCTGTTCCATAGGTTCAAATCTCTACATGTGATTTTATCAACGACTCGGGGGGCAGTGAACTAACAAACTAGTAGAATAGTAGAATCAAATAATAAACAAACAATACTAAATACTAAAGCAATTGTGGATCTATAATGAATTCTCCTAAGAGATAAGGATGGCCATTCACACTCACACCTGTGTGTTTTCTGTCAGAGGGAGGAAACCGGAAGAAACTTGCCACTACTCCACCAACACTATACTGTAACTAAAGTGGATCGATACATCCACAATGGACCAGCTGTGATGAGTCACACACATCCAGTGACACACCTCTTCAAGGTCACGTTCTACCGGCATCCCAAGGTGTTTGTGTTGTCATGGTAACCATCCTTTGTATGGAAAATGACCATTGTTAGTGAGAAATAACCTTCACCCGGTGTCACGGCACTTCCTCTGGGAGCCTTGCTCACGTCAAGTTATCAGATCAGCCGATCCAAAGTGAACAAGCTGAACTTGTGCCTCCTCCCCTCACAACATGATCTCATCTGATGACACCTCGGGCCCTGTGATTGGCTGTTCGTGGGTGCAGGTGAGGAAAGTCAGTGGTCAGAATGTCAGTGGTCAATTTGTCGAACACACACACACATACTAAGATTCACTATTAACACGTTTCGCCAGTCGGCCCTCGGTTCTGTCGGACATGAATAACTATCCACCGTAAAACGGGACGACATGAATAAACAGACACCACCCACTCCCGCAGAACCGGGCCGCAGCGGTTCCGACCCGCTGCCGGTGACTGCCCGTGAGCCTCCAACCACCAGCTGAGCTGGAGAGCTGTTCCACACACCGACCGGCACCGACCATACCGATGGATCCAAACCGCACGGGATCCTCCGGGATTTACCTGAGCGCGCCTCGGAGCGGGAGACCGAGCAGAACGGGCAGATCGGTGGAAACTTCAGCTGGAGATCCGATCTCCTCCGGAGGGGGGGGGGCGGCTCCAAACAGATCTGTGGCCGGGACAGAGCGTTGGGGTCCGCCTGTGGAGGTGACCGGACAGGGAGGGAAAGCAGGCGGGAGACGAATCCGCCTCGTCCGATGAAAGAAAATCACTCGGAGAAAGTTGATCTGCGGCTTCGTCCAACTGTCGCCATCTTCACCCGCGGGGCATGACGGGTAATCCTCAGGAATCCCGCTCCCACCTCCCACCACACGAACACAGCAGCGTCCACTGACTTTACACTATAAGCAACGACAAAACCCAAAGGGACAGTAAGGATATTGATCAGGATATTGAAAGTAGTCGGAATTCCAGATTTGTTTTGACAGCCATTTTGTTATTGTATTTGGAAATGAACTCAATGTAGCGTTACTGCTCCATCTGTTTTTTATTGTTATATTTGCATTTTTGAACGAACCATGGTGTTAATAAAACAAAAAGATGTATTATATTAAAGAATGTCATCCTTTCTTAGATTTCTCAAGAAACAGAGCTCTACATTCTTAAGCAAAGTCATGAAAAGTAAGAGAACCCTTAAATTGCACATCAAATCTTGATGAACAAATTATTTAAGTAGTAAATCTTTCGTGATGTACATTGTGTAGTTTTTTTAGAACTAAAACAAATTATTAATGGAAACCAAAAACATCAACTGGACAAAAAATCTCTAAGTTAAATAAATCACAGGCTTATCTTATCTTGTTTTATCTTATTTATTCTACGTTATTTTATTCAATTTCATTTTTATTGGTTTGTGCTGTGTTTATACCTGACTTTTTTATCCTTTAATACTTGTATCCTATGTTAAATGTCTCACACCTTACATTAATTCTTGGTATGTACGATCATACTTGACAATAAAACAGAGTTTGTGTGTGTGTGTGTGTGTGTGTGAAGGAGAGAAAGAGGGAGTCTGATGTTTCAGGAAGTTTTTAGCAAGAACTTGTGTCTCTGTTTCCCTGGTTACATAAGATGGTTGTACATGGCCAGGACTCCAGTCACACACATACACACACACACACACACACACACACACACACACACACACACACACACACACACACACAGTCCGTGCTGACGACACTGACTGTGATTGGTGTCAAACCTCATGAACCTGTTTTTTTTTCATCTTGAATAATAATTATGTATCAACATGATGGATTTACAATGTATTTATTTATTGTTGGACAACATCTGTGTGTTCAGTTGCTGAATCACTTTCAATTTCCTGCTTTGGCCTTAAACCCCCATGTATGTCAGATATTTTACAGATGTAAATGTCATTTTACATCCTAAACCTGAAACTTGCATACAGAAACGTGAACACAGCTTCTTTTGTTCCTACAGTAGTCCCATCTGGTCTCACGAACACTCAAACGGATGAAAGTTTAATGATCCTTCTGGAAAAACTGGGACACACGCAAACACACACACACGCACACACACACACACACACACACACACATACACACACACAAACACACACACACATACAGTTGCTCCATGCTACTTGTTCCATTGTGTAAGTAAAGCGTTTACATCTGGCAGAAATTCTGCACAAGGATCAAGGTGAGGGTAAAGGAGATGATGAGGAAGACCAATATCCAATGAAATACAATAATAATATATAACATATAGAAATTAAGACAAAATTTCCACATAAATAAAAAATGCAGCATCACCTGACAACCGTGAGATGCTCAAGCATTCCGGGCATCTGTGACATCACTCAGCAGCTGAGACTGTGGTTGCCTGGCAACAGCATCACTAACATGCAGCCAAATTATGAGTCTTGTGACATAACAGAAATCACCTTCCTCCTCCGACTCTCCAATCTGCGAAGGAGCTGTCTCGTTAAAAAAAATTGTTAGGTTCTTCATCTACCTGCAGAACACAGCTGATGACAATCTGGATTGTGATCCTGAACTCGTCCAGACCCATGAGCCTGACCCTCATCTGCCACAGACCCTGAGCCAGATCTGTTGCTTTCTCACTGTGTTTACCATCAGATGTCTGCTCAACATTTGTAGCACCGTTGCCATGGTTACCTGTGGTTTAACAGGTGTGTTCCTTCTGATGAAATGAATGTGTCCAAAGCAGGGCTTAGCAATACTTAGACACACACATGCCCACAGTCACACACACACAAGGACACACGTGTTATTTGCAGGGCAGAGACTCTGCAGATAAGATAAGATAATTTTTTATTATCTTGCATACACAATTCTACACAGTACAAGATGCAGTCAAATGTGATTATTGTACTCGGTAGTTGGTTTAAATCGTGTTACGGCTGTTGGTCTGTTGTACTCCAACATGCCTGTCATAACTCCAGAGGCAGCGCTGCACTGTTGTGGTGCAGCTGGACATTGTCCTCGCAGTCCTGGCCACCCTGCAGGACACTAATCTGCTTAACAGCTGCTC